>CM061045.1:9028022-9168022 GCA_030762985.1 Adelphocoris suturalis | reverse complement strand
ATTTTCAACCGTGTTCTCAATATAGATTTTAAACATTTAACCGTTTAAATGTGGTTATTTTTACAGTTAATGTTTCATTTTCTTCTGTTCAGTTTGTGGAAACGGCAACTTATGCAGAATAACACAGGTCTAGTCTACCAGTAGGTATCCTTAAGGGGTCACATCGAAAATCAATTTTTTTTTTTTTTTTTTTTTAATCTCCAAGGAATGGTTTTTGGAGAAGTAAAATGAGTGAGAAGGGAGTACTTCTAGGACATCTCGTGCTTCAACGTTAAAAACTAGAGCAATATCACTTGCTGCTCTTAAGGCTCATCAACATCTCAAACACAAGGATGTGCGCAATAAAAAAATACTAATAATAAAAATAAAAAATTAATAAAATGAATAAAGAGAAATAATAATAAAAAATTATTGAGGGGTCTTTGATGCATTTAAATTTGTTTGTAAAATTCGTTTGTCTTTAAAATTCTTAAATAACTATCGCCGATTCGCAATTTTTGCTAGGTAGCTTATTCAGGAACGTTGATCTGAAATTGGTTTATATAAATAGTTGAATGAAGGAGGAAAGAATCCCTACACCTTTTCAACCGAATGCAATCGAATCTTTTACTACCACTACAGAAAGCCAGATGAGAACAATAGTGTATATAATCATGACCATTTGCATCTCACAGCGTTCACTGGAATAGTCAAGCGGCAAGTTAATTAACACCAAGATTCTTCTTTTCTTTGATGCAGTCCGCCCGAGAAAGAGAAAGAAAAAAAAAAAAAACTAAAACCCATCATGAGCCCGATGGGAGAGGTGAGTTGGGGTAGGGAAAGTCTCTCATCGGATTTCCAAATGGGCCGAACAAAACCTAAGAGGCTGAAACAAGCCAATTGAAACTAACAAGGAACAAAGTGGAACAGAAGTTTAACTGTTGGTGACTTCAATGGATCGAATGAGCTCTGGCTATCAGAAAATTCGAGTTGACTTTTATCTGTGTATAACTCTAGCTCTCTCAATTTATCTCTTCCAACCCGTCTCGTGCCTTACTTTTTTTTCTTTATATCCTTTTTGATTGCAAGCAAAACCTATCAGTTTACGTCGGATCTCACTGCTGCCCTTTGAAGAACTTTGAACATGATTATTGAAAAGGAAAATGCCCCTTCTTTAAAGAAACGTGATATGAATCAAACTGTAAGGAAAATGTGCATTCAAGAACTGATACATTATAGCATCATGGTACAAGAAGCAAACTCAAAAATGATATTAAATTGATCTGGAGTACTCGATTACATTTAATAAACTTAATTATGACCCCATCAACATTTGGGACAACGTTAATATACCTTGAATTTTCTCCCATCTCGGGACCTTTTCAATCTTATATCTTGTACATTCATCACTCAGATATAAAAACACACGGTGCATATGATGACAAATTTTGTTTTAACCTTTGTCCATTCCATAACATAACAGAAAGGAACCTATAAAAACGTTATTACTACAAATTATTGTACTAATTATGCATGTCAATGCCAAATGTACTCTCTCGCAAACAGGCGTCAACGACGCTGAAATGAATTCAACTATTGGAAATAATCATTGTTCTTATTGGCTTTTTAATTTATTTTTTTTTTCATTTATTTATTTTATTTTTTTTAAGCTGTTGACCCTAACGTACGGTTACCAACCCCTATTGGCCGATAAGTCAGTGGCCTAATCTCCAAACCACTTGGAACCTAACATCAAACTACATACCCGAATGTCAGCGAGTTAACTCTTAAATTGGAGGGAGTTCGGTAAATGTGGTTCCAAGTTAGTATAAATAAGCAACCCCCATTTGTTCCACACTCTCTGCACCTTCATACCTGCTGCTGGATCATCGGTGGTCTCCGTAGTAGTGTGAGTTTGTTCCAAGAGAGGGCTGCGAAGGGTGCTCTGTAAAATCGTGGCCTTGTTTAACCAAAACTCCCTTGTTTTTCTAGCTTAATAATGCGTGGGTTATGCTCGTATTTTCTCTACACCCTTTCTACAGATCGTTCAAACAGCCGGGCTCAGAACCGTTCCGCAGTGTTAGAACATCTCAAGATAAGCTTGGAGATTGGCTGAAGATATCGGAGGCCAGCGGAACAACAATCAGCAATTTAGATGCCCCCACATTGAAAACAAGTCCATTGAAGGTATTTGGTTCCCCATCATAACTCTTACCAATTCAGAACCAACACAATCACGATCCCTTTCGAAGCTGCGGGATTCCTAAAGGATATTGCGAACACGTTCTGTATTGCGGTATTGAGGTGTAAGCCTGGACGTAGGTTAAGGCTGAAATACTGAAAACAGGGGTTATACTATTCAACATGAAGCTAAAATGGGCGTCATATGCTAAATAACATAAGTACATAAAAGTTGTTAATGTTCATATGTGAAATAACAACCTTTTAGTAAAAGAGAATATGCAAAACGATGATAATTGTAACAATGTTTTTACCACTACTATCGTCATAAAGGGCCTATTCAGTACAAAACATTTTACACAACAAAGGCAGTCTTCAAAAACAACACGGAATTTAGTGAAAAACGTTGTCTATTTCCACGAAAAATAAAGAGTTACAATGTTAAATCGATTTCGACGGTTAGGCCATCATCAGTAACAAACAATAACTGAAGACACATTAGAAAGGACACAGCTTATATAGTGACAGGCGAAGGGAGATTGAATCCCATTGGTCGAGAGAAAGGAAAGGGGCAGGGGGTACAACCAATTAAGTGCATACAAAGTGAAAGGGAGATTGAATCCCATTGGTCGAGAGAAAGGAAAGGGGCAGGAGGTACAACCAATTATGTGCATACAAAGTGAAAGGGCTAATAGATGGTAAATGGTGGTAGATGATAGCTAATCAGATGAAGTGAAAGGGGGAAATAACTAAATATGGTTTCAACAGTGTGAAGGGATAATTCCAAGCTTTACAGAAATGGACCTATCAGTGGTGAAATATATTGAGGTATATCCTCATTTAAACATTTACCAGACCTGTCACTTTTGATAATTTCGAATTTTTCAAGTAAATTCAACATACCTCCCTTTGGGCAAAAATGAAGAAATTCTACAAACTGTCTGTGTCAAATCAAAATCGTAACTATGATTAGATTCCTTAAGATGTTTTGCAAATGTAGACTTACCCTTATTTTCCCTGAAATCCTCCATATGCTCGTCTATTCTTTCCCTAAATTTCCTACCAGTATGACCGCAATATTCGTAGCCACAAGAACATTTTAATTTATAAACTCCACTTTTATCCTGCACACTAATTTTGTCCTTAACGGATCCTAGTAATGCTTTAAGACTATTTTTAGTTTTAAAAACTACTTTATAACCTCTCGATGATAGAATTTTGCCAATTTTATCAGAAATTTTCCCATAATAAGGTTAACTTATCCATTGCTTTTCTTCTAAAGTTACATCTTCCCGAGCCAGATTGGAAACTTTTTCCCTACTCTTTTTCCTAAGAACCTTATCCCATATGGTATCAACGAGATCTCCTCCATATCCGTTACTAGCCGCTATGCTTTTGATAATGGATTCTTCTTTTGATAAATTTTGTTCACTCATTGGAATAGTAGATAGTGCTCGGTTGATCATACTATGGAAGGCTGCATGCTTATGTACTAAAGGGTGATTTGAACTACTATGGATCGTTATATCGCTATATGTATCTTTTCTATAGATTGAAAAATCATGCTTCTCATTTACCAAAGAGATGGACAGATCAAGAAAATTTAGTTTATTTCCGCCGAATTCGAGGGTGAATTTGATATAGGGATCTAATTTATTGATTTTTTCGTGAAAAGAATTTAGTTTTCTTTCTGTGCCCTTCCATAGAATGATGATATCATCGACATATCTATACCAATAGAGAAGATTATTTGTGTTAAAAGTTGTAAATATTTGTTGCTCAAGATAATCCATGTAAATATCTGCAAGCAGAGAAGATAACGGGGGAACCCATAGCAACCCCTGGCTGTGTATAGCATTGCCCCTCGAACAAAAAGTAATTTTGATCCATACAGACAGACATCAAATTAAACAATTCATCTTTTTCGAAAATATTAAGTTTAGAGCCGTGAATCAGCCTGCATACCACATCTTTGCAGCTAGCTACATCGATATTAGTGAACAGACTAACCACATCAAAAGAGGCGAGTTTAGAATTTGGGGGCATCTGAATGTCCTTAATTTTGGAGACCAAATCATAAGAACTTAGTACAGTATGTTGAAGCCGAAAGTTGATTTTGTTTCTAAATAAAATATTGAGTTTTTTAGCCAATTTGTAGGCAGGAGCACCAATATAAGACACCACCGGTCTCATCGGCGCACCTTCCTTATGAATTTTAGGGAGACAGGATAACCAGGGCGCATGAGGGTTCATTTCTACAAAACTTGGAATGTACATATTTTTTAGTAGGCTATCTTCTGATTGTTTAACTACTTTTCGAACTAATCTTTGAAATTTTGAAGTTGGATCAGATGGGAGATTTGAGCAATTATTATCTTCTAGAAATTTTACAGTTTTCGAAACATAATCTTGCTTATTTAAAATGACAGTTGTATTACCTTTATCTGCTTTGAGGGCAACAATATTTTTCTGGGCAAACTTCTTCTTTAGAACAGCTGCAATGGTCTCCTCCTTCCCGGGTGGTGGTCCTAGTGATCTTGATGAGGACTGGATCTCTTCAGCACAAAGTGTCTTGGTGGATGATGGTCCATTCGAAGCCTCGACGGAAAATGCCAAATCCCGAATCGCTGGAGTTCCAAGGGAGAAAGATGGGTTGTGCTTCAACCCTTTCTCAAGAAGAGATACTTCTGCCGGAGAAAATGTGACATCCGACAGGTTCTCCACTTTCTTGAAGAATGGGCAGGATACTGTTGATGGAGATGGAGTCTTAGGGACTGGCTTTTTAGACTTCAAAAGTTGTAATAATTTACCTTCCAGAATCTTCTTTTATTTCTTTGTGTTCGTAGCCACAAGTGTGAGCGAGTGATTTAGTTCGTTCAAAAACAACTCTTCTTCTTGTAGTTTTTCAAGATAAGAATACGAACTATCTCGCATTCAAAAAAGTTGTGAAAACCCGTTTCAAAATGGAAGTTATAGAAGAACGTTTTCTATTCTCACGAAAAAATAAAAATTTACTACGTTAAATCGATTTTAACGCTTAGGTCATCATTAGTGACAATGAATAACGTTATTTATAATGAAATTTTTTGCTTATCATTGATGATGCCCTAACCGTTGAAATCGGTTCATCGCTGTAACTCTTTCGTAGGAATAACGTTCTTCACTATCTTTTATTATTGAAGTCAGAATACTAAAAAATCGATTTGTATGAAGGAAATTTACAAAAAAAAAAGTGAGTGTTTTAAAATACATAAAATAGATTCGGAGTCATAAAGTTTCATTCATGATACAGATGCTCATTTACGCGTTGACTTTGATGTTAACTTGTTCCATGCATTTAGAATCCAGGTAGCGTATTTGTAGGTGGAACGTGTGCTGCCTAGAGTTTTAAGAAGCAATTGTATATGTGTATAAACACTCCTTAATTTCAGGCGGGGCTATTGTAGAAGTTTTCTTTTTAGAGGGTTTCTCTGGCCCAATTAGGATTGTAAAAAAAGGGGGGTAGAAAAGAGCGAAAAGCTGGGATAAAAAAAAAGCGGAAAGAGCAAAAGCAGAGAATGAAGAGAAGAGGCAGGGGAACTGGAAAGAAATTATCCGATTCAATTAAAAAAATGGGAGAATGAGAGTAGAAAGCATTACAACCGAAGGGTGGAAGGCGGATGGGTGATGTGACGGAGAGTAGGAAGTCGGCTGGAGAGAGCGGCGGAAGCACCAGTCCTCAAGTCAAATATATGAGGATAAGGGTTGTTATGTGGTCACTGAATTAGTTGGCCACTAAATCTGATCCTCCTTGCCCTTTCTGACCGAACACCCCCGACCTCGTCTGCTGCTCCTGTTTATCTCCCAATTATATCCCATTAACAACCTCCACAGGCCTTTCACCTTGTTTGCCGGCCCCTCTCCTTGGAATTGATGGTTTCGGGGTTCACCAAGTGCCGCCGTCTCTTTATTTCAGAGGAGAGAAGAGTCTGCAATATTCCCGGGAAATAGACTGTGCCAAATGGCATATTTTTCCCTCTCTTTCTTTTTAAGCCACTTCACTGCGTTGGTCGGCTCTCTCGCCTTTAGACGAAGATATTGACCACTAATGACAATAAACCCTGATGGAAGCAATTTCAAATTTTCAATGAATTAATGGTAAGGTTAATACTAATGGGTTTCAATAATTAAGGGTAAAATAATTCAATTAAATATAGGGTAGGATGCTTTGAAACAATATATTTATGAAATTGGGAACATCATTTGTTAACCGGCAGTTGTTGAAGAAACATCACGTCCTCGTGGGTGAGTGTTTTGATGAATAACCTGGTAATCTTGGCGTTGGAACCTTCGCATAGCAATGTGCTCCCCAGTAATGGTGACTGACATACAGTGGGTCATTCATCTTTGTGGAAAGGCTCTCCAGTTTGAGGAAAATTTTATTAAATTCTGTGTAGATCCGAAAAACAAAATCGGGAAAAATGAAACCACCGCATTATCCGGAATCATGAAGGGAAAATTGTCAATCGTAATGGAGGTGGCACACGAACTCTAAAAAAATCATGGATATGTAGAGGCCGAAAACAGGAATAACCAACATGCTACATCACTAGAAACCACTATGCTAACTATTTTGGACATTGTATCATAGAATAAATTTGATGAACTGAAACCAGGGCTCGCAGTTGAACCATCCATCACTGAAATACTAAAACAAAAATCTGCAAAAAACCTACAATCGAAGAACAATACAACTATTTTTTCCGCGGAAAACCTTTTGCACCATGAAATCCGAAGAGATATAGAACGATCTCCAGAAGTGCTTAGCTCTGGAAGAAACTGGACTGCAAATATAACTCAAAAGAAACATTGGCAGAAAAGAAGTTTTAACAAAAACAGCTCACAAAAATGGTATCGAATCTCTCCTGAAAAATGAACAAATCGGAAATTCGGGCCTGAAAACTGATGTGCAACAAAAAATGCTTTCGTGAATTGTAATTTATGGAGGAGGAGAAAGTAAAGGTATGTCTTCTAAAACAAAATTTTCTGCGGAAATGAGCGAGTAAAGAAAGATATGTACATCAAACTCTCCTCGTGCCATTTCAGTGATTTTATTCGTGTATCCCACTGTTACACATGCCAAGCGTATAGGGACGTACGGAAATACTGCAATGAACAGGAACAAACTTGTGGAAACTGCTCGGAAAAAAATTATAGCATAAATAACTGTCCTAATAAATCCAAGAACTAAATTTGTGCCAAAACATTTGGACTGACACCGGAACACAGCGTAACTGACAAAACTTGTCCATCATATTTGAATTCAATATTCGGTATCATTAACCAAACTGATTATGGATTATGAAAATCGACAAGTTTTATACTTTGAAGTGGATATGAACACATCTTTGACCACATACGATCATCTTAGTAATTATATGAGTACATTCATATTGCTATGCAATTCTTAGCCTGAACCCCAACAACTTTTTTTGTATCGTCCGTGACGAAATTTCGATATATATATATATATATATAGATATAATATATAAGATATCGATATTACGCAGTACAAAAGAGAAAAGTTCCAGCGGGTCCAGGCGCGAAGCTCCGACTATATTTATATATATAATGTATATACATATAATGTATATATATATAAATATATATTGCAACATTTTGGCACCCATACAACATTGAAGTTAGGAGGCACCCTCCTTATCCGCTGGTGTATATATGTATTTTATGGTGTATATTGCTTCAAATGACCTCTAAAAACAGCAAGGTATACTTTTTATTTCATTTCAATGGTTATTTACTGAATCCCATAATGCTATACTTGTGGCACCATTCTTGAGAATTTCAAGTCACCTTTCTATGTGGCAACCATACAATATTGAAGTAATGTGGCACCCTCATTATTCCCTGGTGTATATGTATATAAATAAATATTCTAACATTGTGGCACCCATACAATATTGAAGTTAGGAGGCACCCTCATTATTCTCTGGTGTATATATTTATTTTATGGTGTATATTGATTCGAATGACATTTAAAAACAGCAAGGATATTTTTATTTCATTTTAATGGTTATTTACTGAATCCCACAATGTTACCTATACCTGTGGCAATCTTCCAGAAAATTTCATATCACTATATATATGTGCCAACCGAGATATACAATTACAAATCACGGACTAAGTGGCGACCACTTTGATATCTGCGACGTTGCCAAACCACCTTCAGAACAGCAGACAAATCAACCATTTTATAATAGCGGACAAACAAGAGCGAACCAAGAATTTCACAACTTCCATTGGTCTTCCTGGGTTCTGTTGAGGTAAACAAACTATGGTCAAAGATCCAGAGACTGAGCTTCAGGGAAGGAGAATGTTTAAATCTCGTAGACTTTTAGTTTTGCCACCAGATTAGGTACCTAGATAATTTAATTTTGTAATTCTATATCTTCTTTTGTTAGTGCAGGTACTAAACACGCTGAATGTGGATATTGAAAAAACCACAACCAGCAAGCAAAATTTTTAATAAGCTTTGAAAAGGCATTAAAGGTATTAAATGTGCTCCAATTCTCTCAACAAAATGTGAATTATTTTGCCCACAGAAATCGTTTTGGGTTCTATGAAACCTGGATAAAAATTTCTTTTTGTGGAGCTACAGCCAGTAAGCGAAGGGTCTTTTTATACCTTCCACAGTTACGGCCAGATATAAGCAACTTTCGTTGTTAAGAATGGCCCAGAACACCACGGCAGACCAGTTTCGAGTCGAAATGGGGGGGTATGTATCCCCTGATGATTTATACAAGAATTTCTCGTTTAAGAGTATAGGATAAGTGAAACAGTCGCGAAAGTCGTGAAGCAGTTGGGGGGGGGGGGGGGGGGATAACGGAATAGCACCTGAGTACAATACTATGTAACTATGTAATCAATGTTATTTCTTGGTGTCATTCACCATAATAATTATCACTTATCAACTCCCTACCTATCTAATAAACCGTCTTTATGCGTTTTTCAGAAAAACATTATCTCGTTTAAGAGAATCGTTATTTTTTACGCGGAACCATCGTTGTATCACCATATAGTACATTGGTGCACAACTAAGTGCCGTCCTTCTCACCGGAGAGAAAGAGTTCATCCCCATCATTATGGCTCCGGATGTTTTCCATGGATCTCACAGGCATGTTTTTTACCTTGGTAATATGAACATTCCTCTTAAACGATGGAAATGGTAGCGCAACTACGAGGTTCTACCTCGGCCAAAAATTCTCTTACCCCAGCCCATCATTACACTTGCAATTTGTGTGTATTGCACAAAAGGTGAGAAGAAACATTCTCCTCCGTAACTTCAAGATGTCTAAAGAAATGGAAGTTTTAGTGGACAAAATCCTAACTTTTCAATTTGGAGTACACGACCTCATAACGAAAATGAAATAGTATATTTGTGGGTAGTTCTTGGTTGCTTAAGAACTAGTAGGTAACACTTAACCAGATATACGAAAGAAAATTGTCTATACGTTTCGAGACAATCGTTTGAAATTCCAAAAACACGTTCTGACATTGTAAAAAAAATATTTCAGTTCCACCTTTGCCGAATTCCCATCAATACAATCGTCCGTAGAACGTGATCAGCAATTTCTAACCCACAGGGGCTCCTAGAAAATCATCAAATCTATGAAAAAAACTGGAAGACACAAATAAAATAAAATGAGCAGTTCTAAAATTCCAATTCTTATCCGACCTTAAATATCCATGCCCCTTTTGTAAGAAGCCCTATGGAGCGAGAAAATGTCCCAGTTTCAAGGTATCAAGGTCATGATTAACGTAGTCAAGTGACCCTTTTGTATGGTTAATGTAAAAGCCGTCTACCGGCTGCCCAGAAACTCGAAAACTGTCCTTCACTGACCGTTTGCATGTATTGTAAACAGTTCCGCAACTTCCACCTTCAATATCATCCTGGACAAAAAAATGGAGATCGGCGTTTTTGACTTCGCTATCAGGGTTCAAGTTGATAACTGACACACCGTTTCGATCCGAATTTAAATCTGCATAACCATCGGAAGCAAAACTCATGGATCCCTCCAATTTCCCGTCTGGTTTGGATGCTAAGGACCAACCTCGATCGGGAGCATCTCCAACCTCATCTGCCCGTAATGCCAACATCTCCGGATGCAAAATCAGGCTCGACAAAGTTCATATATCTACTAAATTCTACGACGCACGATGTTATCTCCTTCAGCTAGATGACCGTGATCGCCCGAGGACAGGCGATATCAAAAGGAGGGACATCAAAGTACTTTTGAGACATTAAAAAACTTAAAGAAGAGCATAGAGTTCTATGCTTGGTGTACTGTGGTCGAATGTGAATTACAAATTCATTTTAAACCCACCACAAACTCATAGGAATTATTTTGGCTGTTTCATCTAAATTGCTTTCAAGCATTAAACAGGTATTTCTTATGCCTACTGCAACATCCGCGTCACCTTCCACTTCCACCCTTATCAACTTCTTCACAACTGCGTGTAAATGCGGATGAGGACATGCACAACTAAAGGGAGGAGGCATCTACCGAGCATTTTGCTGGTTCGGGTGTTATCTTGCTGTCGATGCACCGGCCTAATTTTCCCCTTCGACACCGCCTCATCTTTTAATTCAGCCAATGTACAAGATATAGGTGCTAACCGTCAATGCCACTAGGAGCTCGGCTGAAAAGGGGAAACTGATCTATAGAAACGGACCAATTATTGAATTTGTTAGTATTCAATTGAGTTTGTATAAGATATGCACGTCTACTAGTCCAAAACCGATGGCGACAAGAAAAACAGATCTCAATTTGCGAAAATATGGCTTACAGCTAGAGGAGGAACCATATCGGCCCTTAACACTTTCATCCATGGCCAACTGAACCATGGTCGTCTGCTATCTCAAGGTGGATGGGTGTTACATGCAGATGTGGTTGAAATATAAGAGTTTGAGCGCCCAGAAACGACTGTTTTGTTGATCGCTGAAACTGTGGCCCATCATACCAGGATATTGATAGGTTACGTGAATTCAAGTCTGCTACCTTAGTATCGCTAGGTCTTTGCTACGGACGCAGTCCAAAAACACAAATTTTGGGTCAGCAATCGACTTATTGGTAAATAAATGAAATATGAGTCAGATGTACATGTAGATGTACTGTAGTTATGCAAATCTGCCACTCGAATATCGCCGGTTCGCCAATGTAGACGTCGTTCAAAAACACTGATTTGGATTGGGGTCAAAAAGAAACTCGTAGGTATACATATTACTCAAATTACGGCCAATATTAATTGGTTCAATAGGTAACTTAGAAATACACGTCTGCCATCGAAGCGTCACTGGCTTACTGGTGAAGATGAAGTCAAAACACTGTAAATCCTTGACACAAAGGTTTATTATTTTCCATTACAGATAACAAACCTGAGGCAGAATCCGTTGGTATCCCCCGGTCAAATACTGTGAATCTGATTGCGTACTATTAGAATGATATAATCAGTCGTTATTGTACTATATCTGATCTGATTTATATTTTGATTTGATTTTTAGCGCATTTTCTTTTAAGAAAGAAAAAATGAGCTATTGTGTTCACTTTGTTCGCTGATGCTGTATGTATGTCCTCTTAAAATCGTTTTAAATGCCACTTCCCGACGTCCGATTTTGATGAAACTTGGTATGGGTGTAATCTGTAACATTGTGGAAATGAAGATGTGCCAGGGGTTGATGACGACTAAGAGGTCATTGATCAGCTGATTGAGCTCCCAAGCCATTTTGTCTCTAATTCAACGCAGGAAACGTCTACTATTTCACGCGGATCTCCTTACAAGAAAATACGCCATCATGTGTCTCATTTTGTGAGCACTGATCTACTTGTTTATTATTTTTTAATAACACTATCCCCCTCCCCCCAAAAAATCAAGGTCATGCCCTCACGACACAGGTACTGGTCCTGGGGGTTAGTATTACACGTCTCCTTCTCAAAAAATAGACGTCTATGTGAAAAACGGGCTTCGGATTCGGGTTCAGTACCTTCAAAAACCCACAGTACCAGCTTCGCCTTCAATTTTTTTTTTTTTTTTTTTTTTTTTTTTTTTTTTTTTTTTTTTTTGCAGTGTAATAATTTAAATAATTTATAGTATTGACATGGGTTTCCACAACTTCACTGCTCTCCAGTCTGTGTGTCTTATCAAATGAAAGTCGTAGGACATCTAATTCTATATCTGAATTTTATATCACATGTCATTTTATTTCATTTTCATGTAATACATGTAATGAATTTCATCTCATATAATACATGTCATTTTATGACGGAAAATTCAAAATTGTCACTAGACCGCTCCTTCTCTAACACGTGATAGTTTTCTAAGGAAATTATTATTTCGTAAAATTATATTTAGGTAATTCACTAATAATAAAATTAGCGAGACTAATTGAATTCTGTATTATAAGGATATTATAATTAAATTGCGTTTAAGATTGAGTAGTCATGCCAAAATTAACCTTATTTAGACGAACCACCTCAGGTGTACGACGGGAGTCGTGTGTGGACAATTTGTATTTTTTGTCATAAATGCGCTAAAAATAAATTAAATTTCCTATGTTTGGTACCCATTAGTTACAAAGTTAGACTATTTACGACTTTCATCTAATGTTTTTCAATTGGTGTGACAGTTTCTGAGACTAAAGCTCTTAAAAAATCCAAGTGAAACATTTCACCCAAATTGAAAAAAGTGCCGTTTTTTACAAGCGGTTGCATGATTACTCATATTTCAAATTTTAATAGGTTATTCTACGTAGAATTTAACTGCCGTGAATATTAGTAATAGATGTTTCCTTGCTAACTAGCTTAGTTTTGGCGTAAGATCAAAAATATAGAAAACAGTTCGAAAGTTGCGATGTTTTTTCGCAATAGCTTAGGTCGCCCAAGTAACTGGAATAAGCACACTTGGGTTTTTACTATACATGTTGACTCTAAAACTACGAAAATCGAAACAATCCGACCTTATGTTGAATGTCGCATTTGGATTTATTATTTTCAATAATGAACCTTTGTATTTTGAAGATAAATCAACTTTTTTTCTCCTCTATTTACTAGACAATTTACTAGTAATGTGACATTTTCGGTTTTTTAAACATTATTATTACCTATACAATCATTTATTTATTTATAATTTTCATCACCATTTATCACATTCATTTGAAATTCCCAAATCTCGAGAAAAATAGGCAAGGAGACTAATAATTCCATACCACTTGACGATGAGAAACAAAAGAAATTGAATCTCAACTCAAACTCAAATATTCATAAGGCATTCATAAGACTTCAGATGTATAGATCCTGTAAAGTTAAGTTGGATCACATCCATCGAACTATAGGTATATCGAGGTATGTCGAATTATAGGTAGGTATCAACACATAATTGAAGAAATAGTAAGAGCAGCTATGATCAAGTAGGCACTGCACAGGTACCTACATACCGACATTTCTTAAAGTATTGTTATACATTTTAGTAACATTTTAAAATTTTATTTATATTATTCTTTTCCCCAAAATTTTAGAATTGAAACATTATTTGGAGCACTGACACAGTACAAAGCATGAAACGTCACTTGTCCGATAAGTGCAATCGACCGTTCCATCACACATTCCTTTGCACAAACAAGACGGTATGGAGTCTTTGGGCATTGCTGATTTCGTCACGAAACGAGGTGATAAGTTGCCGTTTTTGATTTACTATTTATTCAAAAGCGGCAGGATCCAATTTTGAGTGTAGTCCCAACTGCCAACACAAAAACGTGTTATTTTTAATACATCACTTTTCATTAATTTCTCTTCTCATGTTCACAGAATAGCTTTTGTTTTTGACTGGTACGATGAATTGTCCATAAAATATTTTGAGTTCAAATTATGATCGAAAGGCTACGAAAGTAAATAAGTAAAAATAGTAAACCCACGTAGAAAATCCCTAAAATCATTAGTTCATTTCTATATACTTAGCGAGTGAACAGAACTTGACCCGGTGAATCGTGACAGTTAGTACCTACTCGGAAACCAGGGACAAAGTGAAAAGTCACGGATCCAGGGGTCTATCGTTAAATATCAAAACCACGAGTGATTGGCTGCTACATCGTTACTGAAAGCTTATGCCGCACAGCTCACAGCGGTCAGGAACTTGACAAAAGTTCGGCTGCGATGCCGACGAAAACCCATGGTGAATAACGATAAGAACTTCGCCTAAGAACCAACCACGGTATATGTGACGCCTATTTGTTCAAAATCGGACAACGGGAATCCCCACAATGTGGAAAATGTGGTCATCCAGATGGAACTCTACGTCACCTGATAATGGATTGTCCAGACCATGAACGGGAGAGACACCTTTTTTTTAATATTTTAGCCACGAAAACAAATGTAAATTTGGAATTTTTATCCATTTTATCATCAAGGAATATCATAATTTATAAAGAACTTTTTAAATTTATGTTAAATTGTAGTATTAATATATGAAAGAAAATTGTTTTACTTACTACAAGCCTTGAATTGTAAATAAAAATATGTATGGCTGTATACAGAACGTAATGCCAAATAAATAAAATTAAAAAAAAAAAAAAAAAAAAAAGTACCAGAAAACCAAAAATTCAAACCCCAAAATCAAAGCGGTGCATCTCCAAAAACGGCGCATGAATTGAGAATGTATCGGTTACAACATTTTTTGACGTTCGATTATGACCCAAGCACAACGATAGGGTGGTTCAAAAAAAAAAAAAAAAAAAAAAAAAAAAAAAAAGTTCTGGGATTTCTTGTCCCCATTGTTTTTTTTTTTTTTTTTTTTTTTTTTTTTTGCTTCCTCGGTATGTCAGGATGACACTCCTAAATTTTTAACAAGAAATATTAATCCTAATCACTTTACCTGGGTCGATTTTGGCCAGTTATCGACCGCTATCGTAAATCAACCTCTAAATTGGTGGCGAGGTGATGATTTGAAGGACGGATTTCAATTTTTTTTTTAGGTCAATTTATGGATTTTCGCATGCGCTGAACACGATGAACTTATTTATTTTACGCTCCGTCCACTAGTTATCCGGTAAACTGGCAGAGGGCGCTGCTTGAAGATGAGTAAAAATCGAAAATTTCACCGAAAATACTGTCCCCTGGTTAAGAATTGTACTAGAAACATGCTATTATGGTCGGACAATATGCTTTGGCATGTTCTGAACATGATTCCGTTTTTTACTATACTTTTCCGCCGATGATTGCTTCGTTTATCGGCCATAAATCTCAAATTAATAGTAGGGTAATAGACAAATTCACCCTAATTTCACCGGAAATTATGTCGCGTTGATAATTTAAGGTTCTGAAATACCTTGTGCCGATAAAATTTGGTATTTTCCAGGATACTCGGTACAAAGCCGTTGGTAATTTGGCAAGGACTTGAACCGGCATTGTACTTATTCGCTTAACGACCCGATACCATTGTACAAGCTTTTACACGTGACCGATACCGCTGACAATAGGTAACCCTACGCTCAAACGATCCAATCACAGTTCAGACAATTCAAAACTTCGAATTTGACACCGGAAAACCGATGGAACTAAGGAATTTTACAGAAAAATTGGAATTTTTTAAACTATTTTCTCCATTTTGCCGCTATAATTGGCAAATAAGTACAATGCCGGTTCAAGTCCTTGCCAAATTACCAACGGCTTTGTACCGAGTATCCTGGAAAATACCAAATTTTATCGGCGCAAGGTATTTCAGAACCTTAAATTATCAACGCGACATAATTTCCGGTGAAATTAGGGTGAATTTGTCTATGACCCTACTATTAATTTGAGATTTATGGCCGATAAACGAAGCAATCATCGGCGGAAAAGTATAGTAAAAAACGGAATCATGTTCAGAACATGCCAAAGCATATTATCCGACCATCTTACCATGTTTCTAGAACAATTCTTAACCAGGCGACAGCATTTTCGGTGAAATTTTCGGTTTTTACTTATCTTCAAGCAGCGCTCTGGGGACAAGAAATCCCAAAACTTTTTTTTTTTTTTTTTTTTGAACCACCCTATCGTTGTGCTTGGGTCATAATCGAACGTCAAAAAATGTTGTAACCGATACATTCTCAATTCATGCGCCGTTTTTGGAGATGCACCGCTTTGATTTTAGGGTTTGAATTTTTGGTTTTCTGGTACTTCAGTATCGTTTTTCACCATGGGTTTTCGTCGGCATCGCAGCCGAACTTTTGTCTAGTTCCTGACCGCTGTGAGCTACAGCGGTTTTCCCTGCCCTTCATGCTTTCACAGGGTGTGTGTGACACCACAAGCAAAATTTTGACTAAAATATCTGAGGTGATTACCTTAAAACACTATAAACCAATAGACGCCTAGCCTCACTTGGAGTTGGAAGACAAATTACAGAAACTCGGCTAAAAAATCTTGAGCATTTGTACTTAACGTTGATTTAAAAAAAAAAAAAAAAAAAAAAAAAAAAAAAAAAAAAAAAAGAGAGAGAGAGAGAACAGCGCAGATGAGGCTAGATTCAATTGGCTGACGAACTCTCTCAGTATAATTGTAAACTTTTCCTGTGTACCTTGCACTTTAGATGCTTCATTGTTTGAGGTAATTATTACTTACATATTTTTGGTTGAGTGCTTTCGATTGTCAACTCTCAAAACTGGATCCTGCCTTGAGTAAATATGAAATCCAAAAAGGCAATTTATCACCACACCACTTTGTTTATGCAAAGGAATGTGTGGAACGTTCTCTTACTCTTGTCGAAAAAGTTACTTTTCATGCGTTTTTCAGCGTCAGTTCTCCGGAGAATGTTTCAATTCTTAAATTTTATTAAAAAGAATCATTTAAATAAAATTTAAAATGTAATTAAAATGTAGAACAATGCTTTACTACATAGTGGCACGTAGACGGTACCTATGCAGTGCCTACTTGAATATTTACAAGCATGTTCTTATTATTTGATCAATTATGTTATGTTGATACCTACCAATGCATGTGGTCGAACTTTCCTATAGGTACTCAGTGAATCCGCATTTTCGGCTAATTGTTCGTCTTGTAAATTTGGATCGGAAAGCGGGGGTCAAACCTGCTTCCTTCGTCAATAACTATTTCATAGCAATTTTCACAGATAAACGCAGTTATATCATTGTCATCAATAAAAGATTTGGTTGATTTGCTACATGCTTTGTGGATACTGGTTCCGCAATTTATCATTTAATAATGATTAACAGGACGTTTCCATTTTTTCCTACCGTTACGTTACGGCGAAAATATTGATTTTCATGTACAACCAATGCGTTAGTAGGGAAGTGTAACTCCCTTAGTGATAGCAGGAAAACAATCGCCACTTTTTGGAATGCTCTCATTTTATCACAACATCTCATGATCCCTTAGCCTCTGTAGTGTCAAGGAAAGCTGATTTATTACGGTAAATTATAAACTAATATTGTTAAGTAACCACATTGAACTAATAATGTGTAAAATTAATCATTATTAAATTATGTGACTGTAGAACCGTAAGTCTATCGTTCGGTTTTTTTTTTTTTTTTTTTTTTTTTTTTTTTAATACATGGTTTAATGTCGTTCTTACGTATTCCTTCTGTTATTTTCTGGCAAAAAAGAGTAGGCACTGATCAAGAGTTACATTTCCAGGTTGATCCCTAGGGGGTATTATCACATTAAATCTCAATTTCGGAGAAAATAAATTATCGTAGTTCATAAAAACTATATCCACGATGACCAAACTGTTTTGCAAAAGAAAACCCGTACATTTTATAGAAAAAATGGGAATATTTCGAACTACTTCCGAAAAGTCGACTGCAGATAAACAACATTCACAGCAGGTTAACACAAATGAATGTGATAAATGTGAATGAATAAATTAATGTGGTAATTGGTGATGAGAATTATAAATAACTGATTAAGATATTGTTAATAATAATAAAGATATTATTAATAATAATAAAATAATAAAAACGGAAAGTTTCACATTACCTGTCTCTAGTTAACAGAGGAGAAGAAAAAAGGAATTTTTTTCAGTTTTTACCTTATTTTAAATTAAACCTGATAATTTTAAAAGTATTTTGCTAATAACCAAAATATAGCTGGTTTAAAAACGAATAATTTGAGCCTAAAAACGATTGTTTGCGTTGGGCCATTCGTAAACTAGTAGGGTCAAAATGGAACGCGCTCCCATGCGCTCTTGTATCCCCCCTACTTTCCGCGACCACTCGCGGCGCATCATCCATTTTTGAGCAACGTATAACTAGGTACTGGAATAATGCATAAAAGATGTTACTTCATCACGTATGTACCATCTTGAAATACTTCTGTGGAGATGATCTTGAATTTTATTTTACTTTTTGTTGCATAACTGGAACTTTCTATTCCATTCCAGATTTTCTAAAGTCCCAAAAATTCGCCTAAATGGATGATATTACGTAAAAGAGGACTATAAAAGATCATCTAGGGTCCCCTAACACTCCTTGAGAGTATTCGGTCAATTAGATTCAGAGTTTCTCGTGTGTTAACCAAGTTGATATCAATAAGGCGATAAAATGCATGGCAAACCTTCCTAGAAACCTCTACCCAACTACCCTCCAAGTTTGAACATAATCAGACCAATAGATCGTAAAAAATCGACGTTGTTAGAATCTGACGTTTGCGAATGCGCGCACCCTATTATTGATCCGACAACTATGCAATTTAAAGGGAACCATCAAGAAGCTAACCCACACAAAACCAGAAAATTCCATAAAAATCAGTCCCTTAGTCTCCGAGTTTCACAAGTGTCAAACAATTTTATTTTTGCGCATGTACAATGGTCATTACTCAATCAATCGCAATAAAACTCATAGAGCATATTTCTGATACGTATAGCCAACTACCCTCCGGGTTTGAACAAAATCAAACCTATAGATCGTAAAAAATCGACGTTATTTTATGAATTCACGTTTGAGCTTGCTCACACGTCATTATTGATTCGATTGTAATGAAATTCATAGGGGAACATAAAGAGGCTAACCAACACAATCCCTGAAAATTTCATCAAAATCGAACGAAAATTTAGATTTTCCTGTGCTTTTGACTGGGAGTAGTTGTGTAGTCGTCCAACACATGGTCGGTGAGGCTCTCAAGCCGCCCGACCGCACGCCCAACCCTGAGACAGCGTTCCAGTTGTTTTAGTTCTTTGCTTTTTAAAAGAGAAGAGGTGGGGAGAAGACGAGGTTATTTAGAGCAATGGCCGACCCTGCCAGATCTCCGGTAGCCATTCAGTAAGCAAAATAGAATGTGTATATTATTATGTATATTATAATATACACGAAACACCCGACAGCGGCGAAGCACGCGGAAAAACGATGAACTACAGCTGTATATTTGTGATCCATAATCCATTCAACTGGCACCCACCTCTCAAACTTCAAAGGCTCTTTGTTCGTCACTGAATCAATGTAACATTGTGATTATGAATCCTTATCATCCAGTAGAGCCTAAATTAAATAGAGAAAATCGTTTGTGTGTTTATTGTTGAAGTTAAGGTAAGATATGAGGGGTTGACAATGTGGCACCCTTATACGGGTGCCATAAAAATGAGGGTGCCACTTCGTATGCTGTTTTCATTGTTTCGGGTGCCACAGAGCTGGAATATATATATATATAAATATATATATATATGTATATATATGTAATGTATATATATACTGTATATACATATAATTATTGTTAGTTCTATATTTGAAAAAGGCAAATTAGCCGAAATATAAAAAATTTAGTTTATGAAGTTCCTTTCCGTTTAACTTTTTGTTTTTCAATTTCGAAGGGCCATTTAAACCATATTATATATATATATATATATATATATATATATATATATATATATATATATATATATATATATACCAAGTTCTATATTCAACTTTTAAGCTATGTACTTCAGGTCCGTTTTAGAAGATAATCTTCTGATGACGATTCCGTGGATTCAGAATCTTTAGGTAGGTGAGCGAGGAAATCAGATTCAGTCTAGTAGTGATACATAAGTGCTATGAGTTCACTGTAAGCTTGCTGAGCCGTTGGCGTAATTTTAAACACATCATTTGCAAGAGTTTTTAGGATAAAGTTATTAAGTTCCAGTCAAGAAGTATGATCGTATGAACTAATTTTTGTAAGTTATCATATTATATTATGTTAAATTGTTTTGAAATTTGATCTTTTTGAGTGCTAAGAAAATGTTAACTACTACTTTTATGGCAAAAAACGTATTCTAAATAGTAATCTGCTATTCAAAAAGAAATTCTGGATTTTTAAACTTTTTTGCAGTTTTCATCGATTCTATAGCACATTTTAATAAAATGTAAGGACATTTCTCAGCATAATTTTATAAATAAATTTTTAATGCTCTATTATATATATATATATATATATATATATATATATATATATATATATATATATATACATGCATTTGAAAATATGTTGAACTCCAGGATTCGTTTCAGAATGTCGCAAAACGGATTTCAATGAAGACAATTTTCGAAAATTTTGATTTTAAAATTTGAACCCATTGCAATTGCTTTATTTCCTTCGAAAATTCGCTAAAATAGAACAATACATGGGACGAATCCGAGGAATCAAGTCGGTAAATCACTCTGTGCCTTTTTATGAATGTAATAGAAAATCCGCATTTATGACATTGATTGTTATCTTCAGCTTCTATGTCGTCTGTGTGTGATCGATGTTCACATCATTTTGCTGTAACACGTCGATTTCGTAACTAGTAGTATGGAAACATTTGTGAGTTAGCCTTGACTTCAACCTAAAGGTTTATTGTTCAGATTATAAGCAACATTTGTGTTGTTGCAGTATGCTTAGGTTGGGTAGCTTTGAATCCACTACATCGGCTTGGTTTCAGTGGATCTATTGATGTATCTTCGGGCGTGTTGACTCGAGAGCCAGAAAAATAATATGATGATAGTGACTCACCGAGGTGAGGTGAGTTTCACCTATACCGAGGTGGAAGGAGAGCAATAGGTGAGACAAGATTAGAAAGCGATGTTTTTAGGTGTAGAGTTCACGAGCGAAGAAACAATTTGAATTCAAAAACCAAGTTTCAAAAGTAACATGGTTGGACGGATGAATCTAGAAGAACGAGTGTACCATTCTCAGCAGCATATTTTACATTGTTAATATAGACTATACGCAGTAATAATTCATAATCATTCGTACAACAAACGTTCACGACTAATAATGATTTTCTTGTTAGTACCTACCTGTTTTCTTATTCACGCACTCGTTTATTTTCATAACTCCTATAATTACATTACACGGTTAATATGTGATCGCATATAAACGTGATACTTTTTAAAAATTAGCACATGTATTGCAAGTATTGTAGGGTTATTAGCCAGTTTCACCTTTATTTTTCAATATGTTTGTTTCAACTTCATTTTTGTTACGCGGTGTTTTTGAACCTTCTTCTCCCCCATATTTGTTTTCTCGTTTTGGAGATAAGAGTGAAACAAATAGCTCTTTGGGATAAATTTCCCAAATTTTGGTGCCTAATTTTCATGTTTGGTTTTTCTGTTTGGTTATATTTCATGTTTAATATTTATTAAGAACGACAAAATTTATCTACTTTGTCTCATCATGCTATTCCCTGTTTCGCAAACTGTACGTAGTAGGTAGCTTTTTAAACATTTCCTTTTAGAATGTTTCTGTTCCTATGAGATTCCAAAGTAATTTCGGACAATTTTCTCTATTTTTGGAATAAAATACCTAGTCTGTGAATATCGATCAATCCTGAAGGTACACGGTTTGCCTAGAATTCGCTTATTAATGTGAAAAAAAAAGAGAAAAAAAAGTTGAATAACCATATAATTCGATAGGGCTTATTAGGATTTCAATTATGGTGGTCATCAAGTGGTTGCACAGGCAGTGTACAGTGCATAAATAGAAGGGTGGTTATGGGTGGCACAAAGGTCAAAACCTTGGAAAACCGCTCTCATGATATGGCACATACAAAGATTTATACAACTCCAACCCGGTGAATAAAGACGTAGGGTAGGTACGAATGAGGGAGTTGCAAATTTTTGGAGGTACGTAGGTATTATTTCATGGCCTTAATCATAAAAGAAAGCCCGGAGTGAATTTGTTATGTACTTATGCTAATGAGATGGAAATTCCGGTTATATGCTTTTCAACGTGCTATTTCATTCGGCTCGAGGTTCTGGCGTAGAACTCCAGAAGTGGGCCAGTGCTGATGGGGAGGGTAGGGAAGAGCTGCGGAACGGTTGACACAGTGGACGAACGGGGAAGGCAAAGCGGAAAGTGGGTGGAGAGGAATGGATGGAAAAGGGGTGAAGTGGGATGAGAAAGAATGAGTGTGAGAAGAGAGGAGGGCAAACGTTGAGGGAGTAGGTGAAGCGTAGCGTACAGTTTTGCCCCGTTGGGAAAGAAGTGCGGTAAAAGAGGGTTGATGCGGGGGATCTTCATATTTCCATACAGGATTTCCACCAGGGGACGCGCCGGTCGGGGCTCCGGATAGGTAGGTACTCAAGTCGTACCTCACAGTCGTAATCTCCCCTCTACGATAAACCGGTGGTTTTTCTAATGGTAGCAGTACCTAGTTTCAATGATTTAGCACAAAAAGTTTATAAAAAGCTCAGTCAAATAGCATGAACTAAGGGGTGTGATAACCAGATATTGACTGTATCCGATATACTAGCTTTGAAAGTGATTAACCATATATGCTTGATCAACCACCATCTGCCTGCTTTCGCTTATACTTGAGTCGTCATACCTGATTCCGACTTTATGTTCGATTTTGACGGTTAGGTCATTATCCATAACAAACAGTAACTGAACATGCATTAGAAAGGACACAGTCTATGTAGTCACAGAAGAAAGGGGGCTTGATTCCTATAGGTCAAAAGAAAAGGTAAGAGCTTGAAAATACATCCAAGTAAATGAACAGAAAGCGAAAAGGGGATAACAGATAATTGGGTGAAATGAAGGGATACTGGTATTAATATTGTGAAGGAGGTAATGCAAAGTTTTACTGGAATGGACCCATCAATGGTGAAATATATGGAAGAAAGTCGGTCTAGACATGATTTGAACTCATACCTCAACTCTATATCAACGCTTCAATATAATGAGACTGATCCAGGTATGGTTTTGAGGATTTTTGGTGAATTAATGCAGAAAAGGTAGCGGCAGTATGCAGTATGCACATGCTTTCTATCATCAGATGCTATCGCCCAAAGTCCCACATCACACATGTTGTCCACCTCGCGATTCTGGGAATCAGTCGTGAGGGCTCTCACCTATTTCCTACTGGTCAGAGACAATCCTTCTTGGCACCTTTGGTCTTCTGTCTGACCTGAAGACGGGAAAGTGGAGACATGGGGAGCAGGCAGGTAATATTGCTGGCTCTGAGACCGATTACCTGATGGATGTGGCAAAGTAGGCTAATCGTCTTGAAAGACATGGTTGGTGACTGAGAGGCGATTCCTGAAAGAGGTTCCTTCAACTACATTGCTTATTGCTTTGTGGATGACAAAAAGTGACTGAGTAGCAGCGGGTCTAAAAGTGATGGGGGAAGAAACCAGCTCCATGTCATTGTGAAGTATTTGGATCTATTTTCGAGCGCTGCTAGCCACAACTCTACTGAGCTAGTAGCACCCAATCAACCCGAGTCAAGCTCCCATAACATTCTGTGCACACTAGTGCTTCATTACGGGCCCCATAAGATTCCAGTCAAGAACATCACATATGCTGCACCAAATAGTATTTCATTTTAATATTTGTTTGTTCCTGGAATAAATAACCAATGAATGTTGGGCAACTTATACACAACTGGTATAACCGAATTTCGGCCATTATTCCGCTAAATTTGAACCGAATCAAGGAACGGATAGCGCCATATGAATCAGCGTTGAAAAATAATGAAAATTCATGCACCTACCACACTTGGAATTTACCAGAATCTATGTTTTGCGCAATTTTGGTAGTTAGGCAACTTTCCACGCTCGCAGTACAGGTTGTGCGCTGTCGAAAAAATCGAGTGAGGGGTCGTGATTTCATGAAATTTGACGTAAAATTCGAATCTGCAATAAAAAAAGGAGGGTTCTCATTCGAAAAAATGAAGTTTGTTCAATTGCGCGCAAGTGGTCGATCTGAAAGTATTTTCCTGAATTCTTCACAAATAAATATAGAGAATGGTGTTCAGCCTATTTTTACGCAATTAAATAAGGAAATGCAGGAGGGTGGACCGTCACTTCTGAAACACCCTGTATAGATATTGGTGTGTCTCACGTCTCAAAATTTTTCCAGTATTTTTTGAAAATCTTGTAAGTATGGAAAATCTGATTTTTCGTATTGCAGAAATTTTCACACAACGGAACGTTTGGGCTCGACTGTACTCTAAGTTTCCGAGGCGGGTGGGGGGGGGGGGGGGACCCTTAACCCTCCTCCTTGGATCCTCCGCCCCTGTCCATACTCTTGCAAGTGTCCGTGAGCTTCCTGAAAGTTCATTTGTCAAACAACTTAGATCTATTCTACGTGGCTCTGAATTATATGCTGTTCAAGATTTTTTTACCATCAAGTTTTGATATAGCCATCTGTGCCATTTGTTATTGGTCTTGTTTAAAAAAGGTTTTGTCGAAAGAAATTTTATCCTCCGAGATCAACATTTCCACTGGTTTCGTGTGTTTCAGAGCTTGCTGACCAATTTCGGTTCCGAGTTTGTCTGTCTGTCTGATATCTGTCTGTCTGTGGCAAATCCTTGTCATGCTCAAAACTGTACCACGTTTCAAGCCTAGTACGCACTGGGATTCTTTGTTCGGACTCTTTGTCGCGGAGCTGCGTCTCGGACTCATTTTCTTGCATCCGGGACGCTCAGCGACTTTGAGTCTTGCATCTCGTGTGTTGCGTTTTAGTATTTTTTGAGTCCCATACGGAATGGGATTCTTTGAACAATGTCGCGCAACATTGAGTCAGTGCGTACGTGAATATCGAACAAAGTGGGCCTCTCAACGGTGTGTCTTCGTTGTTATCGCTTTGTAGTTATCGTTGTTATGTTTGTAGCTAAAAACGGGTAAAAATTGTCAATTTTTTTAGCAGAATTTTCGTCAAAAGAACTTTATTAGGTAACAATAAACTAGAAAAACAAGAAATTTGTGCTGAAAAAAGTAGGAACTTAAATTTCATTAACATTTGTCAAAAATGGATAAAAACGGCTAAAAAAAAAAAAAAGCTTCATTTTTTTTGAAAAATTCGCTAAAACATTTTTTGAATTTCCGAAAATTATTTAGATCAAGTTTATTCGCCACAAAATCGGTAGTGAACATTTCTTACTAGTTAAAATCCTAAATTTTCAAAACAATTTAACAATACCTATATACTAAGATAATTTACGAAAATCCGCTCATACGATTATGCTGCATGACTGGAACTTTTTACTAACTTATTAAGTCGTCTTATAAAATCGATTTGACATCAAATAGCTGAATTATCCAATTAACGCTGTTTCCAACGGTGGTCATATTTTTGATTTTGCAGTGATCTCAAGTGGAGTTATGGTCGTTTGAAGGTGGAAAACATATCTTAAAAATGAAATTACTCAGAAAACAAAGCATTAAAATAAATCTCTAACAAGTACTTTCGATCAGAAATGAGCTCTAGAATTTACCCATGAAGCATCATTACACCCTTCTTAGTGGTTGGCGCAGATGGGCTATCTAATGCAGATATAATAAAACATCATGTAGCATTTTTTTTACTCCGTAGAGCTATGTAAAGTGCTACTGCAATCCCCGAAAGCGCGACCTCGTTCGACATGGCTTAGGTTCAAACTAGATGCGTACACGATTTGCAGAGCGACAATGTCGCGGGGCAAAGAATCTGAGACATGAATCCGAGCGTCTGCAACTAGGAGTCCGAACAATGAATCCCAGGGCGTACTAGGCTTCAGTCCGACTTCTATGAAATTTTCAGAGATTGTACGGGTTAGTCCCTGAACGGTCCCCTATAATTGTCAATGCCGTCGAATCAACAGTAGCCTGTGCGCGAGGGTTCTTGAACGGTCTCGTTTGAAAAAAAATCCTCGATTTCGTTGCTAAAACCTCATTTTTTGCATCAAACCAACATTTTATCACCTAAAGTAAAAGTAAAATTGACTTTACCGTTAGAGAGAGCACTGAATAAAGCAGTTTTTATGAGATTTTCTAGTTTCCTGAAATGTTTTTGGAAGAGTTGTAACGTTTTAAAGATTTTTAGAAATTTGAGAGAAGTTTCCAAATTTCTCTGTTTAGACATTGTTATGGTCTTTGGATGGAATTTTCCTGAATCGAAGTGCAACTTTTACGCGATAACGTTTTTGCATCTACGAGCAGCTCACTCTCTATATTTACATTTTGCTGCAAAATGACGTCCGATAGTTGCCACAAAGTGGTATCCCCAGAAGGAGTAGACTATTCATCGATTTATTTATATATTCGATACAAAGCGCCAAGATACTCATTAACCGTCTCAAATAATCGAAATTTTGCCTTGTGTTGGGATTTGCGTTCACTCACATATACATATGTCTAACACATCCACTCATTGTGGCTTCCTTCATTATGAAGTATATTCGCACCCATCCTCATTGCAGTGAAAGCTACATTAAGCCATGAAGCCGTCAATTTTGACCTCTAATAGGGTATTATGCGCTATTTCCTGTTTTTTTTTTTTTTTTTTTTTTTAACTTTGAAATTCGAAATTATCTTACAGAGTGGCCATCTGAGTGCGGCGATTCCTTGCTCTGCGGGTTATTATCATTATTAATTTTTCTTCTTCGATCTGCCAGTGTCAATTTTTTAAAAAGAATATAGGTAACTAATTAAGACAACAGTAATAATTTTAGTAATTATATCAAAAGTAATAAGAGTAAATAAAACAAGTTCTGCATTGCCAAGAATTACGGATTTTAGAAATAACGTTTGGAAACGAAAGCAATCACTAATACTTTTTAAACCTTCTTCCGAGCCACGAACGATACGACGATAATTACAATCAGAATGGCTGCCATAGCAGCGCTTTCCCTTCGGCTTCTCACTCCACAATGTTCCTTCGGAATTTTACTTCTATTACCTACAAACCCCTAAAAATAATGGCCCTCTTTTCAATAAACTTTGAAGAGAAATTCCGTTTTCCAATCAGTTTTTGAAATGAGAGTTAATAGTTGTTCAGATTACGTCGAAGTCGAATTATTTATTTAATTTACATATAACGTGATAGACATAGTTAAAAAAGCCTCATGTACCGATAAAAATCCTAATCTATATTCCAATCATTTCACGAGAAATGACGTATCAGAATCTTTGAGGTAAACATTTCTCAAGAACAACTTGAAAACCTTAATTCTACCTGTACAAGATCATGTTTTTGTTTTAAACACTCATATCATATCGTCTTCGAAGGAAGGAAGAGGGTATTTTTCTTATATTTAAGGTCTTATTCGCAATCACGAGTGAAGTGGTTAAGTTTCGTTGACACATCAGTATTGGGATACAGTGGTATTCGACCTATCTGACATCAGCCGTTAACTGAACATTTTAAGTTATTGGGCCATTACAACAAGGGGAATCGTTTCCAATAGTTCATTCGAAGTAGATAAGGTTTGACTTTCAAATCTCTTCCTACCTACATCCCGATTCACGTGAAACCTCTTTCAAGTTTATTAAGCACGGATGGACATCGAAGGAGTTCTGAGTTTACATACACGAATCAGGAAACACCAGAATACATTTTTAAACTGGAGGTTTAACATTTTTTTCAAATGCATAGGTACTCTAACATGAAATCAGACAGCCCGAATCAAACATCCCAATTATTGATGAACCTAGAGATCGCTTGTGAGAAACAAAATGAAAATCATCAAGTTATTATAACGAATATATTCACCTTAAATTACCAAAAGCGCTCACAGTTTCAATTTCACGCATGACCAACGAACTATCTTTTAATGTGAGATTTTCCGGCGCAGTCTGTGTTTCTGCGTTCTAATGCTGTTTAATTACTTCCCTGTTCTTTTACCACTGAATTCACGGTCCTGGGAATGCACAAACGTGTAAATACATTATGTATAATTCATGTAGATATGATTTTAGTATTCCTCGTCAATAACAATCATTAAATTTCACACCATCCACAATAAGTCAGGATACAATGAAAAGTAGCCATTGCTCATGCACAATCGTGGGTTCCCAGGAAGTAATACCCTATGAAATTTGTCTTCCGATTAAGCTCATACTCGAAAAATGTATAAGTGTCCATACTGACAACACTCCGTAAATTTGATATTCCGGCGACCTAGTGCACAAATGGATTTCCAATTTCAACAAAAAAGCAACACAACTTTTGAAAATTAACGCGTATTTTATTGGATCATTTTTTTTTAACCAAATAAAGGTTGAATGAATCATTGTAGAATGGTGGTGAGTTTTTGATAGAATAGTATACCTATAGTTTTAAAAATGAAAAAAAAAAAATAAATAAATAAAATAAATAAATAGACTGTAAGAACAAAAATATTAAACAGACTGTAAAAATACAGTTATTGTTAACTCACAAACAAGAGTCTATCCACATTTCATGTATGAAAAAACATGTTTACCTCTGATATATACAGAAGTCGACACCAAATCAAAAACGCTGCAAATTATTACACAAAGGTTTATTATTTCTGTATCATACAGACCTTCTACGTAGAAAACTGACCGTAATTATTTAGCCTCACTTATAGTATATTTACTATCGAAACTCGGGGCTTCGCGCTTCCAATTTTTGGTTCACTTGTTCCAATTACAGCTCCAGGACCCCATAATTTTACGCTTTATAGTAAAGTTTAGGAAAAAAAATAAATAAATGGGGCCTTCTAGGGACGCCTGAAGGAAGCGAAGCTTTATATCATAAAGCATAGAATAGAATTATGAGTATTTTCATACTCATAAACAATCTCTTCTAATTGGAATTAATTTCATCACACTCTCTCTCGCCTTCCCTCACCCTCCCTTCCTCTCCCCTCCCCTCCCTTCCCTCTCACTCCCTCCGCCTCGCCCTCCCTCTCACTCTCTCCCGCCTACCCTCTCCCACCCTCCAGGCGTGCTCGCGTACGTCAGTCTAACACTAAAAGCCTCGAAAAAGACAGTTTTTCACCTATTTTTGGCTCAAAGCACCCATGGGTATGGAGCGATCGAGCTGGCGAGAAGTTAGGACCAACTAGACCCCAAGTGGAGTCTATGTGCGAAAGAACGGATTTTTTAAGTCAATTCTAAGGTCTTTTATGGCCCGGACAGCGGACGGCGGACGGACATTGCAAATTTGGATTCTACGCACTTTGAAACGTAAAATGACAAAGTTTGAAGGGGGGTTATAAACATTGTTTGCTATACGATCACATAGGCTTATTATTGAAAATAATAAACCAAAAGGAACGAAACGAAACGCGATATAAAGTTACCAGAAATACGACCCCTCGGAAACTAGCAATTTCTGTACGGAAAACCACGAATTCAGGCATTCGAAATACGGTTTCTCCATAAACAGGTGGAAATTACAATTTTTAGATATTTTAATAAAAAGCTGATTTAAAGAGTTGCTGAAAAACATTTTTTCGATTAGTGCCCGATCGCTTAATAGGTTTTTTTTACAGTATTTTACGTTGTGATGGTGTCTACTCACTGCCTGACGTCTGAAAATGCCTGAACATCAAACTTTTCGAACGGTTTTCATGTACCTATGACGATTATTAAAAAATGCTGCGAACAAGGACAGCGGAGTTAAATCCTTAGGTACTGTGAGGATTAAATATTTTAGTCGACATGGTACACTTGAAAAGAACAGTCGGCGTAATTTTGTAGGCTGGTGGATTTTAAAATTGACTGGAATCTTACATTAAACTAGTAAGATATCGAAGACAGCTTTAGTGGCTTACTAGCGGTTAATGCAATCGTACTCACATGTCCATTTTTCTCTTGCCTAACAGATTTAATATTTGAAAACCTCGTGAACATTGTGATTTTTAGTGATTGGAACTCCTCTCGAAGTCCTCACGATTCCTACGAGTTTCCCAACATCCTAACTTCTAATTAAATTCTGTAAAGGTAATAAACTATGGTGATATAACTCTGGACTGCAACGGCTACCAATAATAATGAATAGCCAATTAAATTTCATTCTGTAATGAAATGAATTATTGAACTCATTCATCTATAAGATAAATGTTCAATTCATATTTCTTGACGAAAAGTTTTCGTTAAAGCTGTACGTAATATAGATTATGCCAAAATATGTACACTTATTTGTGCTTACAACCCGATTTCTCATCTTGCTAGTTTACAGATTTATAGCGATAACTTCCGTTCGTAAGTGGAGTACACTAACGACCTATACGCTTCCAACAACCAAGTATTTTAAACTTCAAAAGTTTGCTTACTTTCCAATCTCAAGTTAAGCCTATAAGTCTACGCTACGAAGAACGTAACGGCTCATTTACTTAACCCCTTGGCTGAATAATGCTGGAAAACGGAAGGGTGAGACCTTAGAGGGTTGGGATAATCAATAGAATGGAAGGCTGGAAAGTTCAAAATTCACTTAATATGTTTGCCATAAAAATTAGATTTGGATTTGTTAGAGGGAAATGAAAACAAATTCAATCATTTAATGGTCTGGATACCCGCAGTACGGCACTCTTTTTCAAAGGGGCGTGGGTTACCATTTTGAATTTATTACTTTAGATTCAGGTTTAAGAATACCCGCAAACCCTCTTGCTGTTTTTTAGAGGCCCAAACAGAAACAAATTTACGCAACCTGTATCTCTCCAAATCTATTACGTTATAGGGTTTTTCGGCATGATACTCCCAAAAACATTAAACTGGAACGATCATATCAACTGTGTAAGTCGAAAAGCTGAGTCGTACATTTATGCACAAAATTGTTATTTGTGTATAAATATATTTGTGTATAAATTGTTATAAAAATGAATAAATAAAATAAATAAATAAATACTAAAAAGCGTTAAACTCTAGGATGTGTTTCAAAATGCCTCAAAACGGTATTCAATGAAGAAATGTTTCAAGAATTTTGATTTCAAAATTTTCCAAGCCATTGCAATAGTTCATTTTCCACAAAATTTGCTAAAAGGAAGAAACCATAAGGAACAATCTCTGCTGAGAGTAATCATAAGGATAGAAAAGAAAAAACCGTGACACTCATGTTTTCTTATGTCCCTAGTGCAAAAATTGAAATAAAATGTTATTTTTCCTTAAATGTTTTGAAGAAGTTTCAATTAATTGAAATGGAGTTTCATTTGTTTGAAAAAAAAGTTTCATTTGCCTGAAAAGATGGTTTATTTGACTGAAAAATGCTATATATACCTATGAAAAAGCATTAAGCTCTAAGATTCGTTTCACAATGCCTCAAAACGGATTTCACAGAAATTTTGACTTTAAAATTTTCCGAGCCATTACAATAGTTCATTTTTTACAAAAATTCGCTAAAATGAAAATATTTCGCTGCTTATCCCTTATCCTCTTTGTATTGAACGTATAAACTTTACTTAGGATTCTATTTTGAGTTCTGATTTGTGCATTCTCTGTGTCAAACAGTTCCACACGGTCATGTAAACTAAAACCGAATTGGACTCACCGTGAGCATACATGATTTTTATTCATTACTACAATAATTAGTAAAATGCATCTGTCAGGGCTGTCGCGTGCTTTGTTGGCGCCAAAGGCGAAACTTCATACCACTAGTTTTCAGTAACCAATTTTTGATGAGAAGAAATGGAAATTAAGAATTATTGTTCAAAATTTGTAAATATTATTTCTTAAAACATTCAAGAGAAACAGTCCAGTCTAAGTCAAGATGATCAGAAGAAGGTGAAAAATTAAATATTAGATTCCCTTGTCCTTAGAGGTTCCGCACAGTAGTTTTCTTTTCGGTGCGTTCAAATCTGGGCATAGAGTTACCCATGGGGGGTTATTCCAAGTAAATATAATCGATAGGAGACCATTATTCAATGCTGAAGACGTTTTTTCGAAAACTTTTATTTTGGATAATAATATTTCACCTGAAACACATGAGTCGAAACCTCGAAACACTGATGTGCGGCACAAGTTTTATATATCTTAGAGTGGACGAATAGGGGAAACGTTAGAGGAGGACAAATTTAGAGTTTGCCTCAAAATTTGGGGGAGGGCGGAGGGATAGGTAGGGAGGGAAGGGGCGGGGAAGTCGAAATTCAGCCCTCTAATTTAGGCAGGAAAATGGCGCCACAACCTAGTAGGTATACGAATGTTCGAAAGTGCAGAAACGGAGGCGTCTCAATACCAGCCCAGAAAATTGAACAAAATGGCCGATGGCAAGGGCCGGTAGACGAGGGGCAAATAGGTAGGTACGACGATTTTCACCCTTCGAGCCCTTGGAATAAGCTGAAATTCGGGGGTAAGATAGAACATGCCCTTCTTTACTGTGAAATTCAACTTTGGAGACGGTCCAACTATTAGGGGAGACTCGGGAGTGCTTCGAAGTATAGGGAAGGGGGTAACATCTTAAGGGAGGCTAGATAAGGAAAGGTGAGTGGGCGAAATGATATGGAGGGTGAGATAACAGATCGCGACCCGAATTCGGGAAGGACGGGACCATATACGTAAGGAGGGAAGGTCGGGCAAGTCGAAATTTAGTCCTTTAATTTAGAGAGGAAAAGGCGCCACAACATGATAGTTATACAAAACTTCGAACGTGCAGGAACTGAGCCGTCTCGATACCAGCCCTAAAATTCGAACAAAATGGCAGCTGCGCCTAAGGTCGGTAAACGAGGGGTAAATAGATGAGTACGACGACTTTCACCCTTCAGGCTCTTGGAATGATACTGCACAACTGCCCCTATACCTTTACGTTGGAGGGATGGATTTATCAATAAATTTTTAAGTACTACATCCAATTTTTAATTTTACCTCACCATACTCCCCAACCACACCTTTTGCATTGTTCTGCTCCAAGTTTCGAGGTGATCTCTAATCCGTGTTTTCAATTATTACACTAACCCCTATACTGCCCCTTCATCTATTACGTACCTCTCCCCCTCTATTTCAAACCCTTCCCCAGTTTACCCTAATTGTCGAACCGCTTCCGAATTGAAATTAAGTACGTAAAGAAGGTCATCCTCTGTAATACTGCGCAAGTATCGCATCATTTTTATTTCATTTCCAATAATATTGTGTAAGATGAGGATCTTAAAAGCGCTGCACGGTTGGAGAGGTTAGGGATACCCATACTCCCTCCTCCTTTCCTAAGGGTCCGACCAACCTAAATTCTCGAGGTGATCTCCCCTCTCGACCTACAATATCGTCCTACGAACTCATTTCTCCTTATCTTGTCCCCCTTGAAATTTTACCCCGTCCCCTCAACTTCGAAGAACTCCCGAGCTTCCTCTAATTGTCGCACGGGACTATTTTTTTCTTTTTTTCTACACAGATGAAGAAGGGCATGCTCTATCTAAACCCTGAATTTCAGCTCATTCCAAGAGCCTGAAGGGCGTCGTACTCACCTGTTTACCCCTCGTCTACCGGCCCTTGCCATCGGCCATTTTGTTAAATTTTCTGGGCTGGTAATGAGACGTATCCATTTCTGCTCGCTCGAACATTTGTAAAACTATCATGTTGTACGCCATTTTCTTCTCTAAATTAAAGGGCAAAATTTTGACTTGCCCCACCTTGCCCTCCTTGCGTATATGGCAACGTCCTTCCCGAATTAGGGTCGCGATCTGTTATCTCACCCTCCTTACATCGCCCACTCACCTTTCCTTATCTAGCCTCCCTTAAAATGTTACCCCCTTCCAACTACTTCGAAACACTCCCGAGCTTCCCCTAATTGTTGGACCGTCTCCAAACTTGAATTTCACCGGTAAAGCAGGGCATGCTCTATCTGACCCCCCAATTTCAGCTCATTTCAAGGGCTCGAAGGCTGAAAGTCGTCGTACCTACTTATTCGCCCCTCGTCTACCGGCTCTTGCCACCGGCCATTTTGTTCAATTTTCTAGGCTGGTATTCAGACGTCTCCGTTTCTGCACGTTCAAACATCGTATACCTACTAGGTTGTGGCGCCATTTTCCTTTCTAAATTAAAGGGCTTAATTTCGACTTCCCCGCCTTTCCCTCCCTACCTATCCCTCCGCCCTCCCCCAAATTTCAAGGCGAACTCTACATTTAACCTCCTTTAAAATTTCCCCTACTCGTCTACTTTTAAATACAAATTTTATCAAAATAACCAATTTCACCCCCTCCCCTACAATGTTACCAATTCGACCCAGTGCCTCCAAATTTTGAGCGAACCCTTTTCCAATCGTCCCCTACCCAACCCCCCACTCACCCGGACCCTATACATCCTCCTTCCATACCTTAACTTGCCATTGTGTAATAATTACACTTTTCAAAGCCCTCTCACGCCTACCTCGATTGTCGTACAGGCCCAATTTTTCGTCTACCCTGACAAAGAAGGACATCCTCTAATGAAATCCCGAATTTCAGTCTTTTTGAAGGACTCGAGGGGTCGAAAGTTGCCGTACTCTCACTTTTCCTGTACTGCTGAACCAACATCACCTTTTCAGGACTATCAGCACGGATCTCCATGCGTTGCACCCTAAAAACATGTGGAAAGAGAGGGTGGAGAGTTGGTGGGAAGAGGACACTTTCTAACTTCCTAGAGCCTTCAGTTCGAGTAATAATCGTGTCGCGGTGCTTCGCCGTCTTCGTCCTTGTTCGCGAAAGATTGGATCTCATAAATTGGAGTTTTTCCCTGAATCCTTTTATTCCGGAATGCTCAAAATTTTCCATATTTACAAAAACAAAAACAGAAATATGGCTAGAAGACATTGAATGAACTGGTTAAAATTCGCCCCTATTTTTAGTGGTTCTACGGCTCTATCAGGTGGTCTCTCTTTAATTCTCATTAATATGTCTATTTTATTACACATATAGCCGGGTGTTTGAATTGATGCTTCAGAAGGAGTGGTCAAGTGTAATACCAAACTTTGAACGCTTTCTACAGTAGGTACTTATATGGTGCCGATTCAAAACTTGATAGAGCATTTTTGCACCCAATAAAAAAAATTGTCGTTTTTTTCTATTGAGGAAGGCCTTTAAAAGTGCATCAACATAACTCCACTCATCACTATTCTTCTTTGCTTATACTGCCTAGATAATCAAATATAACTGCTAATATTTTCACAGCCTCTACGAATTGTGCTTTTGCATTAAAATTGATATACAACAATTATTTTCAAAATACAAATGAAAATTATATTTTGTTTAGGAACTTTATGATCTAGTTAGGAAAATATAAATGGTAAACGATGTTAGAGAAGTCTGACCTTTGTACTTTTGACAAAACCGTCTGACCTCTATTGTTTATAAATACTTACTATGGACACTTTACCTCGGTGAATTCTGGGAGGTGTTTTGATCCCATCACATCCCCTCACTGAACCATTATGCGGGGCTTAAGCCCTTCTGAGTTTCCACTCATTAAAGGGTCAGAACCCCTCAAACTCCGCTCTGATCCCCTCTCTCCTTCCATCCTCAAATAATTCTGAGTGGTTGGTAAACAGAACCTCCACAACATATCACATCTCCCTTCCAGAGGATTACCCAGTAAGCCTTGGTTCCTTTTTTCTTGGCTTCGATCGACTTGGAAATGAAATTCAAACCACTTTTAATTCATTAAAATATTATATTCGCTAGAAGTATTGAGGCTAATTGGCGTTAATCCCTTCTATTTCCCCAGTTAACGAGATGATGGTATATTATCAAGAGTCAGTTGTAAGTAAGACCACGGAGATTATTTAATGCATGTTAAATATATATATGAGTTATTCTGGGAGTGAGTAGGAATGAACACTACTCATGATAATATATGTAAAAGAGTTTTAAGTTTCTGTTTTATACATCTCTGTACCCACAGATCCTTGCCACTATTCGCATTCAAATTTCATAAGTTTTATAGATACGTTTTAGTTAGATACGCTGAACTAATCAATATATCCTGTGACTTGATTTACTTCTGAGCTACATAAGTCATTTTGTTCAATGCATAGGTAAAATAACTAGCCAGTTGAGTTTATATCGAATCCTTTGTTAACTTTGAATTCTATGGTGATAGAAAAACTGGTTGGCGTGATCGAACACACTTCAGGCTGCCGAGGACAGGAATATGACGAATGGCTGCGTGACCAGAAGTTGGAAACAATCGCTTTCCATTTCTTTTAAGGACAGTTCGCGAATCCTAGTCAGCTCCCTCATTCATCCCCTCACTATATTTCGCTTCGTTTACTTTTTTCCCATCACCTTCTATTGCAACTCCGTATCTTTTAAAAGAGGGGGGGGGGGGGGTGTCACCGAAATTAAATTCTTGAACACCTGTTTTGAATCTAGGCACGACAACTTTTTGTTCACAATTCTTGGTGGTGATGGATTCCGCTGATCTGATTAATTTGACACAACTGGCGATTCAGTACTGTTCACATACCTCGTACATATTCGTTATATTTTAAGAAACCATTTTTTCGATGCTAATGTATTTCTTCGAAAAAAGACTGGTACTTCTAAGTTTCAGATCGGCTATCCATTAGTACTTTCATTGAACAGAAATTGAAGGAAAAACATATTTTCAAGTTTGATACAATTGAGGAGCTGACATGGAAAAGCAGTAAAGTCCAAACATCGAAAGAACATTTTTTTTCGTCGAAGTGCAAGTAAACAGTCACGCCAACGGCCTTAGGTCTTCCGGTCCTTGCTAGATCGCACCCTGAATAAATGTGTGATCTTTGCATGGAGAAGAGATTATGTCCAAAAAAATCTGATAAGAGTTCAGAGGGAGTTCCTATGAAATTTGATTTTTGGACTTAACTGCTTTTCCATGTCAGCTCCTCAATTATATTACTAGTTTGCAGGATCCCTAATCATATTCTAACCTGAGAGAAAACGTAATCTAAGCATCATTTTATCGATTTTCGTAAAAGAAAATTCATGTGGAAGAAGTAAGATCTAGGTTCCAAGAAGCCGTGCTTCAGCACAAGATATTCCTTCCTCTATAAAACTGGAGATGATAGCAAATGAGAGATGGAATACTCTGAAACATACTTTACGGCCAACCGCGGAGGAGATACTTCTATTAATCCAACGGCAATGAAATTTATAGAGGAACGTCTAGGAGTTAAACAGCACAATCCTTGAAAATGTCATAAAAATCGGTCCATTAGTCTCGGATTTTCGCCTGTATCGATCAATTTTAGTTTTCCGCATGCGCTATAGTTATTACTTCACCAATCGCAATATAATTCATGGGGAATTCCCCTGGAACATGTACTTATCGTCGACAAGACAAGAAATCGACGTTATAATAAATTAACATTTGCACTTAAGAGCAAACTATTGTTTATGTGACGGCAATGAAAGTTATAGTGGCCCACTAGAAGTAATCCCGCACAATCCCTGAAAATTTCATCAAAATCGTTCCATTAGACTCGGATTTGACTCGGATATCAATGGATATTACTTTCGCGCATGTGCAACAATTATAATCAACCAATCGTGTAATAATTTATAGAACATTTTTCTAGAATATATCTAATGAACCGCCGATAGTTACATATCCATTACATGTACCGATAATAATATATACATACCCAATTACCTACCGAGTTTGAACGAAATCAAACCAACAGATGAGGAGAAATCGACGTTATGAGAAATTCACGCGCACAGGCTACTGTTGATTCGACGGCTTCGAAAATTATCGGGGATCGTCTAGGAGCTATGCCACACAATCCCTGAAAATTTCGTCGGAATCGGACTGAAAATTAGAATAGTTTTGCGCGTGATAGACAGATAGACAGACAAGCACGGATCCGAAATTGACTGGCCACGTCTAAAATGCAAAAAGCAAGTGGAAATATTGATTTTGGAATACAAAGCTGATTTTGGCAGTGAGGAAGCCAAAAGCAATGGCCAAGGCTATATGCCGCAAAAAAAGCGTTAGCATGATAGAAAGTGATTACAAAAGTTAGAAAACGCTTTTGACAACCAAGATCCTCGTGAGTTTCACAGTGGAGTGCGTTTTTTGAAAAGTGGGTTCAAGCCACGAATAGTATTCTGTAAATACGATCATGGAAACGTGATTGAAGACATTCAGGCAGATAGGAGATTATTTGATTAATTTTTCAGTTTAATTAATTCTGTCACTAATAACTGTTGGTTATTAGTTACCACCCCTAACTAAATTTGATAACTTAGCTTTTTGGTGTACTACCTAACTAGCGTTGCAACTGTGACTTAAATTTAGTAGTAATGGATAAATTTACCTGAATTATTTTTTAGTTAAAACCCTTCAACTAATAGATGATTTTGAAGAAATTAGTTGAACTAGTAACTAATAGTGTTTAATGGTGTTTAGGAATTAGTTACACGCAGCTGAAACTAATGGTTAACTAATTTAGTTATTGGATACACGCAATGAAACAAACAACAAATTTACTCAGACATTTACTCAGAAATTACTCAGTCATGCATCATGACTAATGGCGGGAATTTTCAAAGAAAAGTGGTGTATAACATTAAATTAGGCACTTAAATTCTAATCGTTGAGGCCACGTCCTGAATGGAAATGAGGGGACAGCTGTGTGACAAGACCATAGAGAATATTGTAAAAGATGCAGCCGAAAGCAAAAGTTTTGTCAATTATGGATATTTTCCACCTAAAAATTTATTTTTATCGCTTATTATGTATCTTAGAGATCTGGGACTAGTCTCAATCGACTCAACACTGAAAAATACTTCGACTGTGACACCCCACATGCCCTTTTGTCAAAACGCCGATTTCGTTAGCATTTTATTGGCTGTTAAATTGTAAATTTGAGCCTGAAATCCTGGAGCGATTTCGGCTGCCCAACGAACTTGACCTGTCTTTTGCCAAGTCGGATTATTCTGAGTTAGAACCAATTTTTTTACGCCGTTTATAGAGGGATTTTTTGTCTGGAAATTCATCCTATCTATAAATATAAATACCTATATACCTATATATATATATATATATATATATATATATATATATATATATTATATATTATATTATTATCCTATATATATTATATATATTTATAGATAGGATGAATTTCCAGGTCCTCGACCCTTCAAACCCACTTTTAAAAGCTCATTTTTCCTTCAAAAATTTGCTAAAATTTAATTGCTACGAGTAACTAATAACTAATTAGTTTTTAGAAGTTATTCGCATGAATAATGACTAATAGCTAACTTTTGCTTCCTCACTACTGAAGGTAGAGAAGCTTTGAGTTCGTGCGAGAAGTCGAGAAAATTGTTGTCCTCAGAAATCGAAATTTCCACTTGGATTTTGCGTTTCAGAGCTTGCTGATCAATTTTTGTTCCGTGCCTGTCTCACTGTCTGTATGTCTGTCAGATATCTGTCAGTCGTAAATCCTTGTCCCTCCCAAAACTATACCATGAAATTCCTAGGAATGGTGCGGATTATCTCCTAGGCGGTCCTCCATGACAGTTATTACCGAGTGATCAACAGTATCCTATACGCATGCACAAACGTGAATATCTTATAACGTCGATTCCTCGACCTGAAAATAGGGATAGTTGGTATATGTTCCAGAAAAATTCCTTATGAATTATATTGCGGTTGGTGGAGTAATAATCAATGAGCATGCTCAAAAATAATATTGATTGAAATAAGATAAACTTGGAGTCCAATGGACCAACTTTGATTAAATGTACAGGTTTTGTGAGGGTTAGCCACTAGAAGCCTCCTATCACTTCCATTACCGTCAGGTCAATAGTAGGTACTCTGTGCGAGCGTGCTAACTCGAATTTCTTTTATTATCGATTCGTCATTATTTATTGGACCGATCTTGTTCAAACTCGGATAGTAGTTGGATATTTGTCCTAGTAAAATTCCCTATGAGTTATGTCGCAGTTGGTGGAGTAATAACTATTGTGCATGCGCAAAGCTGACATTGATTTACACAGACGAAAATCCTAAGTTAATGGACCGGCTTTTAACAAATTTTCAGAGATTGTGCGGATTACTTCCCAGACGGTCTCGTATAAGTTTCATTGTCGTTGGGATAATAGCAGTCTATGCGCTTGGGCAAACGTATTTCTCATAACGTCAATTTCTCATGATCTATCAGTCAGTTTTTGTATTTCATTGCTTGGTTGAATAATAACCAGGCATTGCGCATACGAAAAATTTATATTGGTTGACATTCCTAGAATAATTGACAGATTTTAATGAAAATGTCAACTATTGTGTGGGTCAACTTCCAGACAACATGCGCATGCGCAAATACAAATTATAACTCTATTTTGCATTCTCGCATGTTTTCACATGTATTAGACACTGTTGTATCTGGCATCTAATCATTTCGACTCTGTGTTCTTCAACTAATTTTATACGTCCATATTACAATATGTGAGGAAGCTATACTGCCCATTCGAATTGGATGAATTTTTATTTTTCGTTGAAAATATCAAAATCGAAACCAGTCAAAATGTAGTGGGAAATTTTGTTCAGAAGAAACAGCAAACGTCCAGGCACCACCATTCGGAAACAACCTGGACAAAATAGTTTCAATTTGAACTTTACATCGAGTTTCCCTACATGGGATAAAGTATTTGGTAGCGAAAAGGAGTCACATTCGGTATAATGACCGTTTTCTGTGTTATCATGGAGAATGAAACCAACTTTCCAATTACTGGGCCAAGGTAAGTTTAGACTTTGATAATTATTTCAAAATTCCACAATTATCCAATCTGGAAAACAATTATTTTCTCATATTCTCACAAACTCTGAGAATAGAAGATAATGAACATTTATAATGATTTGAACAAAAGCTTATTTTACAGCGAGAATTTTGCATGAAAGCGTCAAGTATCCAATTGTAGATAATTCCATTAACACCAAAATTTCTGCACCCTCAATGAAACACATGATAAGAATTGAGAGTAACGGTCACTGCACCAGATTCAAACTGTATTCAACCACTCGAATAGGAAAAACAATAAATCTCCTCTTTTATGACGCCGCGTTCTACATTCACGCGAGGAAGTTTATAAACATAAGTTTTAGAACGGCCACAGAGAAGCTGAATTATTGCATCCACGACCATTTTTAGGTACAACCCCTTAACTGAACTCGAACCCTTGATTTCGGCCGGAACTCGACAGGCGGTTTTAGACTCTCACTGTCAATATTTAAATGCACAAAAGCGTTTGAAGACACTATCATATTTTCAATTAATATTGAAAAATTATAGGAAAATTCAGAACATTCAACTAACTAGCTGGAGAATGATTGAACAAGAATTTCAGTCTACAGCTTAAGCAGTATTATAGCGCATGTGCCAGTAAATAATGGACATAATTTTGATCGTAGGAGCAAACCAGGAATATTCCTAAGTTATGGCAATGATGTGAAGTAAAGTGATGCAAAATAAATAATTTTCGGAACTGACATATTGGGTAGGATAGGCAACGCGTCCTACTCTCCTGGTAAGCAAACTTATCATGGTGGCCGACATCACGCATTCATCATGGACATTGATTCAAGAACTCTCCGACCAGTTATTTAATTTTATTCTTGAATATATCGTGTTGTGGAAGTTTGTTTTCTTTTTTTTTTTTTTTTTTGTAAACATTAGCTATCACTCGATATTGTTTAACTCAAATAAACATTTAAAATCGTTAAATTCGATGTTTACAAAAAAATAAAAGCCTACGTTGGTAGGTTTTACTCTGACACATAACGGAACACCTGAGTCCTTTGGAGCGATGTAACTCTTAAGGTTATCTTAAAAAATACTCCTGACCCAAAACATCCTAACCCAGTCGTTCCATTTATATTTCAAGCGAAATGCGAAGTTTCGATTACTTCTGTGAATAACTGATAATATTTCAACCTCGGTCAATCCCTCAGGCGGGGGTCTAACCATTCCATCCTCTCTTCCTTCAGCTACACCACAGAAATATTCATAAGTCCTGGCGGGGTTATTGACATAGTGGCAGCCCGCGACATCTGCTTCTCAGTTGTCAACATATTGCGAGAAGCGCTCCCACCCCACTCTTGCAATATTAAGTTTGCCTTATTCCTTCTCATTATGCGTTGTTTCTCTGCCTGCTTTTCGCCGTTTTATCAATCTTCCATCTCATTCTCTATCGCTTCCCATCTTCTTGAGACTTTGCTACGCGTTATCTATACACCTTTACACTTATGACAGTGATCTCATTGAAGAACTCCATATTCCTCCTACCTCAACGCCTTTCAATAAAATGCTGTGAATCATTGCATGGAGGTTTATAATTATCGTATTACTTAGTCCTTCTACGCAGGTCACAGGTCTGATTTACATAGTCAGTCATCACACACGAAAAAATCGCTCTGCGATTCCTAGTCGTGTTGACAATTTCATATCTTTCAGGACTTTATCCTTCTGGAGTGAGATTGATTGGTCGTACAATGGTCTCATTCGATTCATAAAACTAATTTTTATCTAAATCAAACGAGAAAATTACTCTTGTATTTTATTCAGAAAGTTTTAGAGATCTCAATTGAACCCTTAAATTTTACCGCTTGGGATTGATCAGAAGTGTCGCCTAGAATATAGGCATATACCCGGTCAATGTATAAATATTGAGCAAGAAGCATTTTTGATTGGAAATGGGTCCTAGAACTAATGGAATTAGTTTGACAACTTCAAATGGAATACCAAGAATAATAAATTCAACAGAGAATATGGAATTCATGAGTACCAGAAAATTCAGCTTAACTCGGTGAGAAAACTCTGTTTTCTTAGGGTAGCCACTAAAGATAATAATGTATAAAATGCCCACCCCTGTATTACAATACCTACAAAGCGTATATATATATATATATATATATATATATATATATATATATATATATATATATATATATATATATATATAATGTATACAATGAAGTCAAAACTGAAAAAACTGTCCCAAACGGTGGAACGACCAGTGGTGAATGAGAAGAGAGGGTGAGTTAGAGTAGGGTCTTGTGTTGGGTTAAACAAAAGAATTCAGTCGCACTCTGCTTCGTTGAAGTCTTTTACAAAAATGTAGGGTCGATTAGATGAGGCCCTTCCTTTCCCTCTCTCTTGTTTCAAAATGAGAACTCTCTGCCACAACTTCAAGTAAAAAATAGAACTAAAAAAATAAAAAACAACAACTTGAATAATTTTTCTATATTGATAATGTTTAATTATTCTAATGTATAGTTCTTATGTTCAAGAAGATTTTTTCTATTACTAATAGATATTTATTATTGATATTTGGGTTATGAATCCAATTGTTATCGGAGATTGCCAATTAAGTTTCCCACATTCTCCCATATATTTAATTGGAAATCACAGTTGTAAAGGTCTACATTGACGATTACAACAGTACAACAACAAGCCAACAATCTTACAATCTTACAACAGTAGCCAACAATTTGATGGAGACGCATCACAGATCAAACTTTACTGACTTCTTCACTAGTCTTCACTCGAAGAGTCAATATAGGGTTCAGGTTCTTTGTCAGAAGGATGTAAATTCAGGAAAACGTCAGGTGCAGGATGAACTGTTGCAAACACATCAACCCTGGTAGAGGAAGTAATGACATAGTATATTTTCAATGAGAAAACTCCTTGATGTGGTAGAATCCATTCCCCAATGGAAGTCTTGAGGTGCAGTACACGAATGTCTCCATCAGAGCCACAAATAACCCTTTCAATTTTGGTAATATGCCAATCCAGTCTCTTTGAATAATGACCGCTTCAAGGTAGGGTACTCGTATACTCTTGCGGTGAGTCCAAGTACCTGTAACTGATGACGAAAGGACTGCTGACACCCCTATCCTGTGGAACGGGAATTCACCTGACTTTAACTTTCGCATCGAATGGTGTAGAGCTCTTCCAGATTCAATGAGGTTTTATTTGATATATGACTCAAAACTCATTTCACCATGCAACAACAACAACAACCAAACAACATCCAACCAGGCAGCAGAAGGAGGATTGAATTTGTAATCAGAAAAGTTTTTTTCTGTACAGAATTTCGCTATTTTGTTCTGATCAGCTTCTGCACTGAGAGATGTTACTATTTCTATAGATGTACAGATTCCTTCGGTTAATAGGACAACAGATGCCTTCTGGCGGTCAGAACGAGTTGCTTAGCATAATCTACTCCACTCACCTCAAAGACGGAACCATCAGTCACTCTGTTATGCTTTATGGGCGGGGATTCTTTGTCAAAGCTTCTGCATCTGTAATGACGACAAGTGATAAATAACACAGCATCGCTTGATTTTTCTAGATAACTGACGTCCATTAAGAACCCATAAATATTCACATTTGACTCCACAGAGTCAGGCATCCAACTTAACCAAGACGCTTATGTCGGCCATAATCATCCGCCCCACAACAGTATGATTATGTGGAAGTATAATAGTACCTATTAATAATATAATAATAATAATGATAGTCTAAATATGGATGGAGGAGGGGAATGTCTGATGACAGGAATAGTTATTGTATCATGATGTGGAGACATTCCGATTCCGAAAGTGTGAATATACAGATCCCACGGTTTTCCAATGACACTTGCAGTTGGTCTGTGGTGAACCCTGTTCCCAAATCCAAAGTATTAGTCTATGCTGTTGACTTTCCGGCAAAGCACATCACACTGCACATGCACAAGCATAAAATCCATCAAGCGTCATTTTCTCATTGCCTATATTCGTTCAATCTCTTTCAAATTAGGAGGGTAGTTGGGTAATTACAATTTGACTCCCAATATGAGGTTCATAACGATCGTATCATTAGTAACTGCTGTGTATGCGCAAACCTTGATATCTATAGTTTTTTATTTGATTTCGATGAGATTCTCAGACATTGAACAGTTTAGGCTGTAAATGATCCCCAATGAATTCTCCCTGCCAACTCACTGGTAGCTTTCGCGTATGCGCGAATTTAACATCTATAAATCACCATTTTCTCATTGCCTAAATAAACGATTTTGCTTAAACTCAAAGAAACTCTCCATGGAATCTTTTAAGATTATTTGAAACATTTGAATTATCTATATATTCATGCTACGAATACGGAGAAGCTCTGTGCTACATCCAACTTGGTAGGCGTTATTTCTAGTTTTTTCTTAATGGTGTGCCCCCTCCGCCTTTGAGGGGATTTCTTATTATATTAGTGTATAAATAAGCAATTGTGTGTGTGCATGTGCTTGTGTATTTGAGAATAGAAAGATTAAAGCACTAATACAGTTGAAAAAAAAGTAGCAAGTGTCTAATTCTGTTTACCAAAAGTCATAAACTATTCCTGATTGTAATGGAAATAAAACACGAATGAATATAACATATTTATGGATGTACTGCTATTGTCCTCAAAAGAGGGTTTTGTTTCTCATTGATGTAGGGGAAAAAATTTGAAAAGCTAAGAAGATTGAAGTTAGACAAAATTCTGGTATTGGGACGATCATGGGAGTGTAATAGTGATTGAATGCGTGATAGTTATTGTACAATATGAGTGGTGGATGATTTAAAATCACCATGATTGGTCTTTAAATGAATCACTCACTTCATCATTGAACGGACGAACTTATGAAACCAAAATAAGTCGATAGTATTCGTCCGTTCCGTCAGACGGGCCTCAAGAGACAGGAAAAAAATATTTCATCCCTAAAAATTCTTGGAATAGACGTTTACCAAACAACTAGTGCTCCCACATTCCGGGTCCCTATCAAAATCAAACATTCAGGGGTCCACGCACACACTGCTGGCGACCCGACGGGACCAAGGAGACTGACCCACACTTATCTGGGTTAACCACCAAACCACACCTGGCTAGCTGCTCAGCAAAGGCATTGAGGGCGACCTGCAAGCCCTCACGGGTTTCGGCGAGTAGGATTACATCATCGGCAAAAGCCAGTGCACCTACTCGGACCCCAGGGACGAGATCGAACCCTATTTCAGCTGGCAGCTTACCCAAGGCCGTGTCCACGACCAGGTTAAAGAGGAGTGGCGACAGAGGACAACATCCCCTGACATCTCACCTCGTGCCTCGAGGACCGTCACGCCTTCGTGATACAGGCGAGCAACGTTCTCAATTGAACGAGTAGGTGCCCCGACACCACGAAGACAATCGGTCAGGGCAAAATAGCTAACGGTGTCAAAGGCTTTAGCGACGTCCAGAGTGGCAAGATGGAGTTACAATTTCTTAATACGGGCCAGCGAAATGACAGTCACACACACACACACACACACACACACACACACACACACACACACACACACACACACACACACACACACACACACACACACACACACGCACACACGCACACACGCACGCACGCACGCACGCTCGATTTTAGAGATTCTTTCTTTGATCGAACCCAATTTTAGTCTAACTGTGCAACAAACCTCAGGAAGTTTTAATCATGGAAGAGGAGGAACGGAGGGGGTAATGCCTGAAAAAAGTGTTCTTCTAGTACATATTTTGTCGACACTACCCAGGCTACAATTTTCAACTGATCTTCATGATTCTTAATTGGTTCGATTCCAATATTAGTATACTTGTGCAATAAACCTCAGGAATTTTGAATTCCGTGATGGAAGAGGAGGAATGGAGGGGGTAAAGCCTGAAAAATGTGTTCTTTTAGTACATATTTTGTCGACACGACCCATGCTACAATCCTCAACTGAATCTGATGATTCTTAATTGGTTCGATTCCAATTTTAGTGTAATTGTGCAGCAAATCTTGGGAATTCCGGATTTTCCATCAAGGTGGGGTGTGGAGGGGATAATTACTGATAGTTCCAGGCGCTGCCCCAGCTACAAATCCCGACCGATTTTCGTGATTCTTCTTTTGTTCCATTAAGAATTTGATATAGTTTTGGAATGTTTGTCAAGAGTTTTAAATTTCTCCACGTGAGAGGGGGGATGGAGGGGGTAAATCTGATAAATCGTGGCATTTTACCAATTTTCGTTTTATTTTCGTGATTCTTTTCCGTTCAACTATGAATTTGGTCTAGTTTTGGGTCGCATATCAGGAATTTCAAATTTATTTATTGAAAAGGGTGAATGGAGGGTAATAAGTCATGATGCGTTAACTAATATCGTCAGATATTCATGATTCGTTTTGGTTCAACAAGGAATTCGGTCTAGTTTTGAAAGGTATACCAAGAGTTTCAAATTCAATCATGGAAGAGGGTGAATGGAGGGGTTGATAGTAATAAATCGTGATGTTTCAACTATTCTCGTCTGATTTCCGTGATCTTTTTTTTTTTTTTTTTTTTTTGTCAATTCAATTATTTGGTTTAGTTTTGAAAATTATATCAGAAGTTCCAAATTTCATACTTATGATAGGAATTCGCTATCGGTGGAGGGAGTTAACGGATGAGGGTAATTCCAAGAAGTCATGATATTTTTGTTTTTTTCTGTTATTTTAACTCTCACCAAAATTATATAAAATCCATTCATACGGACGTCCCTGTAATGCATGCATTACCTTCAGCTAGCTATTTATATTGGTCATTTTGCCCTTTTCCTTTTCCCCAAGACAGTGATAGATGACGGCGGACTCGAGAGTCTGGAAATATTTATCACTAAATTGATACGTCTCCTGCAAATTCTATAATTTGGTTTCCTTAAATTGAAGGTGACGGCGGACACGAGAGTCTGGAAACACTTTCAACATTCGTTCCGTCTGGGTGACAGTAGATGATGGCGGACTCAAGAGTCTGGAAACATTTACATGTCACTTCAAAAATTCCGCATAACCAGATTCCCCTGTTTGAGGAAGACGGCAGCGCCAACGGGCCCTGGAAACACATTCAAATGGTGAACTCCTACCTCGTGGTGGTGACGGCGGTCCTATTAATTGGTCTGGAAACTCTTCCACACTGTCTCTTCAATTATTACTTATCCAAATTTTTAAATATTCAATACAATTACTTTCATTAGAAGGGGGAAAGTAGCGTAGGAATAGCAACAGTAAAAGATACGAGCTCCTACAACTGGTGACCTGGAACGTTTTTTAGCACTTCATAAATAATCATTTCCCACAATTAAATTTCACAATTTAAAATTTAATTTTCAAAAGTCATCCTTTCAAATTAAAATTTTTTCTTTCCATCTTAATTTCCTTTAAAAATCAAAATGAACGTAGAACAAATAGCCATCCAACCGCAGAATATATCCATTGCTGCAAATACGAAGTTGCCGGAATTTTCGTTCATCGATCCAAATCTGTAGTTCATACAAGTCGAGGCGGCGTTCGCGGCTGGTCGGATAGTGTCCCAAACTACCGAATAGGACAGAGTGCTCGCAAGTCTCACGCTGAATGTCATCATAGCAGTTTCCGACATAAGGCCAGTGGATATCTCTCCCTAGGACACCATACGAGACAGATCAATCAGGACCTACGGTGACAGCGAAGCAAAACGTTTGGACAACTTCCTCACAATCAAACACGCTTGGAAGCCAGAAACCATCGCTTCTCTTTGCATCCATGAGGTATCAAGCCCGTTCAGCCATTCCAGAAAGACTTCTTCGGATACTTTGGACCAAACAGTTACCCCAACGAATAAGGCAACTCCTCGCAGCAAACACCTCAGAAAACCTCGACTCTCTCGCAGAAATAGCGGATCGAATATTTGAGCAGAGCCCTTTCAACATACCTAGACGTAATGGATAACCCTCTCGTTCAGGTTCAGGCACAATTACAAAAACTGGAACATCAAATGGACCACTTCACTCTAAGATCAAGAAGCGTCTCACTGTCTCTTTCCTGGCCAATCTCCTCCAACAGAAACCGGCTACCCTCTAGATCACCGTCTTACAACCGCTGCCGCCCTTGAATGCCCAAGAAAAATAAACCCTGCAAATACCATGCAAGATAGGGATCAGTAGCCCAAAAATGTGAGGCTCCTACGCGGGAAACGACAGAGTGAAGGCCGGATAGTGAACCTGTCTACTCCTAAACCAGCTGGCCAATTTGAGAAATACAGAATAGACTTACTCGTTGACAGCCGCGCCCAAGTTTCTATTTTGCCAAACACCATCCTCCAGCGGACCAGACCACAACAAGGAGCCTTGGTGGCGGCCAACAGCACGCCTCTCACGACATACGTTAACACTTAGGCGATTATGCACATCAGCAATAGACAATTCCCTTGGACGTTCACAATCGCAGCAATACCACAAGCTATTTTGGGAGCAGATTTTTTCGCGCACTACGGGGCTCTGCCAGACCTCAGGAACAAATTACTTCTTGTCCCATCCAAGCAACTCCGCCTACCGGCTTACACAGCCCCAGTATCACAGCAAATATCATCATACAGACCAGCTATGACACCAAAGGACCCAAGTATGAGCCACTATATCGAAACTAAAGGCCCACCCGTACACGCAAAGGCCAGACCTCTACCTCCCGACAAACTAAAGGCAGCAAAAAAAAAACAAAAAAAACAAAAAAACAAAATAATAATAATAATAATAATAATAGTCTGCTAGTCAAAATGAGATTTACGAGTTTTAGTTTATGATTTGCGGTTTTTATCGATTTTTTAGCAAGTTTTAATGAAATTCAAGTACATTTTTCAGCTCAATTTCGTACATCAATTTTCAAATGTTCAATTTCATAGTTATCAAACTTTAATTGAGCAATATTTTGCTTGGAAATACTAATTCAACAAATTTTAGCCGTTTCCAGTCATTTTCAGCGATTTTTTTTAGCACATTTTTTGGAATTTGATCAATTTAATGTGCTCAAAAAATGCTGGCCAAAGCACTCGTCCATTCATTTGAAAGCTTGATTTTTCGGTGCAGGAATGGAATTTTTATCTCAATCCTAAGAAGAGTTATCGTCTGAAAGGACACATAATATGTAAATAAATAAATGAAAAAATATATATATATATATTTTTTTTCATTTATTTATTTACATATATATATATATATATATATATATAATGCATTTGATTATATATGATGCACTGATTATATATATATATATATATATATATATATATATATATATATATATATATATATATGTTGCATATTTGATATATACGATTTTTCGGTGCAGGAATGGAATTTTTATCTCAATCCTAAGAAGAGTTATCGTCTGAAAGGACACATATATATATATATATATATATATCAAAAAGCGAAAACTTCAGGAATCGTTTCAGAATGCCTCAAAACGGATTTCATTGAAGGAACTTTTCAAAAATTTTGATTTTGAAATTTTCCGAGCCATGGCAATAACTTCATTTTCTGCGAAAATTTGCTTAAAGGATAACCTGCCAGTACGATGGGAACCACGCACGATAGCAGCCTTCAACGCTACAAAACAGCAATTAGCATCGGCAGCCCTCCTCTATCACCCAGCTGAAAATGGACAACTCTTGGTGTACACTGACGCCAGCGACTTAATTACACCAACAACTCCAACCACAACCACCTGGATTCTTCTCTCAACAACAAACTAAAACTCAAAAAAAATATTTACGTGCTGTATACGAGGCCATCAAACACTTCAGAAAACAAATAGAAGGAAGACAGCTGAAGATAATAACCGACCGTAAACTATTAACTAACGCTATGGGTCAGAACCCGAAGACAGCATCACCAAGACGAATTCGACATCTCACGTTTATCAGCCAATTTACTACAGATATTGGATACATTAAATGAATCGGATCGTTGTAAGCCGGCCTTTCTCTCAACTGCTGACACAAACTCTAATGAGGGATCATCCCCCACGTTATCTACAAAACATGTCACATATTCAGAAGAGGTCGACTATATAAACCAAGGAGGTAAACTACGCATCTCCAGTCATCTGCCAACATCCAAACCTGCAATATGTGGTATCCGAACTATTTGTCCCCCCAACCTGCCAGTTCAACCTGGAACATGTCGACCCGTGTACAATCATGCATGAGAATCAATGCTTCAAACTTATTCTGAGGAAACCGGTCATTCCGCCACCAGACACCTTACAAGACGTCATTGACGAGGGCGAGGCGTTCAGGAATTAACGCCTCATTGAATCGTTCCAGGACTAGACCGAAAATCCAAATCGATTCCATCCCCGTCCCAATACCAGACAAAGAAAATATCTCTCCGCCACATCCCCTACCGTGAAGACGTTTTCCAGTGGCGACGAACGACCTTAAAAGGAGGCTCCTGGCTTCTACAGCGTTCCATATCCATACTCGACGAACCCGAAGAACCCCAGGCGGAACCAAAAAGAAAGACGCCTCGAAGAAAGAAACAACGAGTTCAACGAGCACAACACCTAGCTGCTGATAATATTAAATTTTAAAAACAAAGAAAAAAATAGGCTGTCATCTTGATACTCTGTACATAATTATCCATCTTTGTAAAACTTTGTATATACCTTACATTTGTATTACTGTACTCTTATCCACATGTATATATAGCTATAATTCTGGGGGGAGTACTGTCGGAACCACAAATTATTGTAAGAATAGAAGCCCAATAGAAGCAACTCACGGGAGCTCATAGGGACAACGGGGAAAATCACGGAAAGGGTTGCCCCTCTAGCCGACCACTCCCAACTGGAAGGGCAGGCGAGAGGGGCACTCATATAAAAAGGGATTGGAGAGAGAGTGTGGAAGAGTTTCCAGTTCAATTAATAGGCCCGCCGTCACCTCCAGGAGGTAGATTAAGGAGTTCACTATTTGATGGTGTTTCCAGGGCCCGTGGGCGCGAAAATGGCTCCGGAACAAATCCGGAGTTACTAGGTCAGGTGTAGCTCTCGGAAGAATATCTCCGCGGAACCTTGTCTATTCACTTAAAAGCAAACCTATCCGCAATACTAGTTATTATTGGTTCAGGCCTTCCGCTAGTTATTTAAATTAGTCAGTTTGCCTTTTTCTTTTCACCCGTATCAAGGCAGTGATAGATGACGGCGGACTCGAAAGTCTGGAAACACTTTCAACTTTTCTTCCTTCTGGGTGACAGTAGATGACGGTGGACTCGAGAGTCTGGAAACATTTACATGTCACTTCGGAAATTCCGCATAACCAAAGTCCCGCATTTGAGGGTGACGGCAGCGCCCACGGGCCCTGGAAGCACCATCAAATAGTGAACTCCTTAATCTACCTACTGGAGGTGACGGCGGGCCTATTAATTGGTCTGGAAACTCTTCCACGCTCTCTTTCCAAAGTTTACTGAACCAAATTTTAAATATTCCTACTATACCCATGCACACGATGGATTTCAACGGGGTTTTTCCTACGAACTCGAGATGGACAATCATATATCCCATCGCATCAATACACCCCATAGAGAGCGAGCGAAACGTGCAACTTCCCATACACATTCCAAACCAACCTTTGTGATCTACCGTTTCCAATCATTCTACATAATCTACTCAACAGAAAAGACCATCGAATCTATACAGCCATACCGAGCGAGCGAAGCGAGCGAGAAAACTAGGCTAGTGTTATATAAATGCGGGCTCATCTGACATTCTTGACGCCCCTGAATCAAACCATTCGGACATTTCGTCCTCATATTGCACCGCGAATTCACAGTTTAGAGAGAAACAACTTTATTCAACAACAAAGTATTCTGTCCATCTACAGTGATTCTAAAAATGTTATTGTCAGTGAAGATAGACCAAGAATGTACACTTGTATCGTACGACGCCTTTCAATTGATCTACTCTAAAGCACATGAGAAATCAGTGTAGAAGCAGTGCAATTTTCCACTCTTTTTAGCAAGCTGCTTTTCTACTGGTTCGCTGAGGGTATAAATGTGACCACAAGAGGAATGATTTTTGCTTTGATTGATTCTCCTTCATTAATTGGAAAACCTGTACCATGTCGGAAGTTGGTAGTGGCGTTAAAATAAATAGAGCACCATCCGACAGCTCACCGAATAGCCAAGAACTTGCAAGAGTAGTGACTGATTGTAAGGCATCGTAGGATAGGGAAACAAAAAGGACGACCGAACTCAAATTACTACGCGATGATTCATATTCGAGTTAAATTGTGGAATTCAGAGACATGATGGATTAAAAAATCAAAGTGCTGTTGACCAAAGAAGATCTGAAGGTGATTGGTCACTCTAATCCAGTGATATCTGGGTTTCATGTTGTAGAAGCAGAAGATATTCATCAGTACCTATACAAATTCTTTGAATAGGCTCTCAATCAATAAAGAGCTTATATCAGATGTTTATAAAGTTGGGAAGACAGAGACTAATCAAGTAAGAATAGTGAGGTTTGCTGAGGTTCAGATTGTACATACTGCCCTTAAAAGCACTAGTAGGTAAGCTTGAATGTTCAACGGTTCGAGTGGCAAGTGATTTGCCACTAGGACCAAGGGTGAGGTGCAAATAAAACTCTGAGACTCGGGTATGACCATGAGAAAAAAAAGTATGGGGGAAAAAATCGTCCCAAGTTTTAATGTCTCAATTAAGCATGTATGAATTATAGTAAATAAAAAATCGTTCGTGTGGGATGGTGATGTGCTATGTTGTGGTACTGGAGACGGTGTATCGGTGCTACAGGAAATCTGAGAAACAGACTGCCAGAGAAACATTGTTGAAATTGTGAACATCAATGCAAAAAAGGAACCATTAAAGACTATCAAAGTGACTAATGGTGAAAACAATAGAATCGCTTGGCGTTTTTGCAAGACAAAAAAAGAAAGAAAAAAGAAGTCTAAACTATTGGATTGTAATGTGAACGGATTGGGTGCTTGTAATAAAATACCTCATTGTTTCTATTAGTTGTTAACCTTTTATATGTTTTTCCTTATAAACCCATGTTGTGGAGAATAATATAGATAACATATGCCTCCACATCATCGATTGAGTTGGGCACCAGCAATCAGATTTTCAAATTATGGAAAAACTGGAGGAGGCTTTTATTGGCGGTAAAAGTAAACCTTGATTGAAAGCTTAATATTGGATACTTTGAGCTGATGTCAATTGTTAAAACGATTACCGCAAAGTATGACGTCATGAAACTAACAATAATTCCAATTTACCGGAGAGAACGTGAGTGGGACGCCCAGGTACATAGTGGAAGAAAGGTGATGAGTGGGTGGAAATTTTTTATGTACTTTAGAGATCGCCTATTGAGTGAGGAATACCTATGATTTAAATTAACGTGATTCCTATAGTTAACCTGAATATCTTCTCACTATTTGCCTCTTTACAGCCTCAACCGACCATTTCGCCAGAAAACCGTTCGAACAGTTATTTCCCGACCCCATTGCGTGTTTGAATGGAATTTCCCGAGTTTGCTATTGTTCTCACTTTTGGGGATAACAAAGGGATTCCACTGTTCCTTGGAGCCCCGACGCTTACTTCTTCTACGACCAACACACTAAGAAGGAGCGTCGCAACCAAATGTTCCTTTGCCAAACTTAGAAGTTGACCGGGGAAACCATCCTATTGTATGGAGGTATTGACAATGCAGCGGAGCCGCTACCGAGCTCAGTGGAGGGGGAGCGTAGAAGAAGTAGGTTGCCCGAACTGAGAGGATCACAACCTCCTCCTCTTCTTCTTCCTCGAGAAACTGCCGAAGATGGCAGAAAGACGATGAAAAGCGGGTATCCTTCCAGCGTTCTCTCACAGCCCAACCTCGATATTGTGGGTTTCAAACGGTTCTGATAACGTTTCCAACGACAGCTGAAACCATTATCATAGCAAGGATATTCTGTTCTCCTTCACATGAGCATGGAATTGTTAATTCACACCTGCAATAGTATGTTACGATGTGATTAGCATTCACCTTGCTATTGTTTTAACTGCAAGTTGTCCACTCCAGCGATACATGATAAAAACAATCTTTTTCACACAATGTGGCACTAAAAAATAAAAATGAATTTAAAAAACACTGTATGCGCTACAAAAGTTATCAAGAGCCATTATTCTACACTCACGCCCTTTCTTTTATTCGATAATATTTAAACCTGGGCAATAGACCTGAGCCAAGGCTGAAAATGAGGATTGTATTTGAAAAATTAGTGAGAAAATAGTTAACTGCCATCTCAAAACAGTTGCATCATAAGTTGGCACCCTCACTGATCATTTTCAGGTTATTCCCCGATACTTTCCTAAACCGTGCATTAACTATATACCAACGGAATTTTCATACGCACGAAAAACCCAAACGATTCCATCCTGAAAATAAGGGAGTTACAAATAAATGCGAATTGGGTTAATTTCGGGTGAGTCCTTTCCTTCCTCAGTCAAAACCATCAAAACCATCTAGCAAACCTAATACTGGCCTTATGTATGCTGCGAGAAAAGTTCATTAGACTCACAGTTAGGTAACAAATTCCAGCTAGGACCTTTTCCCATCCATTTGAAACAACTCATAAATTTCTAGACCGAAACTCAACAAGTCTGTTCTCGGGATGAGTTGACTGCCTGGTCAGCAACCTGGGGGCTGTAGTACAGCGTAGTTATACGTTGGTTATCTGGTTCTTGGTCTAAGTTGTTGAGATCAATGACAGAACGCAGGTGCTGATGCTAACGACAGCTGCTGGTTGGTAAATGGACCACACAAATGGATAGCTCCAGGAGCGCTGCTTTGAAAATAGAACCACCTCATCATTGTATTAAATACGGTTATAACTAAATCAAGAAACAAACGAAAAGGACAAGGGCTCTTTATTTACGTGTGTCCAAGACAGGCAAGGCATCAGACCTCTCCTGCCTGAACTTGGCTTGCCCAGCTCCCTTTTCTGAAGAACCTTGTGTCCTGCAAAAACCAAAATCTCTAGTTGTAAAGCTGGTTTTGCCGCATTCCACTCATCTTCAAGTGAGAGAGTTGTTTGTTCCTCAAGAGAAGTACGAGGCCCCCAAAACAAATGAATGAAGCAGTTTTCTCCTCGGAGAAGTACGCGCTCCTCTGAATATACAGCGGAGCTGGTTTCCCTGGTTGACGAATGAATGCGCTCTCATACCCAGTGGTACCTATACTGTATTTTCCCTTCAGGGAATTAACGCCCTCCCACTCTCAGTGTAGCTGGTGTCCCCATCATGGAGGTACGCCTTCCTGTGTGGCTATGTTCTGTTTTCCCTCCCATGGAATTCACTCCCCTCCAGGGGTTTGAGCTGGTTTCACCTTCAGGGATTCTCGTGCTCCCATTTCAGTGAAGCTGGTACTCATCCGATGGGGTTCTCGCGATCCAACACAGTTGGAAATTTCCCGTCAGGAGATCTCGTGGTCCTAAGTAACATACATATAAATATCGTAAGTATTAAATGTAAGTAAATTCATCTTTAGTTAAATTCTAAAACGTGATAACATAAAAATCTCAAATATAGTATAACATTTAATACGACTCTAAAATCTGCAACATTAGTGGAAGTGGAACCACGCTATTACCAGTGGACGGTTAAAGAAGGACTCCATATTCAAATGATTGACTCGGACAAAAAACTCAACAGAAGAAACTGAAAATTGTTGAACCCAATTACCAACACACTTTTTATAGCTACACTCCAACATACATGAAAATTATCACCAAGCTAACACACAACACTTTAAAAGCCAATTTCCAAGATTTTAAATTTATTTCATCATCTCCCGACGAAGGAAATAAACAGTTTCTGATAGTTTGAGAATTAAAAGTGTTAACCATCATTCGTTAAACCTTTAAAAAATAATCCTTAATATAAATATGGACGGATGGAAGAAACTCAAAGAAGATATAAACAGGCAACACGGTCTATTTGTCTATTATACACAAAATTGAGAGGTGGGAAAAAGAAGATTCGGTTATAAACGGGTCAAAATAAAGAATCACATCACTTTCTTGAAAAAATGTAAACAACCGAACCTTATCCCTCAAGGATTCGAAATAAAGAACAGATGGGAACCTGGTGGAAAATACGAACGAATTTTGAAAACAACATCATTCCAAATTCAAAATGTAACGATTGGTAAACATTATAAGCAGCTGAAGCAAATTGATACAAAGATCAACCAACTTTCAGAGAGCTGTTCTATAGCATTGGGAACCGGTTCACACTCGAGAGTTCTCAAAGTCATCCATTAACACCTAAAAATGTAGAACAATTAGATGAAACAAAAACACATGAAGAAATTGGAAAATTACAAAATAAATCGGTTGAAGGCTCAAGACGTGGAAGAAGTCAAGAAGTTGAAGGTTCGGAAATTTTAACTGTACGTAATTTTCCGGACCATGAATTGAACGTTGTAGAAAAGAGGATTTTAGAATTGGGTCTCAATTTCGCTCTCCCTGAGAAATAAAAAAAACGAAAGTTGATTGACACAGCAATGTACATTGAAAAGTTCATAGAACAGTTAGATGGCCAAACGTACTCGGAGCAAATCAAAGAATACTCTGAGAACGGGAGCCATGCAGATCCTCAGATCAGAAATCAACAAACCTAATGAAGAGTTCACAAAAACAAGATGAATTAGATAAGGCATACGCGATCTGAGAAACAACCAAAATATAGTTATTTGCCCTGCAGATAAGGGTAACTCTACAGTCATTCTTAACATAATGTAGTACGAAACCGAAATTCAAGGTCTACTACAAGACCACCAATTACGTACCAATCAACAAAGATCATACAAAAGCTTTCCAAGGCATGGTGCTACAGGAAGACGAAGATTTACTGTCCTTCGATGTAGTGTCCCTGTGTAAACACGTGTACCTGTGACTGATACCATTGAATACATTGCGGATCTCATGGACTCAAACCAAACGTGGAAATCAAAAACAAAACTGTTGGAAAGAGATGTTCGGAAACTACTCCGTCTCTGTTGCAGCTTCAATTATTTCGGTTGGAAAGATTTAATATTTTAACAAACAGAAGGCTGCCTCATGGGATCACCGATTTCTCCGCTCATAGCAGAGTTAGCGATGCGAAAATTCGAATACTCGGTTGTCAAAGATAATCTATTTTTCATGTTCTTCAAGCGAAATGTGGATGACTTGCTGGCAGTAATCAAGAGAGGGACACATGAACAAGTCCTTGCTGTCATGAAGTGATACTACTATCAGGCAGTGATCACGTCGAGCTCCCAGTTTTATAAATTATTGGCCAGTTTGAAGATTTTATTACCCTAATATTTCTTGCTCTCGGTATTTTATTAGTCTCCGACATCCTAGTTGAAAAGTGCGCAACTCACCTGAGTCCCGATTATAGTGTAAATTCCTCATCGTCGGTGTACCCAGCGTCATCACACAAGTCGGAGCACAACCCACGGTAAGGACACACAGGACCGTCCGCAGTCAGTGAAGTGAGTACGTGCGTCTCGTTTAAGTCAGCCCATTTCGTTGAAGCCGCAAGTTGCGATCCACTGATATTAATAAAGCCATCGAATAAACTAACAGCCGAATTTTAAACGCTACTGAGCTGGTATCTCGTAATCTTATTATCGTTCGACTTATCACGGCAGCCATTTGTAGCTTTGTACCTCCACTTCACGTTCGGCGTGAATCCCACTATCTGCAGTCTTTCCGACCACGCAATACGGCTCTGCGTTGCGGGGTTGACTAGTTGGTCCTCGGAGGGGATTTTGGTGACACCAGTTTGGTATGATGGGCGACAACAAAACGGTTTGCTCCAAGTGTTCGGAAAAATTGCTCCAAGAGGACAGCCTGCAATGCTCCTTCTGCGAAACCAATTTTCACTTTTCATGTGCTGGTAGAGATGAGAGGAGTTTCAGGATGATGACGCGAAGGGGAAAATCCGAATGGAAGTGTTTAAACTGTGTTACTAACACTCCTGAAAAGGAAAAAGGTTCTACTCATGTGAAAGATTCTTCCGAATTGAATTGAGCCCCCTCTTCTTCAGAGGCTGACATTGCTGATATCCTTTTTTCAAAATTGGAAGTTAAGATGAATGAAATGCAGCAGAGTTTGGCAACTACAGTTCGTGAAGCAGTTCGCACAGAGATCACAGATATCAAGCAACAGCTGTCAGCACTCGAAAACCGCGTTACTACACTAGAGGAAACTATAACGGAACACAATAAAAATAATACAAAAATCCAGTCTGATGTCACCAAGTTGTCCACTGATCTGAGTTCTATCAAGACTAATATGGAAACACGCCTAGTGGAACTGGAAACTAAGGATTCAGCTCCTACTCAGAATCCCCCCATGATTGTTGATGATCAGTCTATACTAGAGCGGTCTGTCTCTGAAATGAGGGAGCGCCAAATAAGGGCTTGTAACTTGCTGTTTCATAGAGTCCCTGAATCGTCAAAGGAATCGCCCATTGCTCGTGCTGATGATGACAATAACTTTGTGAGGGAAGCGATGGTTTACTTTTTGGTGGATTTTAATGAGTCAGTCCTGAATGTTGGTCGGATAGGAGCATTTGATCCGGTGGGTCAACGCCCAATCATCGTCAGGATGAAGGAGCCAGCTCTGGTTTCTAAGATTCTAAACCAGAACCGTACAGCAAATCCTCGCGAATACAATGTTACCCAGGACCGCACAAAGCAAGAACGTGCATATTTAAATCGTGTAAGAACTGAGCTGGAACAACGTACTCAAGCTGGTGAGAAAGACCTCACGATTAAATATGAATTCGGCAGACCCGTAGTGAAGCCAATGCCTAAAACTAATCAGAACAAGGGGCCAAAAAACTGATCAACCTTACGGCGTTCTATCAGAACGTCCGGGGTTTAAATACTAAGTTGTCAACTATTCGTTCATTAGCCCCTTCTCTAGGATATGATATTTTGCTGTTTACTGAAACTTGGCTGCACGAGGACCTCCAATCCGGTGAACTTGGGCTGACAGGATATACAATCTTCAGGAGTGACCGCTCCATTGCAAATTCCTCTAAACAGTGTGGTGGTGGAGTTTTGATTGGGGTACTGGCTCGGCACCGCTCTGTGGCTTGGACGCTTCACATTGATAATGTTGAGCACATCTTCGTTTTACTGCCCGATTATAGGCTTGTTATCGGTTGCATTTATTTGCCTGGGGATTGTTCAGTGGTGAATTTCTCACGCTTTCTTGAAGAGCTGGAACTGATAAATAGCGCTTATCCGGAATATTCATTTTACATAAGTGGTAACTTTAATCTGCCCGGGCTTGAGTGGGATGCTGATGGTGGGGCCTGCCGGTTTCAGCGGTGTGTATTATCTACGGCAGCTCTGAAGGCCAATGTCGTCCTGGAGATGATGGAATTATTCGAATTTCGTCAATTTAACACACTCAGTAACCCAGCGGGAAATATGCTTGACCTTTGCTTCTTTGGATGCGCACCATCCTCCCTTTGAATGCGTTTTCTCTGTGACGCCTGTCAGCGGTGAATTTTTTTCCCCTGACCAGTTCCAATTTAATTTCAAGAAAGCAGACTATGAAGGAATGAATAAATACTTCTCCGAAATGAATTGGGATTTCTGTATGAGCCTCCCACTGGAGCAGGCGGTGGCTGAACTGTATGGCAGACTGGGACATGCTATTGAGAGGTTTGTTCCACGTATAGGAGGAGTAAATCGAGCATTTCCCAAATGGTTTACGGCTGACTTGGGAGCCCTTGTGAAACGAAAAAACCACGCACATGCCCGTTGGAAATGTACACGTATCCCGGATGACTATGATTTCTTCTCTCAACTACGAGCTGAGTGCAAGACGCAATCTGAAATTGCTTACTCGAATTATATTTCTGGAGTTGAGGCATCTGTCCCACACAACATCAAACATTTTTTCAACTATGTCAATTACACTAAGGGTTCATCCGCAATGCCATCTGTGCTTCATCTTGGCTCGAGGTCTGCGGATACTGCTTCTCAGATGGCGGAACTGCTTAGGGAGCATTTTTCATTGGTATTCGATCCTGCGTCGGCCTCTGGAGCCGGTGTCGTCGCCGGAACTTCCACTGCCTTCTCTATTGGCTCAATATTCATTGCGGAGGACTTGGTCGTTAAAGAGCTGCTTGCTTTGGATCCGACTAAGGGCATGGGTCCAGATAGAGTACCTCCTGCAATGTTGAGGGCTTGTGCTGAGGCTCTGTCCGCTGCAGTTACGATATTGTTTCGGAGGTCGGTGGAGCTGGGCATTGTTCCCTGCTTGTGGAAGAGCTCGTTTATAACCCCTATCCCGAAATCATCAGAGAAGTCAAGGGTGGACCAATATCGTCCGGTATGTAGCCTCAGTACTATGCCTAAGGTTCTTGAGAAAATAATCGTGGACCAAATAACTCCGTTGGTTCGACCTTTCCTCTCAGCCGCCCAACACGGATTCGTCTCGGGCCGATCGTGTACAACGAACCTTCTCACACTGGAGCATGAAGTGATGGAAGCATTTGAGGAGGGTGTTCAGGTTGATTAAATCCACACTGACTTTGCCAAGGCCTTTGATCGTGTTTTTGTTTTGGGGTTCGCTGTTGGCTTGGTTTAGAAGCTATCTTAAGGACCGTTCCCTCACAGTTAAATTGAAGAGTGCGCATTCTACACCTTTCTTGGCCACCTCCGGTGTTCCTCAGGGATCTCATCTGGGTCCACTGATGTTTCTCATCTTCATTAACGATATACAGCGAGTATTCGAGGGTGGGGTCCAGTTTCTGTTATTCGCCGATGACCTTAAGATTTTTAAGAGGGTTGGAGCGTTGGGGGACTGCGATGGACTTCAGGGAGCTTTGACGGCAGTGGATGCATGGTGTCTTTCTAACGAGCTCTTTTTCAATACGGCAAAGTGCTCGGTGATTTCATTTACTCGTTCCCGGAATCCTATAGTGTTCAGCTACTCTTTGGCAGGCAAGACGTTGGATCGGAAGAGTGTCGTTAAGGATTTGGGGGTCCTTCTTGATGCCAGTTTCACGTTCTCTCAGCACATAGATTCACTCTGTTCGCGAGGGATGAGGATGTTGGGCTACCTGAAGAGGAATACCCGTGAATTCTCTGACACGGAGGCCATAAAATTTTTGTATGTCTCCCTTCTGCGACCTATTCTAGAATTTTCCCCAACAGTATGGCTGCCAATTTATAGTACTGCTAAGGGGCAAATAGAGCGCATCCAGCGTAAATTCCTGAGATATCTGTCCTTTAAGGCGGGTCACGACTGGGAAGATTTCCATTATGACGGATCTTTGGTCGAGTTCTGCCTCTCAACACTGGAGCAACGGAGAACGGAGGCTGACATGCTCTTCCTGTTTAAACTCGTACGCAGCAGGATCGACTGCCCGCACCTGCTGTCCTTGCTAAATTTCAACGCCCCTCAGTACGCGACCAGATCTTCGCAAACTTTTTACATCCGCACATCTTCTACGAACTACTTGAGAAATGACCCGATGCGGAGAATCCAAGAGACGTTCAACCGGCTATCTTACCCAGACATCCTCGCTACGGACATCTTCAGTTCATCTGAGGGAGAATTTAGGTCAGGCATTAGAAGATGCATATCCATGGTCCAAGCCTAGAGTGTCGGCAATATTGTTTTTGTATTCGCGAGTTTGCCAAATAGAACTGTGATTAGATCACTGCAGGATTTTCCTTCTGTTTTTGTTATATATTATCTACTAACCTTCTTATTGTTATTGAAATTGGGCGTAGCCCGTGTTATTTTCTAAATAAATAAATAAATAAATAAACGCCTACCATGAAGACATCCAATTCGCTTATGAGAGGGAAGAGAATGGACGAATTGCCTTCCTAGATGTAAAATTGAGTCGTTGCAGTGATGGAAGAATAGTTAGAAGTATATACAGAAAACCGACAAACACAAGTAAGTATCTAAATTTCAGCTCCTACCACCACGTATCAGATTACAGAAGATTAGTTCAAATAGAGTTAATCTAAGCGATCGAATATTAAGCAGTTGCAATTTATCCAAAAACTGGAAAACCAAAATTTTTGAAAATTCCGTTCACTGAATTCCGTTTTGAGGCATTCTGGAACGATTCCTGAAGGTTGCGCTTTTTCATACATATTACATAACTTATTGAGCACATTAACTTGCTCAGATTGTGAAAAATGTGGTAAAAAAATGTATAAATGAGGCAAAAAATCTGAAAAATTCTATTAAAAAAAAAAATAATAATAATAATTTAAAACGCAGAATATAATTTAGATTTTATTTCCATAAAGTTGGTATTTAACAGTTTCTTTACATTCATAGTGCTCACATTTTATAACAATGTAACGTTACGATAATGTACAAAAAATCGCTCATACAATCATGCTGCTTGACTCATTTTTATTTTCAAGATATTTTTACTGTCATGTAAATACCTACTTATGTAGCAAATACTAAAGAAAAAGCTAAGTTTGTGGATGAGGCCCGTCCAGGAGTGAATGGGCTTTACGATTTGTCCAGAAGCTTGTCACAAAACTTATGTAGGTATTTGTATTTAGTAACTCATATCAATTTTTATACTCACATAGAAAACATAGAAACGATATAATAGTTGAATAATCATTACCTAGTATGAACTCGAAAATACAGCAAGAAAACAAAGTATTACACAAGTTTCATTGTTTCCTTTTTTAATTGGATTTAATGACAGAAGAACAAACGATAAATTCGATTTTCCATTTCGTTGTAAAATAATTTGTATGTTCTAAGTATTTCATTGTGCAAAATCTGTTAATTATACGATGGAAATACATCATTCCCAGTCTTACGGTACATTACCGAATTTTCCTTTTGATTGTGCAAATCGATTTTCAACCTTGAATCTCCTCCTTGAAGGCATTAGTCTTTTAAAAAGTAGTGGGGAGTGTCAACCCCTTTGGAAAGAAGCCAGTACCACTTATCCCAGCTCATTTAGGACCTTTTGAACATCCTAGTATCGGCTTTCCCGATCAGCTTGGTTCGTCAAGAGCTTCGTGGTCGTTGATGCATAACACCCTTGTCCTTCTCTACACCGGTGTTCGAACCAAGAGTATCTAACGACCACTTTTTGCACAAAAAATTTAAAACAAAACCTTTTTTTTTTTATAGGTGGGTGTTAATAATGTGGGGGGTGTTACTATACTTACAGTATTTCACAGGATAGGGAATGTATCAGTGGGCACAATGTTGCATTGAAGAAGTATTCAGGAGTTCAAGTAGATCAAGCCTCTGTCCAAAGTCAAGGAGAGAGAAAGAATGAAAACCAAGTTGGCAGTTATACGGGAAGTATCCCAATGACTGAGAAAATCTCGGAGGAGTCAGATACCTGGAAACCAAGGATGGACCTTTTTAACTAGGTACTACCTTATTGAGGGAGAATATTTAAAAAAATCTAACAGAATTAGGTCATCACTGCCTCAAAACTAAGTTTCTCCCAGACACTGATGGATATATATTGTTGTGTTCGAAGTAAATTAGCACAAATGAACGAAAAATATAGATATAAAACTATACGAATTCACTAGAAATTAAATTTAAATTAAGATTTTATTCACCTTAGATCGATTCTTCTTCCCCGATGGATATTTACAGGAAAAATTTGATTAAATATAGAACCTCGAATGACTTAGATATAAGATGTATTTGGTGAGAAAACAGTACGAAATAAATAAATGTTATTAATGTTTCCTATCTACATATCCTACGGAAATTCATCACGTGATAAGTATAAACGAAAGTAGCCCTTATGAAAGTAAATTAAATTTCTAATTATGAAAAATATAGATAAATAAAATAGTTAGACTGGTTTGAGAGATGATGTCCAGACATAGAAAGATGGATGCTGTGACCTGGTAGAGATGAGTCCTCAGAGGCGTCATAAAAAAACCATTAGAAAATCCAAGCTTCAGTCAATATTCCAAAGTATAGGGCAATCCTTGAAGTGGGGTGAGCTGCTGACTCATTAGACTTCAAATTGGACTGAGATATTATTTTATGGTTGTTCAGGAGCAGTAAAGTAAGAACACAAGAGCTGCACTTTTTTATTATAACTTTATTAGACAAAACTCACAAACGGAATGATCATAGCTAGATTAAATAATTCGTCGTCAGGGAGGTTCGAAGGCAGGAACTGTACGAGAGTTGGAGCTCCACGCAGGAAGCGACTAAAACTAAAGCGATGTTAGCGCGACTGGCGGCATCAACTCATGATTCCGCTTCCTACATTATACAACAGATATCCTTCGCCAGTGGGAGATCTCAGGCCGACACCGACGCACAGTGTTTCAGAAACTCCTTTTTCCTGGCCGAAAATCAAAAAGTCGAAAGTCTTTGGAAAGTGTAATTTGATATCCAGAGCTGTTTAGAAGTCGTTTGAGAGTCACTAACACAGGTTCCATCAGATAGGTATAAAATGTTTTATCGTTCAGCTACGCCCAGTGAATCTTTCGATTAGGCGATAATGGAATATTTAGTTTGTTTATACAAGCGGTCATTATTGCGTATTATGAGGCTGTCCAGGCGAGCTTGTAATTTTTTTTTTTCCTAAGTCTACATTATGGCCAACGTTTTGTAAGGTTGATTGAATTTTGTTTGCTTTAATAAATCAATTAGAAATATTACAATTTTACTATGCTCATTTTTGATTTTGAAAAGCAATTAGGAGCGGGGTCCATTGGAAAATAATTCATTATTCTCAAGTCATTCATTAAAAATATAACTAAGTGTCGTGAACTGAATTCAATTTTACTTGAAAAAATAATTCTTTCTTGAAAAAATATAGGCTAAAATGGAAGGAGAGCTGTAAAAGTTCTTTACGGTTTTAAAATAACTACGGGCAATGTTGTTTTTCTTCATAAGTATGTGGACAGTGAAGAATATTGATAGGTACCAATATCCTTTCTCTGTTTTATTTATTCATGACCTGATTATTAATTTTATTAAATTATTTATTGAGGACGGGTGCGAGCCCCATTTCGATTTATTGTTGCAATGATTGAAATAACCATGAAATCTTTTTTATTATATTCAGTTTTTTCAATAAGAGAAAACCTTATACATGTTACAAACTTATATATAACAGAAAACAAGAAACGTATCTTTAAATTTATTACAAATAATTACACGAAACACTAAATCCACCGACCAAATTTGAAAATATAATGACTTTTTTACCTTAATTATAATTTATTCAATCGAATCGAATTTAACTCTGAAATGTGAAATCTAACAGCTTTGAAATAGTTTTGTTCTATCGGATGAGGCAGAAAAGCCTTGAACATATATATTACAAAAGATAGCAGAGTTCTTGATCGATTCATTTTTTTTTTTTTTTTTTTTTTTAACACTGTTTGGAGAAAAAATTGACCATTTTTCAAGAACGGTTAGTCCTATAAATAATATTATGATATATATAAATAATGTTATGGTATATCAATTATCAATATATCAATTAGTTTCAATTTCTTTTTTGTTAATGCGGCATCTTGGTCACAACAAAAACATCGGGGTAGGAGTGAACTCTCATGCGTTTTTTTTTTTTTTTTTTTTTTTTCGTCTCTAATTATACCAATGCCATGATCATTGGTATGAAGGCGTGGTTCTTATTTTGCCTCTCGCAGTTGTTGCAGGATGGGTGAATTCTCCAACTGCAGAAGGGACAAACGTTTGGAGGCAGTGTACCCAAAACGAAATGATATCATCTAGTGATTTCCGCGCTATCCCCTCATGATACACATAACTTGTAATGGCATCATCACGCATATTATGAATAGGTACCAAGGTTGTGTTCAGATGACAGAAATATTAAATATAATAAACCGAATCCGGGTAGTAAGAATTCATGTCCAGGACATGGCCCCTTTCTGCTCTCAACTACTCCTAAAAATCATTTTCTTTGCGGTTTAGAGTAGTCGGACGGGTCTAATTTGCATAACAAAGAGCTACGTGTAAGGATAACGATACTGCCACAAACTTATATTCGCTGAAATTTGGACAGGTTCCCTACTACAATCAGTGAAACAATTGATCTCGAGATGACGACGGTTGGTTCAAATCGACGTTTTATCATACTATGATACTTAAATATGATGAATGTTAAACAAACAGTTGATTGGAGAATACCAAAGAAAGAGGAGGCGTTGAGATGAGTGTGTGGTGTAATGGAAGAGTATGCCTTGAGGAAAAAAAGAAGGGTTGATGTATTGGCCGTCGGTTGGGGCAGTTGGTGAAGAGGGAAAGCATTATAATGTCCTTTGTATTCATCACTCGAGAACCTCCTCCTTCTGTATGCCGATCCCTTCATTCTCCTCACTACCACCATCGCCCTTTGTCCCTACTGAGGAAGATTATCTTGTTATGGAAACATAGGAGGTTGCACCAAGCAATAATGCCGACACTGGACTCTCAAATCCCCCATACATCACGCAATTACTTCCCTTCCGCCTCTCACCAACGATGCCATCAGCTCTTCTTCAACCCCCGCCCCACCACCTTAACAAGGTTTCTCTTTAAAGCCCTTGTGGTCCCCCCCCCCCCACCCCCCTGAATGGTCTCAGAAGTAGTATCCCCAAGGAAGGGAGCATCCCGATCCAAGCTAAGTCTACTCGAAGCCATCCATCACTTGCCGCGAATACTGAATATTAATGAAATATTACACCGAGAGTTGGGAAGGAAATATTTCACAACGGTTTTTGCTGGCTTGCGTTGCGAGCAAAATAAAAGTAAACAATAACCATTCAGAGTTGTTTATATAATTCCATTAAGTTCTTGTAGAACACGGTCTGTTGTTTTGACTCATTTCGTGAATATTATAATCCAAATTAGGTGCATAGAAGAATGAGTGCAGTGCAATATCGTATGAAGTAAAGCGGGGATAATACCTGAATGATGATATGGTTCAGAAAAATTATGATCAAACACTTCATTTTTTGGTCATTATATTTTATTCAACGGTCGTTATACTGCTGAGTTCTGGGTTACTATAATTTTGTTGTTTAAAATTAATGTGTTTGTGAGTGTGATTCTGTATTATGTGATGCAGCAGTGTCCACGGACTCATGATTCGGTTGCCTAGCATATGGCAGGCGCCTTGCCATCCAGCGTGCAGTTGGGATGTGGAGAGAGAAAGAGCGGATATCGTCGCTGTCAAGCCTGATGGGCCTGCCACAATCCTGAATGCCCAGGTTGTCAGTGGCAGCGTGGACATGGAACAGACCGGGCGAGCTAAGAAAAGCAAGTACGAAAGAAATGGCCAGAGGCAAGAAGGTAAAGAGTCACAAAGTTACTTGAGTTGGGAATTTCGGCAGGGGCACTCCGTGGTATCACCACCCCTCGACCTTGGGGCTTTTTCGTTAACTGGTAGTTATTATATAGGGACACTTCGTTTTTTCCTTCTTTCCCTTCTCCTCCTTCCACCCTCCTTTATCCCTTGGACCGGCTACGGGTAAGCCTGGGTGCCCTTCTTTAAAAAAAGGAAAGTGCTTGTTGTGAGGCGTTACCTTTCGACAAATGGGGTTTTGGTTTATTTAGTTGATGAATAACTTTCAGTAATGCTCGACGCCTGTTGCATGGCCTTGTTTCATCTTAACTTTCAATATATGTTCATATATTTTCCGAAATTAATTCAGAATCGAAGGTTTCCGTGGTTTCTTGATGTAGAATCGTACAACATCATAAATCTTAGGATGATGACTGAATAATTGAATTTCTTTATCTGCGCTTACTCCTCTCACTTGTAATGCTTCCTCTTTGTTGAAACCTACCGCTAAAAAAGCTGGTTTGCCATAATGTATTCAAACAAATCAGTCAAAATCATATTCAGTCATATCATCCTATCTCGATGACGCCACGGGGGAGTTAAAATGGATTTTGCTGAGATGATTCTCAATCGCTATAAAATCAGAAAGATTCCTCATTCGTTTGACATGAAAACATCAAAGATCCGTAAGATTGGCGACATGAAGAATGTAACTTTGCGCGTATAGATTACTGTAAATACTAAAAGTTAGGTCATTATGTACGTTTCAAATATATATTATTTTGATCTGGCTGTTTACTAATATTTTGTAGATATAGGTATTGTGTTATCTCGATTATCTGGTACTCTTGGTTGTTTTGTCCTGTTGTTTGAAAATAGTTATTTTCATCATTATTTTGCCCAATGATTGTGGTGTCTAGAGCAGCAAAAGCAAATTTCCGAATAATTAATACATAATATGTTATTGCAAGAAGTTTCAAAGAGGTCAAGATGAATACCGGATTATTCGTTTGCCATCAGGATAAGTGTGAAGAAGAGTGACAGTTTCGTCCTAATTAATGGATTGCATATAATGTTAATGAGAAGAACACTAAGTATTGTGATTTATTGAAATTAACCCGAAATTAAATCCGAAATTCTCAAGGTTATTTGCACAACCAGATTATGATTGGAATCGAATAAAATAAGATTCACCAAAATTGGTTGGGAATCGTAGCCTGGGTTGCGTCGACAAAATTTGTCGAGATATAATAAAGAAGTACTTCCGGTTTTAGTTTCACAATAACACTAAAATTGGTATCGATCAAAGAAAGAATATTGAGCATTGTGGCCTGGGCAGCTTCGACAAAACTTGTAATACACGCACGCACCCACGCACGCACGAACGGACTCACGCATACCCGCACTCCCCCTCACATACACACACACACACACACACACACACACACACACACACACACACACACACACACACATGTTTCTTCACGGATTCGGTCTTAGAATGGTCTAAAACTGATTTGTATTCGATTATTTTATTTTATTAATTTCTATTCTCATGCTATGGTTGTCTTACACCCCCCTGGATCAATTCCAATAGGTCGTCTCTCTATAGGCGATATAATAGGACGTCCTAAAATGAATGTTTGATATGGTCAAAATAAGTAAAGGTTTCAATCCAATGAATGCCGACTGGTCAACAACAACAAGGCTAATTATCTTCCTTTTTGTAGGTAGGAACAACGCAAATAATATCATAGGTGAATAATCTACACTCCTTGTTCATGAGGTATCATGGGAAAATAGAGAAATGATGATGAGAAATGATCAAATATTAATTGTTTCGTGAATGATATCAATTCATAAGGCATGTACATATTTCTTATCGTCCTAATCATGTCTACCTTGTATCTGTAAAATTGTTATGTCATCGATTCCTGTCATTATTTTCATTATTATGTATTATTAGTATTACTTCTTTTTTTTTTTACGTCTGTGACATTATGTTACATTCATCTATTTGCTTCCGTGTCTCTATCCGTGTAAATCAAACCTTGAAGTGTTCCGCAATCGTCTAGTCTTTCAGCCGAGGAATATTGATGAAATTACTCGTGCTCTTATTTCTTGTTTTTCTTCTCTCTTTAAATGGTGTTGATATTACGTTTGTTTTATCAACTTTTATGATTCTTGTTGGCGTGACCCATGAATAACATACAGTTACACTCATATCAGTGTTTAGAAAAAAATTTTGAAAAACGTTCAATCAATCGTTTTAAAATCCAAATTACAAATCCGTAAATACTACTTGATTTCTACCGTGTATAACGAAGACCAATTTGTTCGTGGCGCGATAAAACCTGAGTAAACGATGCTGAAACTAAAAGGAATCCTTGTTTCTGGAGATCTTCTCCCTAATATCGGTGGAAAATGTTATTGAACAATACCCCAGCTTCATAGGTACTTTGGAACCTAATCCTCAGAGTATAATCAGCAGTAACATCGGTTTTATCACGAGCCTTGATGACAATATCATGTCCTCAAGACGTGTTCGTACTGGTGGTAATCTAAGGAATATGAAAGGTTTAATGGATAATAAGCTGAATCAAGAGTCGTTAAGCTGGTAATATAGACCCGTGGACAATATTTCATACTGATATTGTCTCTTAGGATCCCTCAAAATATCAGTTAACTGTCTCTTGCCATAAAGTAACACAAGCCATATTGTTTACGATTTCTGATTTGGACTGATTCTCCATACACTATAATAATTGGAATATGTTCTGGGCTGCACCAGAATACAAATTAAAAAATATGAATAAATAAATGAAAAAAAATTAATAAATAAATAATAACCAAAACATTCTTAATTGAACAAAAAAGATTAAAAAAAAAAAAAAAAAAGTATCACGAAAAACAGTTGAGAATAGTGTAAACATCAGAATATATCAATATTGCCCCTCGATTCAACCCCTTCCATATTGAAATTTGAAACTCGGGACAAATATTCCAAAACTATACCGAATTCTCAATTGAACCAAAAATAATAACGAAAATCGTTCGAGAATTGTAGCTTGAGCAGCACTTGAATGAATTGGTAACTACCCCCTCCACCACCCACCCCAACCGCAAATAGGGATTCTGGTATAAAGTTTGTGTCCATAACATACAAGAAATCATAAAGACTGCACTATTACGACTTTTAATAACAACCTGAAGCAATTCATCGAAAATACACCTGGTGAGTCCTATACTAATGCACCTACCTATTTAACTAGTAACCTAAAGCATTTCCAGTCATACTTATATCCTCTTTATTGACATTACAGGCGAAAATAGAAAATATCCTAATGAACACCAAAACTATACCTAGCACCTATACAAATTTATAACTTCCATGTAAGTAGGTAGGTACCTACCCTTATTCCTTGTATCGATCCAAACATTCAGATAAATATTACGCTACAAAATATAGTATTGTGTTCGTGATTGAAGTCGAAAAATTTCTTGTCCTCTAAAATCAAAATTTCAACTTGCTTTTTGCGTTTCAAAGCTTGCTGATCAATTTCGGTTCTGTGTTTGTGTGTCTGATTCTGTCTGCCAGTCTGTCTGTGGTAAATCATTGTCATGCCCAAAACTATACCAAGTTTCAGTCCGATTCTGATGAAATTTTCAGAGATTGTGCGGGTTAGCTTCTAGACGGACCCATATAATTTTCAATGCCGTCGAATCAACAGTAGCGGGTGCGCATGAGCAAACGTGAATTTCTCATAACCTCGATTTCTCTGTATGTGTTGGTCCGATTGTGTTCAAACTCGGTAGGTAATTGGGTATATGTTTAAAAAAAAAGACATAAATTATAACGCGATTGGTATATCATTGCGCATGCGCGAAACTAATATCGATTTACACAGGCAAAACTCCGAGTCTGATGGAGCGATTTTGATGAAATTCTCAGGGTATGCGCGGGGTAGCTTCCTTATAGCTTTCATTGCCGTCACATAATGCGCAAACGTTAATTTATTATAAAATCGATTTCTTATCATCTATTGGTCCAATTTTGTTCAAACTCGATGAGTAGATGAGCATACGTTCCAAAAAAATTCCCTATGAATTATATCGTTATTGGAGGAGTAATGACTATTGCTCATGCGCAAAACTAAAATTGATCGTTGCAGACAAAACTCCAAGGCTTATGGACAGATTTTTATGAAATTTTCAAGGATTGTGCGGTATAGCTCCTAGGCGTTACCCCTATAAATTTCATTGCCGTTGGGTTAATAGTTATCTGTGCGTGTGTGCAATCGTTAATTTCTTATTACCTGTGGTTAAGGACCTGAGCATAGCATTACCAGTGCTGTTATATATTTTTGTAGTTCCCTGAGGAGGCTTAACTGGGCGAAAGCGCTCGAAATAAATAAGGAAAACGAGGAATGGCCAATATACTTCATCCTCCCCTCACAACCCGTATAAAAATAGCACAAGTCAACATTTTTCAAGTAAAATTTTTCCAAATCAAATTCTAAGTATGTACAGCTAAAACACTGCTGTATATTTTGTATTAAAGTTTATGTTTCCATGTTTTATTGGAGTGTCTTGTGTTTTCCTCTCATTTTTAATAATTGTAGAGAGCTGGTAAAACAGTTGGAATATTGATAGATGAAAAAAGAAAATGTTTTGAGAAAAAAAAAGTTCGAACAATAAGAACAGTTATAATTTATCGTAATGCAAGCTTCCGGGCTCGAACGGGCTTATTAATTATATAATCATCTATTTATCAACTCTATACGTCAACACTCTCCCATTGGTTAATAATTATTTATAATGTATAAGCGTACATGAGTGTGTGAATTCATAACATTAAAAGAGAACCTTTACAAATGTATGAAAGTAAATGTTCATGAAATATCTCGTGACTCGACTGAAATATATTTTGACCAATTTGTGACTAAGGACGGTGAGTGTTCTTCAGTCATTTGAAGCAGCCACTCTCGGGTGAGCTATCAATCACGAAACTGTCCACTTCCCCCGACATTTTATCACCAGCCTACCTAATCTCATGGCCACCCATTATTTTGTCAAGCTCCTCCGACATCTACGCATAAGCATGAGGCAAGAGGACATGTCTTCTCATTTCTGTTGAGGAGAAAAACGTTGGGTGGATGAAATATGATTTATTAACGACTTATTAAACGACGATTTATTAAAACTTACCTCGGCAGGTATTCATGTAAGGAAGAAACACAGAACCAATACATTCGGAATTATTATTATTCGTAACCACCTCCGTGGAATGTTGGAACCGTGTTTTTTCTAAAATCTATTCTAAACCCTCCTTTGACTAAATGTTTGACAAAACTTGCTGCGAAGCAAAGTAGTGTAGTTTATTACCAGGAATGCTTGCCTCCAAAAAATTATTAGAGTAGCTTATTTTGGCCTATCTGTATCCTAAGCCAAGTACGGTATACTTACATGTATCTTCTTTTCAAAACTACAAAATTTTACTGAAATATTCATTTTCGAAAATAGAGTGATTCGAGCCATCACAGGGGCAGCTTCGAGTATCGTGCAGAAGACGTTCCAAGAAGAAGGTTTGCTTGCATCTCTTCTTCAATATTCACCTTAAAAGTGCATCATCTATGCTGAAACAAGCATATATACAGGGTGTACACATGAAGGACGCATGGGGGCCATGGTTCGATTCTGCAATTAATTTCTGATCAAAAGTGTCTAGCAGCTATTTTTTTTTTTTTTTTTTTTTTTTTACTCCACTAAAAAAAAAGACTTTTTTACATTTAAAAATTTTGTTCGTGTTTTCGATCTTATAACACTAAAGCGGTCTTAACTCCCTTTATTTTATAATTAAAATCAAATCTGAGGAGTCCGTTGAAAAAAGTATCAAATTTCCTCTCTTGTTTATACCAAATCAAAATGTTCATCTTGTATTAAACGGAGAATAAACCCGCCTAAAAAGTGAAATTGATCTATTTTCGAAAATATTCGGTTTTTTCAACGCTCTTAGGTCCCAGTAATTAGGCATGTGAATTTTCGAAACTAAACTTAAAAACTCAGACAAAATCTCATCTATCCAACGGTATAATCAATTTTAATTTTACTTCGTTTATTGGAGGAGAAAATTATGTTTGTATGTTGAAAACCGTGACTTTTTCTTTGAAATCAAGGGTTTTTGTGAAAAATGACCCCCTGAAAAAATGCTAGTTTGGGGTCGGTTTCTACGTATTTTTTCCTGCTGAATCGAATAGTAAAACTCGCAGATCTTTCAACTCCGTTACAACCGAGTTTTACACTTTAACTAAATAGTTTTAGTTCATTTGTTATGGTCAATTTTATGTGTTTTTTAAGGGTCAAACATCTTACTTAAAGTGTAAATTCGGTACAAAATGAAGTTGGAGAGATCTACGAGTGTTAAGATTCGATTCAGCATGAAGAACCTACTTTTCTTCCCTAATCAACAAAGTAAAGTAAAAATTGATTATACCGTTGGAAAGCTGAAATTCTGGCTCAGTTTTTAGGTTTACTTTCAAAATTCACAAGCCTAATTACTGGGACCTACGAGCGTTGAAAAATCGAAGATTTTCGGAAATAGACCTAGTTCACTTTTTAGGCGGATTTATCCCCTGTTTAGTCAAAACAAAAAAATTTGATTTGGCATTACCAAGATAGGGAATTCAATGCTCTTTCTAACGGTCACCTCATTCTTAATTTTAATTATAAAATAAAGGGAGTTATGGCCACTTTAGAGTCATAAGACCAAAAACACGAGCAACATTTTAAAATGGAAAAAACTCGGTTTTTTTAGCGGAGAAAAACAAATTGCTATGAGACATTTTCGATCAGAAATTAGTTATAGAATTGAACCTCGGCCGGTAGTGCGACCTTAATGTGTACCTACATCCTGTATAGATGAGTCAACCTCGACACGAAACCGACCTCTTGCTGGTATCATCACACCGCCTGAGAATCCATGACAGCTTAAACTATAATACCATTACAATCAATAATCATTTTATTTTAATAGTGTGAATCATTGATAGTCCATAAAACTTATTTAATGAAAACATGAAACATGATTCAATCAAGAGCTTTAAAGCATCAGAGAATTTTTCAAATCATAAATAGTAATGTATATTAATAAATAATTCTGCGTGAAATGTTGCATATCACTGTAGTCTACTATTAGCAAATTTTCGTAGTAAATGAAGCTGTTGCAATACCTTGAAATATTTTAAAGATATTTTGCACACACACAAACACATACCCACACACGTATATATATATATATGTATAGATGCCAAGACAACTATGTGTTGAAAGGATACAAATTAAAAAAGGGGCCTACTAGATCAAACCGCTTGATTCGCTGTACAGATTTCCGATGAAGCATCGAGTTTTTAAATGCTCCTGACGGATCGAGTTGGAAGCGGGAGACAAGAAACACTGTGGCCATACGCCACTGTACTCTGAGCAGTCGAATAACACAGAGTCAGTATGTCAAGGGACGTGAAAGCGAATCAATGTATCTAAGTTCATGTGTATGATCATAATATTTTCAGTACTAACAAGTGTTGTAAGAATAAAGTGCTATTATTCGTGATTAAAGTAATCAAACGCGACGTGTTAGTATGCGACCATAATGTCCCTCCTTACGCCTCAATCTACATCAGAAGTGGAGATCTGAAATCGAAGTGGGGAGACGAGAAATCCTTTCGGCTTGTTTAGAAGATATATGGTAGGTAACGAAACTTTTACTTTAAGGAGTAACGATTTGTTCAATGTGCGTCGACCCACATTCCATTGATTGGTCTACGTATACCTACCTACACACGGTGAGTTGAGAAAACGATGCTTCTACTGCCGACTGCAAGAGTTTCTCGTATTTGTTCCAAAATGATCCTTGGACATAAGAGGCAAAGAAGTCATAATGCTCAAGTCCAAGGTCAACTGGTTGGACCTCTAATACGCAGTTAGTTGGACTATTCCACAGTTTTATCTGAAGGCATTTCGAAAATAAAGGAAGGAGAAACATATCAAATCCTTTGGACAAATTTATATATAAATTCCCATAATTTAGTCCCCGAGCTTGCAATTCCGAATTACCTGAGTTTAATCTCAAGTCGGAATGGGAGCGACCTAAGGTCATATTTATGTAATTTAGAAATTACGCAAGGCGGAACATCCTAGTTGAATTATTGATGTTGGGAAGAAAGGCGTTGAGTTCCGGATATGTACTAGGATTGTACCTACCTCAGATAGGTAGTATTTCCTTATTTCCTTAAACCTTCTTTTTTTTTTTTTTAACTTCGGTTGCTTTTCAATATCACTGATTTGAGGGCATTTGTGCTTCGCACAGGTGTGAATAGAATTTCGGTGGTCTGGGGATAAAAAACCTAGTTTAACTAGGGACGTTGCAACTTTTGTTTTGTACCAAGGATGCGATGCGTGGCGCACTAGTGGCATCGTTTTTGCCAGCTTATCGGAATAAGATTTGGGAATGGAATGTCTCGCACCAACAAAAAAAAAAAAAAGTTGAAGTAACACAAGATCGCAAGGCAACAGACCGTTCTTATATGAGTCAACGACTTTTGTCAGCTGGACCCTTGTGTTATGGGGCTGGCAACATGAAAGTGAACCCGTCTATGAATTTCCTGTTATTGGTGTAAATAATAATAACCTAATATGCAAAATATTGTCAATGATTCTGAGTTGAATATTTGTTCTTATTATTACATGATTTCATTTGTTGACCTCGTTTACTTTTCCTGACTGATTTGCGAATTTTTACATCATCTGAAACGAAAATTAAACCTTTGGAAGTAAGGGGAACATCATCTTAATTTCACAAATGAAGATGTTTAAATGTTTAAACATTTTAGATTGCAAATAAACAAACCATTATTGTGACCAGGAAAGATCAGTCTATGGTTCACAGGGTAATTACATTTTACATAAAGCAATAACTTGCTATGTGACATAATAAACGGTTTAAAGTTAAAACGACGATTATAGATTTCGGTATGGAAGGAAAGATAAGCGTTCGTTTGTTATTTTTTGAAAATACACAAACGCATGTTTTTATATTACACGAAGGGAAGAGAATTCCACAGCTTTGCCCCACTAACAACAGATTTCAATAATATTCATTCTGGTATCGATCATGACTATAAATCTGATTTAATTAAGTAAGACTTTATACACTTTTTTTCTGAGGATTTTCTTCGCTCAACTGCGAAAATAAATAAACTTAAAATTCAACTTGAAGGTCCGAAATAAAATCGTTGGATATCGTCTTTATTATCTTTCGTCTAGCTCCCGGTAGTTATCGCGCCTACGTCTGCACTCCGAAGCAACTCAGATAAGTAGTCTTATCCTTTGTGTTCCTATATATACTCAGATAAGAGTTAGTTTCCAAATCACCGATCGGGGATCCCATCTGTGATGGGGAAGGGAGACGGGGGGAAACCCCCTGATAGACCACCAGACAAACAAAACATAAACATCAACAGTAACTCTGCCGAATCTAAAACTGAATTCTTTGAACGAATATGCTCAAACAGATTCAAAGCTCATGATAAGGGTCCATTCTTTATATACGTGGAAGGTTGCGACGGCAACATTGGGAGACTACATCCTATGTCATTCGGCAAAATGATATTTACCGAGACTAACACAGATCGCAAAATGATTACGTCAATTAAAATAGTCGGTAGAAATAGAGTCATGGTCGAAACGGCAACAGCGAAATCGGCCAATAATTTGCTGAATAACAACTTCTTCAAGCAGAAAAATTTGCGTGCGTACATTCCTGACTTCCTAGTGCATAAAACTGGGGTTATCCGTAATGTTGACACTTCGTTAGAGGACAAGGAAATATTGGAAGAAATGAGTGCTCCAGTACAACCATTAAGAATCAAACGACTAATCAAAATGTCAAAACACGATAATTCCGCCGTACCCATTAAACTGCAAACATGCTTTGTGACATTTGATAGCCAAATGTTACCAGATTACGTGCATATATACGGCACTCGATGTAAGGTAGAGCCATACGTGCCTTCAGTACGCCAATGTGACCAATGTTTAAGATGGGGACACACGAAAGATCAATGTAGGAGCATCATAAGATGTCTTAAATGCGGAGAAGATCACGAAACAACACAATGTCAAACTAAAGACATTATCATACAATGTGTCAACTGCAAACTCACAACGCACTTAGCCAATGAAAAAACTTGCCCTATTTACCTACAAAAAGCAAAAGAAAAAAAAGATCGTGTAGTCTCAGAATCATATTCGACGGTAACAAAAAATAGATTTGCAGCCCTGAATGATTACATAGAACAAGCTCTACCAGAAAACGAAGAGAGTCAAAGAGCTGCAAAATACCCACATAAAAAAGAAAAACGATTCCAGCCGTATAACCCTACTCCAGCAGAAGCATCGAAGAGAGGTCTCAGGATTAAACAATACAACAACAATTACAAAGACGAGGAAGAAATCTCACCATCCATAACACAACAAATAAACAGAGAAGAAACCAATGAACAGAGAAGACAATTATTACTTAAAAGGAAAACAAACGAACCTATGGATGTAGATATTTCATTAACGGAAAACTTTACAGAATCTATGATGAACATGCTAGGAAAAATGAGAGATAACAAAGAGGCAACAACCGATCAAATAAAAAATATAATACAGAAACAAATAATTTCTATTCTCCGGAATCATACTACAAACGATAATTCCTGAAGTTACACACAAGACGTTACACAATCAATTCATAAAATAATTCAATAGTATAACAAAGAGAAAAAATGGTACGAATTATTCAATGGAATGCACGCTCAGTTAACAGCAACAAATCAGCTCTAGAACAGCTTTTGAAATCAGAGAGTACAGACATAGCTTTGCTCTACGAAACTTGGCTCAACCCGCGACAAAAGTACAGTTTACCGGGATATGAAATAGTACGAAGCGATAGGAACCAATCTAGTGGTGGGAGCGCTATTGCGATCAAACAGAATATTCCATTTAAGGTACTAGAAATTGCAGTTCCTCATCAGTGGATGCAGCATATTCAAATTTGCGCCATAGAGGTTAAGATGAATAATCAGCAGATGTATGTAGGATCAATATATTTCTCCCCTGCTACTTCCGGTTCTGGTAATATGAACAATTGGAATAGTATTTATATCCTCCTTCCCTCAACCCATGATACTAGGAGGTGATTTTAATGCTCACCATATGCTATTTGGATCACATCATAACGACAGTAGAGGACGACAATTGGTGGGCATATTAGATGAAATGGAATGGGTTGTATTGAATGATGGCAGCCACACATACATACCACGACCAAATCAGAGGCCCTCGGCCTTGGATTTGACTTTTGTTACACCCGAACTTGCTCCAGAATGCACATGGGAAGTGCTGGGGGATCCTTGTGGGTCAGACCATTTCCCTATAAAAATAACATGGAAAGAAAGGAATCAGGGACCTAGACCAGAGGTAATGGAGGGATGGAACATCAAACGAGCTGATTGGATAAAGTATAAAACTGCGATTAGCTCACAAATAGAAACATTTTCAGAAAATCGAGATACCAGTTTATCATACAAGGAATTTATAGATATTATCAACAACGCAGCGAACGAATCGATCCCAGAGAGGAGAAGGTATACTAGCACTACCGCAGGAAAACCTCAACGGCCATGGTGGGACAGTGAATGCAATACAGAAATGCAACGGAACCTGATACTGGCAGCTAACTATAAAAATAGACAGTCCTGGGAAAATTTTCTTCAGCTTCAACAATCGCAGGCAAAATGTAAGAAAACTTATAACGGTAAGAAACGAAGTTTATGGAAAACATACTGCGAAAGTTTTCATAGAACAACCCCAATTCGAGAAATCTGGGATAAGGTTAAAGCCCTGAAGCATGGTTTCCTGAAAAAGAAGTCGGCCAGTTCAGACGACTGGATCGATGAATTCACAGATAATATTTGTCCAGCTTCAGTATCACAATATTCAGATATGCTAGAAATTACAACCACACCCGATGGATTAACAGGACCGTTCACCAGGAAGGACTTAGAAGAAGCAATTTCCTCAACCAGAAACACAGCGCCGGGTTACGATAAGATCTCATATCCTATGATAAAGAACCTCTCATACTCGGGTCAAAGGGAACTCCTTCAAATCTACAATGGAATATGGGAATCCGGAAACATTCCTGAGGAATGGCTCATACATATCATTGTACCTATACCGAAACCCCACAAGAATCCCAACACAAGTTCGGGCAACCGCCCTGTTGCATTGTCCTCGAGTATGCTGAAAACATATGAGAGAATGGTAAAAAAAAGACTAACCTGGTGGATAGAGAACAACGGCATTCTCGGGGAGTGTCAGCACGGGTTCAGAGTAGGACATGGAACAATGGATGTGCTATCATCCTTAGTTAGCGATATTCAAATTGGTTTCACGGATAATAATTACTTACGTACAATCTCCCTAGACATATGTGATGCATACAGCTCCGTTGAACCATCAATATTGTATCAACAACTGATAGATATGAGAATGCCAGGACGAATGATAGCAGCATGTATAAAACCCTTAATAAACCGGACAATCCTGATAAGATTCAAAGGAGAACTAGTCAGACGCAGGTCCACCAGTAGGGGGCTGCCACAAGGGGGCGTTCTTTCTCCAATTATATTTGCCATTTACACTAGAACAATGAGTACAATATTTGGACCAAGAATCAAAACAATGCAGTTTGCTGATGATTTCTTAATCTACACAACGGCCAGGAAGGACGAGGAAACCATAAACATGTTAAGGGAGGCGGTAAAAAGCCTTAAAAATTGGTTGAGCGAATTGGGTTTTCATCTGTCGGACAACAAGAGTGCAACGATAGTATTCACAAGACGAAGAAAATTTGTCAAAACACCAATTATTACGTTCGAGGGATGGAATATCCCCAACGTGAACAGCCACCGGATATTGGGGATGTATATTGATACTAAACTTTCTTGGAAAACTCACATAACTAAAATCGAAGCGGCCTGTGAATTGGGCCTGAATGTCTTGAGAGCTGTTATAAACACCAAATTTGGAGCAGACCCTAAAGTAGCTCTCTTACTATACAAACAACTTATAAGATCGAAATTGGACTATGGGAGCTTCTTGTATGCGACAGCATCAAAGACGCTATTGAACAAATTGAGAGTAATCCAAAACAAATCATTGAGGATAAGTATTGGAGCTATGCTCTCGACACCCATCAAAGCTCTTGAAGTAGAGACAAAGATACCGCCATTGCATTTAAGAAGGAAACTACTCGCAAACAATTATATGAGTACCAGAATATTAATTCAGCCTCACTCGGTTGTGAATCGAATTTCAGAACTCAACACGCTAGTCCTTACAACAGAGTACTGGGAAAACAAATTAGCACCGTTCCTCACCACATCGTTTTGCGAACTTGCTAGCCACACAACAGGGTGTGAGAGGCATGATAAATTGCCGATTTATAAACTATCTCTGCAAGCCTCTTCTAAAACTGCCTCTAGCATACATATACCAAGGAAAGAGGAATATGACAAAGGACCGTTAGCTTTTTTTAATGAGGTCATTATCAATGGAAAATATAGAGGAACATATAAACTTTTCACAGACGGTTCAAAAACAGAAGTTGGTACAGGATTCGCGGTATACGACCCACAAACGAAAGAAAAATATCTATATCGAATGACCAAATATGAATCAATATATACAGCAGAATTGTATGCGATATACCAAGCATTAAATCTTGCAAACTCTTTGCCTATCACGACCCTTGCCATATTTTCGGATAGCAAGAGTTCCTTAAGTCATCTCAAAAATGTCCCTAAACCACTGGATTTCTTGTCACTGGCAATAAAGGATTCCATAAGGAGGCTGAAGGAAAAGGATGTTACCACTCACTTAGTATGGGTGAAGGGTCATATGGGGATTGCAGAAAACGAAGAGGCGGATCGTATTGCAAAACAATCAATAGAGAATGGTGAGCCAGTGAGGTATCGCAGCATTGAAGACCTGAAGAGGAAAAGTAAAATTGAACTTTATGAAGAATGGTCAAAAGAATACCTGACTTACGAAATGGATAAAGGAAAATATTACTCCGAAATCCAAAAATCCATACCGAAAGTTCCATCGTTTAATGAAGGCAACTACGATCGCCAATTTATCAAGACTATAAGCCGCCTCCGCTTCGACCATCACCGTCTTCCAAGCCACCTCAACAAGACACGCAAGGGCGTTTCGTTTGTGACTATGATGGGGATTCAGGTGGGTTTCGGAATATTGCTGTGCACTCGACTCGATTGAATACACTCATTTTGTTACTCCTAAATATCAGGAGGAACTTTTTTTCAAGTTCTTTTGTTTTTCAACTAGCTGTAGTAAATGCACTTGGTTCGTTTTAGTGTTTATGGAAGATTTATCCACATAAAATATCCAACTCATTTCTTTGATTAGTAAGAAGCAGAACGAAAGAAGTAAAAATTTTCTTACACTAAATGTATTGATGAGAATGAGAGGAGAATGGTTCAGATTTCCCGCCCACAGTTATGGATATTCCTCTATAAGCTTCGCCTTCTCTATAATATTGGTGGCCTTTGCTATACTTTTTTCTAGAGGTAGGTTAGAATAGAAATCCAAAATGACAATCTGATTGCGCAAGCCCTCGTGTTTGTTAGGGGGAACCTTTTTGTCCTCAAAATTATCTTGAGGAAGTCAGCGTTCTATTATCTAATTGCTTGTTTAGTTATTGACGTCTGCTAGACTCTCGTTCAACCCTTCTAAAGGTGGTTTCATTGTTGTGAAGGTTCAATTCTTGGTATTTGTCTTTTCCGATGGGGGAGATCGTCCTATTACAGAGTAAATGTATGTTTTGATATAACTTCCATCAATCCTCGCCAATTTGCCCTTCAGTCTTCAGTCGTTACTGCTCCTTTGTATGGGTTGTTGGGATCTATTACTTACTTGATATGGCTGCCCGAACAACAAGAAGCTCGTAACACATAGGTAACACCAACACTTGGTAGCAATTGATACCACCAACCTACTGGAAGCCATTATAAGAGCTGTGAGCTGGAGTCTATTTCAGTGTCTAGTTGAATCGTTTCAACACTTTAACCAGACTACTGAGAGCCATACATTAAAAGAAACTTTTCTTGGACAGAATTTTAATCCAAAAATTATTATTTGTAAAGATTTTTGTTAGCAAGCTTTTGATTTTACGATCATTTATTGCCCATCCAACCAACTTCAGCATGCAAGATATCTTTCCAAGCTATCCTTGCCACATTGAAAATGCTCAAATAGTTATAGCAGAAATTTCTAATGATGGATTGAGTGTTACTGTTAATTTACATAGTGTTTTGGCAGTGCCTAACCAAAATCGTTGATAATAGTGATAGTAAGACTATACTGTTGAATGATTGAAAAATTCAGGATGTCTTATTTATTTTATTAATGACGATAACACCGTTGAATTGGCTACTTTATCAGATGAATTGGTATTGATGTGCCAACAACGAGCCTCGGAAAGAGAAAAGGTGAAAAAGCGTAATATTAGCAACTCCCTGCAGACGCGTTGAATGCGTATGAGCTGATGTCAGGAGTTCTTTGTAGGAAGATACAAGCCAGACACCGAGTCCAGTCTTCTCCTGTTTTACCACATACAAATAATTGTACAGATGATCATAATGTTAATGATTCTCTGATGCTTTCAGGTTACAAAATAGGGGCATTAGAAAAGGTTTTAGATTGATACTACTGGTTACGTAATATGGCAAAGTTCGTTTGTAAATTCACTGACTATTGTCTTATTCGTAATATAAATTTAAAAAAAAACCTCTGGAAAAAAAGTCATAGCCTTGCACCTTAAACCAAAGTAGTATCAGTACCTTGGTATGCGGTTCACATCGGTTTAAGTGGGAATTCGATGAATATGAAAAATGGCTCGAAGGAATATTGCATAGGTACAACTGATTAATGCGCTCACAAAGTTTGTATTGCTTTGTTATTAGGTAATTTTAACTGAATGCTGGTGGTGCTATTAATTTACTTCGTATTTCTAAATCCTTACCTGGTCTTCCATTCAAAGAAGTGGCAGGTCGTAATCGACCCATGACACAGTTTTGCAAGACGTTTTAAATAAATTTAGTAATTGCAGCTGTAACGTTCAATGAGAGCATACTATGTCAATATTGCAGAAATTTATTACATCCGAACTAGGGGAATACACATAGTAAGATGCTATGAACCCAATCATTCGTGTCACTAAATCTTTCACTCTATAAATTTTGGCATTTAATGATACTTGGTCAGGATACCAAACCACTGGGAATGATGACATCTGGGGAAGAAGTTAGGTGACCCTAAAGCTTGTTCTGATCATGAATCGAATTAAACGAATCCTAGAATTTAACACTTTTTCATATATATATATATATATATATATATATATATATATATATATATATATATATATATATATATATATATATATATATAAATCACTTGGTAAGAAAAGAAAACAACACAAAACTATTTTTAATATTTCGGCTTCTGCCTTTTTCAAAACTACGAGAGAAAATGATTAATTTGGGCTGTTTGCAACGTTGTCAAGGATTTTTGTAACTTTGGATATCGCTTCAACGTCTAATATTCAGTCCTGGAGGATCGTAGGCACCTAACACGTTGCTATGGGCTTTTTCCGACTGGTGAAGTATTCTCTTGTTGTCGTTGGGCCTCATTTTTGTCAAGAGTTTAATGCCAAAACAATCATCAAAAGATGAATTATGCGTAATGGCATGTCGGCTTACAGGGAGATCATCGTCTGACCGAACCACGGATGCTCGATGGTTGTTCACCCTCAAGTTGAGTGGAGTTTCTGCTTTCCCCACGTAAAAGGCAGGACACTCTTTACAAACCAACTCATACACACACATAGGTGTCCGGCATCCTGCTGATCCTTTGCATGTGTATGAGTTGGGATTGTTCGGAGACTTGAAAACTTCCTCCTCAATAACTATAGGGCAAACTTTGCAGCGGCGCTTTTGACATCCTTTGCTTGGAGCTGTTTCTGGTCTATCAGATCGCCGGTGTGTTAGGATATCTCCAAGTGAGGATGCCTGACGATAGGTGAGTGTAGATGCTTCAGGAAAGACATTTCTTGTTATGGGGTGGAGATATCCTTACACACCGGCGATCTGAAAGACCAGAACCAGCTCCAAGCAAAGGACTGCACCCATGTCAAAAGCACTGCTGCAAAGTTTGCCCTATAGTTATTGAGGAGGAAGTTTTCAAGTCTCCGAACAATCCCAACTCATACACATGCAAAGGATCAGCAGGATGACAGACACCTATGTGTGTGTATGAGTTGGTTTGTAAAGAGTGTCCTGCCTTTTACGTGGGGAAAGCAGAAACTCCACTCAACTTGAGGGTTGATCCGTGGTTCGGTCAGACGATGATCTCCCTGTTAGCCGACATGCCATTACGCATAATTCATCTTTTGATGATTGTTTTGGCATTAAACTCTTGAAAAAAATGAGGCCCAACGACAACAAGAGAATACTTCACCAGTCGGAAAAAGCCCATAGCATTGTGTTAGGTGCCTACGATCCTCCAGGACTGAATATTAGACGTTGAAGCGATATCCAAAGTTACAACAATCATTGCCAACGTTGCGAACAGCCCAAATTAATCATTTTCTCTCGCAGTTTTGAAAAAGGCAGAAGCCGAAATATTAAAAATAGTTTTGTGTTGTTATTTTCTGTTTTCTTTTCTTACCAAGTGATTTATCTTGAAGCTCTTGTAGAGTCATTCTTCAAGTGATATATATATATATATATATATATATATATATATATATATATATATATATATATATATATATATATATATATATATATATATGTATGTGTGTGTGTGTGTGTGTGTGTGTGTGTGTGTGTGTGTGTGTGTGTGTGTGTGTGTGTGTGTGTGTGTGTGTGTGTGTGTGTGTGTGTGTGTGTGTGTGTGTGGGTCAGTCTCCTTGGTCCCGTCGGGTCGCCAGCATCAGGTGAATGTGGTGGATGAGGAGTGTTTTGTCATAGGACAGTCACCCATCCCCTCCCGATCCGTGCTGGAGGTTTGGCGGTACCTTGGAGTTGACTTCATGGGTGTGGCCACCATTGCCGCAAGCCGTGTGGACCTTGGTGGAGCACTAGCTCGTATCACCAAGGCTCCATTGAAGCCACAGCAGGAGCTGCGCCTCCTTCGCACGTACTTACTGCCAAAGCTGACCTATGGGTTAGTCTTTGGTAGGCTTACTGCGGGGAGGCTGCTAGAGTTAGATCGTGAAGTTCGCTCTGCTGTGCGCTCTTGGCTAGGCTTTCCACCTGGTGTCCCAAGTGCCTATGTCCATGCACCGGTCAAGGCCGGTGGGCTCGGTATTGTCTCTCTCTCAGCCAACTGTTCTCAAACCCAGCTCATCTGCTGAGTTCGCTGCTGCACTACATGAGTCAGTAGATGGTAAAGAACTCCGACAGTGCTCTGAATCCCCCATTTCTTCCCAGTGGGTGGAATGGGCTTCAGAGGGCATTGGGGCCCGCGACTACCGTCATTTTCACGCCGCCCGGGTGGCCACATTGGCCACCTCGGTGAGGTGTTCGAGGAGTAGTCGCGGGAGAGTAGACACCCTTTGCCGTGCCTGTCGGGGTAAAAATGAGAATCTGTATCATGTGGTGCAGCAGTGTCCTCGTACCCACGGTGGCCGCATTCTCCGACATGATGCGGTTGCCAAGCAGATAGCAGGCGCTTTGTCATCCAGTGGTTGGGCTGTTGAGAGAGAGAGACTATATCACATGCCGAGTGACCGGGGCAAGAAGCCGGATATCGTTGCTGTCAAGCCCGATGGGTCTGCCATAATCCTGGATGTCCAGGTTGTCAGTGGCAGCGTGGACATGGAGGAGACCTGGCGGGCTAAGAAAAGTAAATATGATAGAAATGATCTGCGACAGGCGATATCTGAGCTAAAAGGAGTGGCACCTAATAACATCAAGGTTATGGCTGCGACCGTGTCATGGCGCGGGGTGTGGTGCGGGAAAAGCGCCACGGAGTTACTCGAGTTGGGCATCTCGGCAGGAGTACTCCGTAGTATCACCACCCGCGTCCTGAGGGGTTCTTACTTGAACTGGTGGTCATTTTATAGGGGCACTTCCTTTCATCCCGTTCTTCCTCCTCGTCCTGCAACTTCCCTTATCCCTAGAGCCGGCGTCGGGTAAACTTGGGCGTCCTCCCCACTTTTTTTATTTTATTTGTTTATTTTTAAATTTAATGTTGTGCCCCCTCCGCCTTTGAGGGGAGTTTCGTAAAAAAAAAAAAAGTGTGTGTGTGTGTGTGTGTGTGTGTGTGTGTGTGTGTGTGTGTGTGTGTGTGTGTGTGTGTGTGTGTGTGTGTGTGTCCTTCCAGACAATATATCTCCTTTGGATTGAGATAAAAATTCCGTTCTTGCGCCAAAAAAAAAGCAAGACGAAAGGACGAGTTAGTTGACTAGCATTTTTTGAGCAAATTAAATTGGTCAAATTTAAAAATAGTGCTGAAAATAATCACTAAAAATTTCATGCTGGAAGTTTTATGGTTGAAATTCACTGTCGGTGAGTCATTCCAGACGAAAAATGCCGTTCTTGCGCCAACAAATATAACTTCCCAAACAAAAGGATTAGTTAGTAGGCCAGCCCTTTTCGAGCACATTGAATTGGTCAAATTCCAAAAAATTTACTAAATAATAACTAATAATGACAAAAAACGACTAAAAATCGTTGAAATTAAATTTGTTGGTAGTTTTTCAAATAAAGTTTAATAACTATAAGATAGATCCGAAAATTTATGTAAAAAATTATGCTGAAAAATGTACTTGAAATTCATTAAAACTCCCTAAAAAATCGATAAAAACTGCAAATAAAGCCACAAATTCTAAACCACTATTTGAATAGGAGATTTTTATTTAAAATATGTGTTTTGCCATAAAATTGATAGTAAACAATTCCCTTAAAATGATCAATTTTCGAAAAATAATTCAACATAATACAATACGATAGTTTATGAAAATTCGCTCATGCTGCAATACTGGAAATTTTCGTTTTTTTATCTTATTTTAACTCTAACCAAAATTATATACTATCAATTCTTAGGACGCCCCTGTAATGCATGCATTACTTACCAATATGTTTAGCGATTATTTGTTTTCTGAAAGCATGATTTTTGGCGCAAGAACGGACTTTTTATCTCAATCTTCAGGATTGTTATCTTCTGGAATGACACCTACGTGTTTATATATCATGGTGTTATAGTTTATTGGGTGATTTGAAGAAATAAAACTGTGTTGAAGATCAAAAAGGTCTTTTAATGAAAGTGACTATCTAACTACTGAGCAATGAATGAATTATAACCGTCTCCGTTATGAATTTATACCCTTTGACAACCCACGCTCGTGTTTCGCAATATTGCATCATACTAACACACGCAGTTATAGTAAGACCAAGACACATATATATTATATACTAAAATTAAATTAAGCACTTAAATTCTGGTCATTGAGGCCAACTATGTCCTGAATAAAACTGAGGGGACAGCCGTGTGACAAAGACAAGAAAATTTTATAACACGCAGCCGAACTCGAAAATTTGGTCATGTATAGGCATTATTTTTCATCTAACAATGTGTTTTTCTCACTTATCATGAATCTTAGATATCTGGGAGTGGTCGCAATCGGCTCAACGCTGAAAAATGCTTCGACTGTGACACCCCAACACGCCCTTTTGTCAAAAACCTATCGTTTAGCATTTTTTGAGCCATTAAATTGTAAATTTGAGCCTGAATTTTTGGCCAGACGGACTTTTCTGCGTTGGAACGAATTTTTTCATGCCGTTTTTAAAGGGAGTTATCGTCTGGAAATACTCCCTTTAAATATATAGATATACGAGTATATTAGATACGAAGTAAAAATCTAGGATTGTGTTCATTGACGTATGAAACGGATTTGTAGGGGGTCCCCGACCCGTCCCCTCCACATTTAAAATTTCGAAGCCATCTGAGTAGCTATTTTTGTTGAAAATTCGCTAAAATCAACCTTTCCGAATTCAATCATGTGTCCTGTGGCCAGCACTTTTTGAGAACATTAAGTTGCTCAAGTTTCAGAAAATATGTTTAAAAACCCTATGTATTGATAAAATTTGATAAATAAATTATATATTTACAATGAACGTTAAAAAACTAAACACAACAATTAACGCATCAACACTTTCATTTTTTTAACTCAAACATTTATGTACAAAATCATGGTGAAATACTTTTGAAAATACTTATATTTCATTTATATTTGCTAAAATTTATAACGAAAAAAATCCACTATTTTTTAGAACGAGGTTTTTTTCTTTCGTAAAATTGGTAGGTAACATTTTCTTTACATTCAAGGTGCTTAAGTTTCGAAACATTGTAACATACCTAATATAATCGAAATTCACGAAAACTCACTCATACGGTGATGCTACATGACTGGAACTTTTTTATACTAAAATGTAGGATGCTCTCCACCCAGAAGTAGTTAATCAGTATGAGTGGTAGTTTCTCTGTTGAAGGACTACTTTCTATACTCCACTTTTTTCCTTTAAATTGGCGTTTAGGAGGATATGTTGGCGACGATTGGAGAACCAAATTAGAAATTTTTTACGTTGGCCAAGCAACAATTGCATGCGATGTTATTGCTTTTGATTCCACTTATTCTTTTGAAACCATTGTTTTCACTTTTGTGAAGGAATAATATGTTTTTGACGGAAACGGAGGATCTTGTAATTAATTTAGGTACTTATTACAAAAAAACACGTTTTGGTTAGGAAACCACTCTCCCACCACCTTTTTCGCTGTACACGAAACCTCGCACTATATGTGTTTGAAAGCTGAATTAATATGTTGGTTTCTCAACGGACTTGGTAAAGCGTTTTAACCAGCCCAGTGCCCAGCGTTTCCTCAGTGTAAGCGGGTAACATATACCTGTTGTGTGAAACAATATTTGCAGGATGCTGGGATTCAATGGTGGGCGCAAGCACAAATTGTATATATTTTTTTAATTTCTATTGAGCTGAGCATCATTTTCAAGCCTATTTTATAACTCCATTTGACATTCAAGTAGAAAGGAATATAAAATAAACAAAACATCACAATAGTTTCCAAGCGATATGTTACACCAGCTGATTTCTCTGAGAAAGAAGACATGAATATTTCAATTGAACCGAAAAATATCCCTTGCTACACAACTGTGACGGTTTTCGCCTTTCGACTCTTTCCCAAAATACAGTTCTCACGGAAAATTAGCGGCAAGGGCGACCCACAGCAAATTTCCCCCTTCCAAAACTCCCTCAAAGGGGCATTTACATGCGAAAGCGCTCAGGCTATAAATATCAATCATTAAACCCGGACGGACCATCCCTATTTCCAGCCACCCTTTAACAATGGTTTGTAGGGTTTGGAAAAATAAGCGAGGGTGAGTAAAAACGTGGAAGTCAGTGGAATTGGGCTCTTGAAGGTTCGATAACCGAGCTGTTGATAATTTATATTGGATTTACAGAGGTAGGATTTGTGGGTCGAACTAATTCTCTGGGAAATAACAATGAACAATCCGTCTATTTACTTGTGGATTCAAGGGAGACTTTTATGCTTTTCAAAAGCTTTATAATATACAGAAACCAATGGGAAACCGACGTTTTAGAAAGCTGAAGTTTTTTTTTAATCGATCGTCGTTGAAGTTTTTTTTTATACTCTGGCTAATTGCACCTAGCAATATGCCCTTCTGCCGGACGCAACTCGTCAAATTTATACTTTAAGTGAATTTTCAAAAAAAAAAAAAAAAAAAGGAGCTATGGGGTGTGGGGAAGGGGGGGGGGGGGAATCCGTTTCATTCACCAAAGAATGTAATCCTGAATATTAACGTAGTGTATATAAATATATATATACCTTAAATGAATTCGATTTCATCGAAGTAAACAATGTTTTTCAACATTAGAACCTAATTATTGTCTCCCTTAATTAGCAAAGAAAAAGTAAAATTGACTAAGCAGTTGGAAAGGTTAGATTTGACCAGTTTTTGCCTTTCTTGCATCTTGAAAAAATATTGGTTCTCATAGTTCAATTTTCAATTGAAAAACACGATGTTTCCCAAATTGAGTAAAATTTGGTTTTCAGAGGGCTTTTTCATGTGTTAAACCTTAGTTCTTAAAAAAGGTACGGCATCTACCCAAAAGGAAGTTTGATGATCTGCCAAACGGTATCCTAAAATTTGAATTTCACAGCAAATTAAGGGAGTTGTGACCTCTTTAGTGAGGTAAGGTCAAAATCACGAAAAAATTTTAAAAACTCGTTTTTTAAGCGTATGAAAAAATTTAAATGGACAAAAATTGTAACAAATTAGTTATAGAATCGACTCCTGCAGTTTGGCAGACTTGTTATAGAATCGACCCCTGCAGTTTGGCAGACCTGTTTTGTTTTTGTGTGAAACCTATACATCATTACGACCGAATCGGGGCAAAAAAAAGTTAAGCCCAACTGTCGAGTGCCTAGAGCTGTAATCTAACCAATTTTCTTTTGTTTTTATTATCTTAACCACTCAGAATTCATCTAGTTATTATTAATGCCTGGATTTCGAATTCAGTATTTAGAGCTACAGTACATATCACTCTTTCTATACGTTCTTCGTTTGCTATAATTATTTCGATGACTTTCAGCAAATATGTTCATCAAAAATGAAGCTATTGCAATTGCTCCGAAATTTTAAAATTAAAATGTTTCCAAAATATGCTTCATTCGAATAGATTTTTGGATTTTAACGTTAAAATCCAATGAATTTTCATGTTTTGAAGACTATTAATCAATAACAGTTAATCAACTAAGAACATGATTATTAAAAAATGTATGTACCTACAAAATTATGCTAAACTATGTATCTACTTAAATGTTATTAATATTTGTTATAAAAATCTATAAAAATGGGAAAAACGCTTAAATTCTAAAATCTTTGTTTGAAAAGCCGATTATTATTTATAACGAGTTTTCCCCCTATAAAATTGATAGTTTACCATTTCTTTGCATTTGTCTTACATTTCAAAACGATGTAAGAAATAAAATATGATACCTTGGTTACGAAAACTTGCTCATATGATCATGATGCATGACAGGCACTTTTTGATTTTAATGAAGTCGGATTCAATTTTTGTTAAATTTAATAGGGACAGAAAATTGCAAAATTAAGACTGAGGTATAATATGAGGTATAAAAAAATGAGGTATAAAATAATGTAATGCTGGTTGTAAAACGTCGGCATGATGAGAAGGCTCAGCCTGCGCCGTTTGTGTGTTCCACTTCAAATTAGTTCGCTATTAAAAAAATAATTCTCCCTTCAAAAAATATAAGACTCAGAGATCAACTTGGGTGATTTGAAAACGTGTGCCTTCGGGGATGCTCGCTTGTTGATATTGTACCTACATCGAAAAAACCGCGGTGTGGAAAGCCGACGAATACGCGTACTTGACTGTTGAGTGGATTAATTTGAAACGGGAGTCTGATTTCATTATCACCCAGCTGCCTGCGACCAGCGGGAAAATTTCGCGGATGGTGAGGTAGATAGGTTCATTCCCTGCCCAGGACAACAATGGATGGTCCCGTCATCGCTTTTCATTTCACTCTGCAGGACCCTCATCTCCCGCGGTTTGAGCCCTTCAACAGTAATGCTTCTATCTAATGTCCCACCTACCGGACCGTATTTGACTGGATTAAGGGAACACTTTCCTTTTTTTTAGAGTAAAAAACTATATCTTATGACTCTTCGCAAAAAATTTCAAAATTCCTAGAAGGTTACCGCTAACATGGACCCCCCTACCCCTCCCACACCCCCCTTAATGGACCTTGTAACCTCTATAACTAAATATTGAGGTAATATTAAGGACCAAAGTAATTAAATAATTCATAACGTCACGAAATGAACAAATACGAAACTAAGGGATACAGAAACTAGAAGGTAGGTAGTAGTTACTATATTCTATTAACTTCAAATTGGCGCGGCAGACGCGGTGAGATATTTGGTGCCACGTATGAGCACAATTAGAACAATACCGTCTGTGAATGCTAATGAAGCACTAGGTATATATACGCTATTCGTTAGCAATGAAGATCCATGCTGGAATAATGAAGCAATATGTTACATAATACGTTGGGCTTCAATGATATTCATTATTGCTGTGTTATACACCTGGTAAAATGCTTCTTTAACATCGATGACCTATAACGTTCTTCGATTTGATAAAACATTCCTCTATTCTTCTTCTAAAGATCCTAAGGAACTCGCGATCGCGACTGGACACGATTGACGAAACTACTTTTGTTCGGTAATCTTCTGTCTCTGGCACACTCCTTATGTGGATAATAATCATTAGCATTGCAGGAGTAGCTTCATCACGATTCCCTATCGTATACTGATGAGAATAAAGAAGGAAGAACACCCTTAATCTGCAAAAAACATGTTTTCATCCCCTTTCATTTACAAACCTCAATTTTCTTGATAGTGACCACAATCACACAGCAAACAAAACGCGAGTTATTTAGACCTCGTTTCGAAATTTTGTTAATATTTTAACTTAATGTTAAAAACTAGAAAGTGAAAACGTTTTAGGCAATGGAGAGAGGTACGATGCAAATTTATCTTATTTAATTGTAGGAATCCAAACAAAGTACTGTTTAGAGGTAAGGAATGATTCTTCTTTCTCAGTTAACGTGCTAATTGAGATCAATTCTAAAAGAAATAATTCGGATGTTGGCTTAAATAAACAGCGCGAGTGTTCCAGGAATGTAGGCAGGAGTTCCGCTGGGATTGATTTGAGACCGCGCCAGACGGAGAAAGAAGCTCGGAGGAGAGGTGGAGGAGAAAAGTGAGGGACGCCTGAAAGGGGGTAGAAGAGCTTTAAAGGGTTCCTTGGAAGAAAGAAAACCTCGGAACAGCTCAAGGGTAATAGGTGTGGTGGAGGGACTCGTAATTCTTGGTGAGTGGGGCGGGTGACTGTAGACGTAGGGGTAGGGAGAGAGAAAAGATAGACTATGGTGTGAGGCTCGACCATTGCGCGAGTGAGACAAAAAGGCGTGCGACGAAGAAGGAGTGGGGGAGAACCTTAGATAATTAAAGAAAGTGCGGAAGGTAGAGGGAAACGGGGTTAAAAAAGAGAAAGCGACGTCTGCAAGTTAATAAGAGAAGGAAATACTTGGGGAGGTCGGAACGCTTGATGCGCGTTGTTAGTTATTTAGGTCTCTAGCCCTTTTCTCTGGCGTAACTGGTTACTTGCTTGCACATGATAAGTTTTTTCCCCTCTTCATGTGAAGCACCTGTGACGAAACTCTTATATTAAGAGTTGATGAGCGACACTGTCACGGGTAGTAGTAGTAAATAATAGATTCCGTTGACGTCAGTTAATGTTACTCGTACCCATAAGGCACATAATGAAATGGAGTCAATAAATTCTACAGAGTAAAACGGTATGCACAGAACTCCATTACACGCCGTATCTTGTAAAATACTAACTTGCAACAGTGTTCATGTAAAACGTGCTTTATAACTTACTTCAAATCTCTGAAGTTTATCAGGGCGTTATCAAGAACTTAAAAATTATAGAAAGCAAATTGCAACGCTCATTGTGACTCCAACTGCATACATCGAAAAACATGTTTTTAACCATAAACATGAATGTAACATAAAACATAGGTTTACTCGTTCCTATCTGTTATCAATTCCGTCAATTCCTTTGAATTGACCTTTCAATTGTGATTCGAAGGGTCTATTTTGGATTGCCCCCAGGCTGCATTAACCTTGGGGTATTAATACGGACCTCGGGCGTTTGCGTGGTGGGGGCTAATTTCAACGGGTATCAAGTAATTTATTGCACTTTCCAGATGTAGTATTCAATTGAACAGCCCATAACCCCCACCAGCCCATTGGATCGCGAAATCTGAGGGAAAGCACTTGAGTACACTTCAGAAAAAGGTGTTGATTATCCTCTGCTTCTTCCTCCTCATCATTCTACATCTCATCCTCTTCCACAGCTCCAATTAATCCTTCAGTTCCAAGCATGTCCTTAGAGTACCATGAGTGGCAGAAGCGTCCCATTTGGGCCAATGCTGTAATTGATATGGTGCGAGAGTGACTCAGATTGATCGGCAGCCGAGGCAGAGACTGTGAATATTGGGGAACTTCAAATAAATGTATTTTTGCAGCAACGTCATCTCATGCACACGCTTTCTGCCATTAATCTGTTTGCCTGCGGTCTTACTACAAACAGCTGGTCCTGGTTGCCATCCTGGCAAATAGGCATGAGGCCTCTCATGCAATTCCTGCAGGCATGCTGGAACACCCTGCTAAGTAACAATCCTCAACCCCGGACTAATGGTCTTCTTTCTGATCTTAACACTGAAGTGTAGCTTGGTGAGCAGATAAACATTATTGATTGTTAGGGAAGTGCCAACCTGCAGGATCTGGCAGGGTGATTTTTGAGGGACTGAACTGCTTGAAAGACAAGGTCACAGCCTATATGTTGGGGCACTGTAGTGTTGCTTCTTCTTTTAAGGTGTCTCATGAAGGCCTCAAAGCAGCTAACATGCAAACAGGATACTTGAGATTCCAGGAGTTGGGGAAGCATCTGGTTGTGTAGGTACTGGAGGGAAACGGGGATGTAAGTTGTGTCCCTCTCCAGGAGTATATGGAATATCAGGAGCCAATCCTGAGACATCCCGTCCAAAACTATGATGAGCGGATGGTACCTCAAGCTTCTGACAGGGATTCCTTACCCAGCATTATGTCCACGCCCCTCTCCAAAAGTATATTGAATTAGGGGAACCCATCCTGAGTGATCTCAGTCACGATTCTGGTGAGCCAATGATAGATACCTCTAGCATCAACCATGGACTCTTTACCGAGCATTATGTTGAAGAAAGCCTTCACAAAGGGACACATTAGTGCAGAGTGAAAGACTCAATGGTTTGCCAGCCTGATCATAGAACAAAGCCTTGACGAATATTAGGCTGCTCACTCTCAACCTGTTGATTCTGTAGAGAAGACCCCCCCACCACCGATAGTGTTGCCCAGGCCCGGACGATTTTCAACCAAAAGAAAGCAGGGCTACCGCCCAATTTCTATTCAGTCCGTGGTTAAATTCCATAGAATTTAGGAATCTCACTTCAAAATGGCTGGTGTCATAGATAGCATCAAGAGAGCATTTTGAACAACAGATGGCACAGTGATGAACTTAACAGTTCTCCAAATTGTTATTTTGGTGCCTCGTATTGAAGAAAAGGCTCTGGACATCCCTTAGGCCATTAACACTAATAGCCATTTCGGATTGACCAATTGTCTTCGTGGTGTCAGGACAACTACTCGTTTAATTGTTTCGGGAGAGGAAGGGGGGCACAAAGGAGATCCTCTGGCGCCACACCTCTTTCAGCATGATTTTTCATTCTTGGGATATAAAAGGATAGATGTGTTGTGGTTTTGGTCAACTTTGAAATCACCTTCAATTTAAAAATGAGCTTGTTGATGCGCTGCTGGTTTTTTTTTTTCTTTTTTTTTCTTGAACATGAGGTGTTTGATAAAGAATGTCTATTTAAAGTTAAATGTAAAAAAGAGCAATGATGGAACAGTGGAAAACAGATATATATATGTAAGTTGAAATGAAAGGAATGGAAAGTTTGAAAGGAACTCACCAGCCGGTTAATCGCAGTCGATGTACGGGGCCCCGTTTGTCTCCGTCGTTTGCAGGAAGATCATTCACTCGCGAATTGACGTAATACACGAGTGGGGGTAATGATGTACAATGACAGGAATACTGGTTTTATGGAAGGATGAGTTTCATGCGCTGAAAATAGCAGGAGGGTGTTGCGGGCAAGAGGAAAGCCGACGGCAAACTGAACTGATCTGATAAAAGGTGGGAGTAGAAGCAGATGGATAGGACGACATGTTAGGACATAGACTACCTATCTTCCACCACTTCCCAACATACCCCCCACCCAAATGTATGTTTGGATGGTATGATGAAAAGGAGAGAGAAAAAATTATTCTTTAGAAAATTAGATATCATTGTGGTCTGCCTGAAGAATAAAGGAGATCTTTATGTAGGTACAAACGCAAATGAATTAATCAAAATACAAAATTGAATAAGATATTGAAAACGAAAAATAACTAGAAAAGGAAAAATTATCAAAGAAAGAATATGACTTCTAAATTGGGTTTGAAATTGAGTTATTGGGTTTATTCCTGAGGAAGTCCGACAACTTTGTTGGTCGGCCTCAGGACTGAGCCATTAGGTGTTCGAACCTTGACAACTCTGACCACACCATCAACGCCCGGACTCACGTCCTCCACCCGACCCAAGGGCCAAGACAACGGAGAGGAAGTGGCGTCGTAAAGCAGCACCAAATCTCCAACCTCGACGTTCTTTTCAGGCGAAGTCCACTTCGTGCGTTGCATGAGGGTGTGAAGGTATTCTCTTCGCCATCGACGCCAGAAAGACTGAAGAGCGTGGCTGACTGTTTGCCATCGATTTAGGCGATTGAGAGGAACATCAGTGAAGTCAAGCTCGGGTCTCGACAAGAGAGGTACACCGATGAGGAAGTGTCCAGGGGTTAAGTAGTTGAAGTCATCGTCCGGTGAATTTGAAAGAGGGCAGAGAGGTCGGGAATTTAACACCGCTTCGATGCGAGTTAGAAGAGTGTGCATTTCTTCATAGGAGAAGACTTGAGTGCCTATGACCCTCTTCATGTGAAATTTCGTTGATTTCACCGCAGCTTTGACGAGACCGTTGAAATTCGGAGAATAGGGGGGATGATAGCCACATTATTGCACAACCTCATAAAGTCATGAAAAAATTTAATGACTCTTCAACATTGTCCTGTTCTTTCTATGATATAAATGGCTCGAAAACTCGGGAATTTATCAGTTGTTTCACCAACTTCCATCGACCCAGCCATGAGTTTGTTGAACTTTGAAACATTTAAAAAGTGTCCATTATATCGGGAGTTAGTTGCCCATCGAAGCTGTATAAAAGAGTATAAAAAGTTTATTTATATGAATGAATTACTTGATATAATATTAGATAATGTGAGTGTGAAAATTTCTGCGGATGGTGGGTATTACGATACTGCGGGAAATGGCCGATGTAAATCGATAAAATTCAACTTGCTTTCACAAAACTCTTAGCAGCCTTGAAAAGTGATGTAAAACCAACTACTGCCTACAGCAGGATGCCTCTAAGTTTGGATGAGTGTTCTATCGAATCTATCCCCCAGTACCCAACCTTGTTAGAACGACGAAAACGCATAGCATTTTATAAAGATGCTATTATATCTGACAACATTTTACGAAAGATTGAAGGATTATATGCAGTTCACTTTGATTCTGAAGTTACATTTATCGAGGGCAGTAATGGAAAATATCCACATTTAACTACATGTATTTGGAATCATGAGGGTGTTAATCATGCAGCTTGGAAAATTACGGAAAATATTGCTTGCGACTGTACAACTATCATTAAGCTGATTGATGATTTAAAAACATCAAGTGCAAAACTACGAGGGGAAGAAAAGAAGCTCCTTTGAAGACTTAATACATACCTAATCAGTCTAAGGATCAAAAATTTTGGAAAACCCCCTTCAGTCATAGGCCCTAATTTATTTGGTATTTTTCTTTTTTCTTTTTTTTTTTTTCTCCATTCACCATTGGCATTGCTATATTTTTCCATATCCCTAAGTTGTAACTAATACTATAGGTATGTGAAATAATTAAAAAATACCATGTACCATGTCGTATCATATTTATTATTCCAACCTTATACATTGCAAAGTTTGAAAGTATTTTAATATGCAAATTTTTTACAATCGATCTATACTAGTTAAATCTCTATCTCTATTATTAATAAGAATGAAACTCCGTCTGTCGCTCTGTCGCTCTGTCGTGTCTATGCACGGCCAAACGGCTGAGTGGGCCGGATCTACGAGTGGGGGGATCTTTTTGGGATTTTCCGATAGGGTGTATAAGCGAATTTAAAATTTTCTAATCCCACCCGAACCATGGGCCGTAGGGCGGGAGGGGGGTCGAAGTAATAATTAATGTGCGCTTTTTCCACTTCCCCGCTTCCCCTACCCCTCTAAACGGCCGTTGACAATTCCGGAAAAATACGGGTTTCGTAGGTTTTCCTACGAGGAAGACGACGGCGCGATCGGATCGCGAAAAAAGTATCGGGAAATGCGTCAAAAAAATGCGAGAGTACGGACCCGTTTTCTCGAAAAGTCCGCCGAAAAACTTGGTTTTTTCCGATTAAAATATACCCCATAAAGGTACGTTTTTCGGAACGGTTTTCGCGGGCGAAATACAGCTTTGGGTCCGCCGAATCTGAATCCGAAATCGGATATCGAAAAAAGTGACGTTAAGTTGGTCAAATCGCGAGCAGAAGCGAGCAAAGCGATTAAAATGATTCTGCCGTGGACGAGAGAAGGCTCAAGAATTGACGTGAAGGGTTCGATGTCACAACGTTGCGAGGCGAGCAGGTATGCCTACATAGGTACCTACCTTGCGAGCGAAGCGAGAGCCATTTCAAATAATAAATACGGACTTTGTCCTACACATATACAGGTATACCTTGCGAGCGAAGCGAGCAACATCCCCGAATAAACTTTTCGTGGTTCCACGTAGTTTCTAAGATTTAATTTGTTTGTAAGAATTCCCAACTGAAAAAAACGTCTGCCAAGTTGGGTGGGCAGTACAACATTCCCTAATAAACTTTTCGTGGTTCCACGTAGTTTTATAAGAATTAATTTGTTTGTAAGAATTTCCAACAGAAAAAAACGTCTGCCAAGTTGGGTGGGCAGTATAACTTCTTCAAGCGAGCGAAGCGAGCAGCATCCCCTACAGAATAAATACGGACTTGCGAGCGAAGCGAGCAACATCCCCTAATAAACTTTTCGTGGTTCCACGTAGTTTTATAAGATTTAATTTGTAAGTAAGAATTCCCCAACAGAAAAAAACGTCTGCCAAGTTGGGTGGGCAGTATAACTTCCTCAAGCGAGCGAAGCGAGCAGCATCCCCTACAGAAGTTAAACCTACCCTTAGAGATCTACCGTTTGCGAGCGAAGCGAGCAACATTCCCTAATAAACTTTTCGTGGTTCCACGTAGTTTTATAAGATTTAATTTGTTTGTAAGAATTTCCAACAGAAAAAAAGTCTGCCAAGTTGGGTGGGCAGTATAACTTCCTCAAGCGAGCGAAGCGAGCAGCATTCCCTAATAAACTTTTTGTGGTTCCACGTAGTTTTATAAGATTTAATTTGTTTGTAAGAATTTCCAACAGAAAAAAACGTCTGCCAAGTTGGGTGGGCAGTATAACTTCCTCAAGCGAGCGAAGCGAGCAGCATCCCCTACAGAAGTTAAACCTACCCTTAGAGATCTGCCGTTTGCGAGCGAAGCGAGCAACATCTCCTACAGAATTAAACCTACCCTCAGGGACCTACCGTTTGCGAGCAAAGCGAGCAACATGCCCTACAGAGGTTAATAAACCTACCCTTAGAGACCTACCGTTTGCGAGCAAAGCGAGCAACATGCCCTATGCCACACTTCGAAGCGAGCAACATCCCCAAATAAACTTTTTTGTGGTTCCACGTAGTTTTATGAGATTTATTTTGTTTGTAAGAATTTCCTACAATGTTGCGAGGCGAGCAGGTATACATAGGCGAGCGAAGCGAGAGCCATTTCAAATAATAAATACGGACTTTGTCCTACACATATACAGGTATACCTTGGGAGTGAAGCAACATCCCCGAATAAACTTTTCGTGGTTCCAGGTAGTTTTATAAGATTTAATTTGTTTGTAAGAATTCCCAACTGAAAAAAACGTCTGCCAAGTTGGGTGGGCAGTACAACATTCCCTAATAAACTTTTCGTGGTTCCACGTAGTTTTATAAGAATTAATTTGAATGTAAGAATTTCCAACAGAAAAAAAACGTCTGCCAAGTTGGGTGGGCAGTATAACTTCTTCAAGCGAACGAAGCGAGCAGCATCCCTACAGAAGTAAAACCTACCCTTAGGGATCTACCATTTGCGAGCGAAGCGAGCAACATCCCCTACATGTTTCAATTGTAATACATCGCATGTATACAGCCACACTTCGAAGCGAGAGCCATGTCAACAGAATAAATTCGGATTTTTTCCTACAAATATACAGCAATACCTTGCGAGCGAAGCGAGCAACATAGCCTAATAAACTTTTTGTGGTTCCACGAAGTTTCATAAGATTTAATTTGTTTGTAAGAATTTCCAACAGAAAAAAACGTCTGCCAAGTTGGGTGGGCAGTATAACTTCCTCAAGCGAGCGAAGCGAGCAGCATCCCTTACAGAAGTTAAACCTACCCTTAGGGATCTATCGTTTGCGAGCGAAGCGAGCAACATTCCCTACATGCCACACTTTGCGAGCGAAGCGAGCAATATTCCCTACATGCCACACTTTGCGAGCGAAGCGAGCAATTGAATGGGGGCCCCCGGGGGCTTGCCCCCCGGCTGGACGTGGAGGCGAGCGTAGCGAGCCGGAGCGGCTAGTTATAAATATTACTGTCACCATTGAAAAGATCTTGAAGCATCACGTTGAAGTTTGTTGTTGTAATGGGGAGTCCATAATCAGGCGTGGGAAGAAGTTCAAACTTGTTCCGTTCCAAAATGGCGATGTTGTCCAAGATTTCATTTATTGAAGATTGAATTGAATGAAGATCGCTCAGTCGTAGAATGGCTCGCTGATTTTTCACTCGACTTATAACAGTAATGAGTTTTACATGATTCTTCTTATGTAATTCTACATAAACATCAGATGACAATGTTTCCACACATGGCGTTGTAAATGGATGCTCAAACACAGTTGATATAAACTTTTGAAACGCCGCAAAACATGTGGTAGATAATGATAAAGATAAGTCCTTTTTCGTGCGGATGACGATCACTACTTCCCGATTTTGTGGATGCAGACAAACTTCTAACATTTCCGACTTTGACTTCGTTAGAGGATAGCTTGTTAAAAAATGGTAAAACTCAGCACTAGACATGATTCTACGTGTTTGAACTTCACAGTATGAAAGTTGAACAAGGAATGTTGTTGCAAGTGCATCTTGTTGGAAAACCATCAAAGCCGATCTTCCCCCTCTTTTAAACGCCAATGGCCCCACGCAATCGTGTCAATGTTGTTTTTGCATATGAATCGCTTGTCATCATAAAATGATAGCGCAGTTTTATTGGAAGATGTAGTGAAAACTCGATGTTTTTTTGACTGAATATGGGAGTACATGGGAGTACTAAGATTTTGCTTTGTATGTAAAACCTCCAAAAAACTATTGAAAGTTAAATAGTTTTTTATCACAGATTTTTTAACACCTTTAACTTTTTTCTTACAAACATCTCCATACAGTATCGAATACATTTTGGGTCGTAGAGTTACAAATTCTCTAATTGGCACACCAGCCGTCTCATCTTTGAGAAAACCTAAGGCTTTTTTATTTGTATCAGAAAAACATTTGTGAGTTATTGGATAATCTGATAAATCTAGAAGGTCGGACATGCTCTCAAAATCATGATACAAATCATCGGTATGAATCTCATAAATAAATGAATCTGTATCCTGATAGCAAAGATTTATACACTCTGAACCATATTTAGGTAACATTTTTTGGTAATGTACATCATACACTAAGGATTTAGATAACTCTAGTACGGTAAAGCCCACATATATTGGTTTGTTGAATACAATCTTTTCACGTTCCATCAGGACACCTATTAAATTATCACAGTAATAATAGCGATCCTTAAAGTTAGTCTTTCGTACAAGTTTCAGTAATTGCTTTTCAGTAGTGACCATCCGTAAATCTAATCGATTCCGCACACATTCCATGGTTTTACCAAAAACTGAATTGTTCAGGAGCTTGTAAAAGTCTTTTTCAAATTCAGATTTAGCGCATTTTCTGAGCTCAGTATTAAAATTGATGTACTTTGAAAGCCAATTACTTTGTTTGAAAGTTAAAGCACGATGAATTTTGTCAAGTTTTAAACCAGCTTTTAGTGCTTGTTTTAAGGTAACATAATGGCAAACATAATGTTTTTTATCAGTTAAATCTAACACCAACTTTTCAAATTCTGCGCCTGGAGGCTTTTTCTTTTCAGGTAAAAAAGGCATTTCGTTATGTAAATCATGTAAGTAGTCGGGGTATGAAATGTCAGCATCAAGAATAAAACCATAATCAGCATCATCTTCCAAAGCTAAAACGTTCAAATTTTCAATTTCATCTCTACTTAGCCACCTGAATTCATCATATGGCAAACATTGACACATTGCATAACCATATAGATTGTTTATGTCTCCATAAAATATCCATGAATGTTTTTGGCTTGAGTCGTATGTTTCAGGCAACTGTGGATTGTTTGATTTAACATAGCGCTTAATGCTTTGTGTTATTCCTCCACGAATTCCACTCTCAATAAATTGGACTATATCAATATCCTTTATAATAGCTAATCGAATATTGGACATTTTTAACATTACTTGCCAAGCAAATCCGGGTGACGTATAAGCCCAAGCGGGATCTAAGCCATATTGTTTTACACTTATTGCTCTAAACAACTCAAAAACCTCACATAGCAAAATAATATCCGACTTAAGGTACAGCAATGTATATTCTTCCAAGTTATTTATTTGAAAAGCTGTCCAAACATTTTGAGCATGCTCATAATCTGAGTCTGATATAGGCTCATTAGTAAGAGTATTGAAAAAATCATCTTTGCAAGGTAATGAAGTATCTTTCAGTTTTGATCTACTTGTCACATAATTGTAAGGGTAAACACCTTTTCTGAGAAGGAGAGTTCTTTGGCTCGAATTGGGAAAGTTTGCTTCCATTTCTGGAAATTCTTTTGTATTTTTAACAAGGGCATCCAAAGATGTAGGAAGAAATCGGAATGTATCCAAAAACCTTAACCAAATATTTGAACCTTTGAATTTTTTTGAGAAGCTGATATACTTCTCAGAAGTTTGAGGTATTACAGTTATAGGACCATCATCTAAATTCAGTTTTCTAACAATAAAATGGCTGTCATAGCCCGAAAGATTATGAAAAAATATTGGTATAAATGTCGGTTTTCTTAGTTTATTTATATTGCATAGTGAACAAGCTGTAAAACGGAAACAACCAGAAAGATGATCATGATCTATTACTTTAACTCGATCCTTTGTAAATGGCAACTTACATAAGTCACAACATATTTTCTCTAAATGTGCATAATTTTCTTCATCAGTCAATTTTTTAGGAGCCACATTTATGTTTAAAATTTTCTCTATAGTTTGAGCCAGTTCTTCGAGTTTCAAAAGAAATTTTTCGATACATTTTTTTCCTTTGAAAATGAATGTTTGATTCTTCAAGTGTTGAGGATAATATGATTTAAGGTGAAAGCCAATACACGTCGGCACATGTTCAGCTTTGTAAACAAATTGGGATGTGTTAAGCTTGAAATCAGATCCATTTTTTTGAGATTGACGGTCTATAGGGGAAAGACAGCATTCCATATCTGCATACATTACAAAGGGTACATTTGTCATAAACTGAAAGTTTTCAAATTGAATGTGCGTCTCTTCCGGAAATTCATAACGGCATGGTTGAAATTTGTTACAAAACTGAAGATGCTCATCTAATCTTTCATGTGCAGATTTCCCTTTTTTGGAAACATAATGCATGGGGTAAGTTTTAAAACAGCGTTTGCACATTATTTGACCTTTATGATTATTGGGTATTTGATTCAGTACTAACCGTTTTAAATCTTTAATAAGGCAATAGTGTGATTTGTCATCTTTTTGTAAAAGTAGTAAATCTAAATGCTGTATTTTATTGTTTACTTCATTTGAGACATTTAATGGGTAAATATTATATTTATCATCAAGACCATAAATATTAATGCTGATATTATTGTATTGCTCAAATTTTCTAATATCTTTGATGTTTGGGGGAAACGAAATTGAATCAAAATTAAAATTGTGAGCCAAATTAGTGTACGTTGAAGGGTCGGAAAGATATTTCAAACGTATTTTTTTATTTGAATTGACCAAGAGTGATGAAAGAACGCAGTACTTGAAGCAGTAGTCATCATCATTTTTTACATTAACGATACAACCCCGTTTTTTAGTAAGAACTTCGGGTAGAGGAATGTATTTCTTTCCCGAAATAGGTGAGTATTTTGTAATGCGAATTAGCAGACCATCAACAGATTTCAATGCCCAACCAGACCCACGCCCTTCAAAACATTCCATCTCATAGATGATTTTTTCAAAACTTCGTATCAAATAGTCCTCTAAATCTGTTAATTGTAAAATTATATCAGTTTTGGTTTTGAAATTGGTATCCAATACTTCTTCGGAATGGTCTATTTTTATTTTATTAAATGTACATTCGAGAAGCATACTTATTTTGAGACAGGACCATTTAATAATATAAGTGTCTATAATTTCCATCAGTTCATCAGTTAGCCATGTTAAAAAGGCTTCGGGAACATTAAGCAATTTTGAATTTCCTAGATAAATGTCTACAGCAACATTGGATTGTTTTAAAATAACTAGACCCTCTGATGCCTTATCCATTCGTTGAATTTTTCGTGCCCTCGCATCTACAATGTCACTCCTTGGTGACAAAGAACGTTTTCGTTGCTTTTCCATGGCAATTTCTTTAGTACTAGTAACATTACATGTTCCAACACCCTTATTTATACTGGTTAAGTGTGAATTATTAATTATTTCACTACAGTTATTACATACTAATGACCTTAATTCCTCTATAATACATTCTACTCGTGAATTAGGAAAATCTCGGCCTTTTCAAAAACTTCATTTGGCTTAGAGGCATATTTGCTACCTCCTCCTCCTCCTCCTCTTCTGAAGAAGATGCGTCAACTTTAGGGTGTCCTTTCTCCTCTACCTCCTTTCGTTTTGAAGATGAATCTCCAAGGGACTTTCTAAGATCTAGAAAGTGTAATTCGCACCATCTTTTTGTCGGTGGCGCTGCTTTTTGGAACGTGAATGCTAGCCAATCACCTTAAAAACAAATAAATAAAAATAGGAAACGCAATAATGATACAAGTCATACTTTATTACATGAATGTGATGCATAGGCAAATGACGGCACAATTTCATTACAAAATACACATCGCACACAATCTCTAGATGCTTTAACATACACAAAGCCAGCCTTTGCAATTTCTAACGGATTTTCATAATTTTTCCATGTTTTTTGACATAGTTGAAAAGTTTTTAACCGTATCAACGGATTAATCAAATTTATTAGTTCAAAGTTCTTCTTTATCCACTTTATCAGTCGCTCGCAGTGTTTCTTCGAACAACTGTCCTTAGGGGCTCCTTCTTCATGAATGTAGCATGGTTGATCTGGGAAATCTGGATCATCATTTTTCTGACTAGCATTCAGCTTTTTGAGTGGTGGGCATCCAAAATCCGCCAAGTCATATACAGGTCTCCGAATAATGGACTCTAGAAATCTGCTTTTTTCTAAACCTTTGCAATAGAGAAAATGGAAGGGTCTGGTGATTTCAATAAGTGCAGGTACGAGCTCTACATATTCCAATTCACCTTGATGACTCCATGGAATACCATGCGCCATTGCAGCCATATATTCAGCATTTCTTGGAGTGTCGATATCGATGCTTGGAGGTTTGAAAGTGAGGTGAGTTACTGATTCAAATATGTTGTGTTGAAATTCAGAAAACGACAGCTCTTTTATAATAAAAGGATGTTTTACCCCTTGATGTGTCTGAAAGTCAATAACTCCAATCCTGTACATGATGTTAGGGGGAAGCACTGATCGTCCAATTGAAACAGTTGATTCGAGGTAGAGCGCTGCTTAACTGAATTGAGTATGATGAAAATCTGCAGTTATATAATCAACCCCCACCCATATTGACTCTATACCTCATATTTGATTGATATAATTATTCTCATAAAATCGTATTATTCCCCGAAATCCAACTCTGGGAATCCATTCCCAGCCATTTTACTAGAACACCCTTCGAGCCCCTTCTTAATACTTTTTCTACAAGGTAAATGCCGGGGTGGTTTGTTTTTAATAATTCATGCCTATAAAATGTCCCCAAAATCGCATGCTTATTTTCATCTACCAGGCTGTACGTTATCGGGCAAGTATTATTTATTTTATCTACCGTAAAAAGTTCTGTTGACCAATTCAAATTATAACCTTTGTGAAACTGCGTTCGCTCTTTGCTGATTCGAACCACATCGTTTACTTTCAAGTCTGACTTTAGAAACTCGCATCTCGTTTTGTAATTGTAAATTGTACTTAAAAGCATAGATTCGTCTTTTTTCGAAATATTGGCTGGGTATGTTTTTATGGTTCGATGTTTCATTTCATAATTGTAATGATGAACAAGTTGCGGTAAGATATCAAGATAATGATTGCTACCTCTAATGTAAAAGCTTTTATAAAGCAATTGTTTAAACGTGCGTATAAATCTTTCAACGCAAGCAGCTTTTGTGCTTGACCATGTGCTGTAATGGTGGATATTAAATTTATTCAAAACTTCTCGAACTTCTTTATTGTAGAACTCACCCCCCTGATCGCTATGCAGTTTTTTAGGTGTAATTTGAGCCCTATCCAATAAGGAGTGCAATGCCATGGCAACATCTTTGCCCTTTTTACTTTTTAAAGGTTCAACGTATGCGAATTTTGAGAAAATGTCAATTACCGCTAGTAAATATTTAACGCCTTTATTTTCTCTAGAAAACTTTTGAGTATCGATCAGGTCCATTTGCCAGGTCTGATGAAATCCCTTAACCACAGTTTTCCTTCGAGGAAAACGGTACCTCGCTGGTGTGAAAAGCTCATCAACTATTTGCTCTTTAATAGATTTTTTTGTAATTTTGCCCATGATTTGACTCATCTTCTTTCTAGCACTATGTACCACCGTCTGAACGTTTAGTAGTATAATGTTTCCTCAAGTAAGCTAGCGTTACAACGTCCTGATCATTAATTGGATCTGCAGCGTCACATAACCGTTTATTAGCGCAAGTAAATGTACCATTGTTGATCAAGAATGGCGTATGGTCTTTAACATATTGATAACTAACTACATCTCCTGTTCTAGTGGGTTCTCCAACGTTTCTAAGTATTTTCCAATTTAAATCAATAACTGAAAACGGTTGATTTTTTAATTGCGATCGCGCATCGACATATGCTTTATTGGCAACATCTGTTTCATTTTCCGGTTTAGGTGAGTGTATTAATCTCACATTTTCCAAGTCAATGCTATCTCGAAACCTCCTTCCAACATCTGAAGCCTTTAAAGCATGCTTCCGTCGCCTAACCATATGAAACCCGTACCTGTCGATGGGCATTTTTGTACTGACTAACAATTCCAAGTTCCTCTAGTTCTTCAATCAATGATACGATTTCATTATGATGTGAGTTGTTGCCTGACATCTGAGAAGCAATTAAAATTCTTAATCTATCTACGAGTTCATTGGGGTCATCATAATATTGAACAATCACCCCATTATTTATCATTTCATTAGTCTTGATTTCCGGTAGCGGATGTTTCAAAGTAATTCCTTTCCCAATCTTAATGCTCTTTTCGCCTTTTTGAAATAATGGTCCTATTATTCTCATATATTTTTTACTCGAACTACTAGCTATTGGTTTTAACTTTGAGTACTGTTGCTTGTGAGCATTTGTAATTTCCAACATATTCTTGTAATCTCGTAAATCCCCTTGTGTGTATTGTTGTGGGTTTTCTAGGAATAGTAGCTGAGCTAAACCTTTTGTAATATCAAAAGCATTGTCATTGATGTAAGCCCTTTCTCCAACTAATTGTACTTCTTCCGACCCCATCATTATCTTACCAGTAGGTGAAATTCTTAAACCGAAACGTGAATCAATCCCGCTTGTTTCCCCTGACACGACATTTTCAATGTAAGGCCGTATAAGTGTTGAGAATTCACCCAAGTATTCCTGTAAAGACTGTTTTCCTGCTGAACTTTTCACATCCTCTTCTAAAATTGTTTTTGGATTGGTGAAGGGTTGCTCATTCTCATCCATATTAGAATAATACATTTCAGCATCACTCTTGTTCCTCTCAGCAGTGCTCTCTTCATCCTCTGAGTTCAACCTTTTTGAAACAGGTTGCTTACGTTCGGGAAGATCGGCTCGACGTCTTTTTTTAAAAAGCTTCTTTGCCGGACTTTTTGATTGTTGTACTTTTAACCCTATATCAGCTTTTACGGCATCTCGTAACTCTTTAATTGGTTCAATAATTGGATTAAAGGTTTCTGTCATGTACCTCTCATTTAATTGAGATCGTCTTTTCAACTTTTTGTATTTTTTACGTATGACATCGGCAACTTTTACAAGTTCCCTCTTAGTATCAATATTCTCCTTCAAACTCATAACTGAAACTGATCATGACCTAACCCATCCAATAGTATTTAAAAAGTTCAACTCAGATTCCGAATGGATTGAAACGCTAGCTTTAACGGTTTTAAACGCTCGCGATAACGCTTTTTAACGCTAGCGTTAACGGTTTCAACGGTAGCGTTAACGGTTTTTAATGCTTTTAACGTTACGGTTTTAGCGGTTTAACGCCATCGTTGTTTTAGCGTTTATTTAGGCAAATTCGCTTTCTATTTAGATCCTTTTTATTAAAATTTCAGATAACAATCGAAACCTTTTCTATATCTGCCATTGTCAATGTCAAAATCTGTAGCTATCGTTAAAAAATTGAACCTATTTTTCCAACATTCTCTACAAATATCTCTAAAGTTTTCAAAATCCAAATCCGCCCCCACGTAAGCTTCGTACACATGTTTCAAAGAGCCTAAATCAGTTTTAAATAAGCATATCATATTGGCATTATCTCTAATAAGCGCTTTAGGAATTTTCGTAAACGATTGGGCGATGTAGAAAGTGTCACACCCATTATGCCTTCCCATCGCAAAATATTCCCGCATTCGTTCTTGTTTATCAGTTATTAAATCGTCAAAGATAATAACGGAATTTTTTCGAACTTTTTCTACTGGAACAATATTATTCGTGTTAGTGGAGGTGAATACCTTAATGGATGGCACCAACTTCAATACTTTCAACAACCATTGGTATTTATCTTGATGTAGCGATTTAGCATAAATATATATATTTTCAAATGTTACGCCATTTGCGGCCACAATGAGATTAAGAAGAACAGCAGTTTTCCCTGCCCCACTAGGACCCACGATAATTGCGCGTATAGTGTTGGGTAAAAGAGGACCATTCTTCATAAACGTGTCATTACTCGATTTTGATCTCAATATTTTATCGAATGATTGAATGGCTAGTTTACTTTGCTGAGGTTGAAAATAAGCCATTATCCTATGTATATAATGTATATATATATCTTTTTTCTAAATACAAAAATCGTATGATTTGTCTGAAGGTTAATTGAAAACTGATGAAAACTTTTATCGTGTTGATAGTTTTATCTTAATCTCAGATCTTATTTATATAAAACATTCAATCACTAGACCGAAGCTATTAGTATGAGTTTAACAACTCATCGAGGAAAACGTTGTACGGGAGAGGGTTTTGACATAGTTAACCTGATTGATAAAGCAAATCGCGAATTTCATATTCCCGGCTACAATTTTTGCGGTTCTAATACACGTCTTACTGAACGTCTTCAGAGAGGAGACCAGCCAGGGAACGAGCTCGACCGCGCCTGCCTATCACACGATAAGTCATACCATAATTTTGGAGACTTAGAACGAAGACATCTTGCTGATAAAATCTTGGGTAGTCGAGCGTGGGAGCGAGTTGTATCAAACAACGCTGGTATTGGTGAACGATTCAGTGCACTAGGAGTTGCAGCTGCTATGAAAATGAAACGAAAACTTGGATTGGGATTGGCGAAAAATCGCGCTACTAAACGTAGTCCTAACCAAGAAAGACCTAAAAAGCGCACCAATCCCAAAAGCTTAAAGGAAGTAATCAAAGTGGCTAAAAAAGCTATACCTAAGAATGTGTCATTGAAAGAGGGTTTAAAACGCGCACTCGTTGCTGTTAAAAAATATGGGAATAGCGGTACAATCAAGCTGAATCCTAGAATCATCCCCATTCCAACATCTAAAAAAGGCGGATTTCTTCCAGCTTTAATACCTATTATTGCTGCCTTAGGAGGAGTGGGAGGTATAGCTAGTGGTGTAACATCAGTAATTAAAACTATCAGTGATATCAGAGATGCTAAAGCTCAACTTGAAGAACAAAAACGACATAACCTCGTAACAGAAGGAAAGCATGTAGGATCTGGGTTATACCTAAAACCTTACAAGAAAGGTGGTTATGGACTTTATTTAAAGCCATTTTCAAATTCAAAAAACTAATTCAACATTTACCCCATAGAGCTTTGACTGATAATGATTTAAGACGTGCGGTAAAAGGCTTGAAAATTCCAGCTTTCCGTGGGATTTTTATGAGAGATGAATTAAAAACACTTTCCCCCTCCACAAATATAGAATGTGGTATCTTAAACCATGACCTTTCTTCTGGTCCTGGTTCCCATTGGACTTGCTGGATTAAATATTTTAACCAATGCAGATACTACGATCCTATTGGAAACTTGAATGCTCCTCCTGAATTACTAAATTATTTGAAAGAATGCCAAATTGTGTACAATCGTAAAAGTGATCAAAAAATTGGATCATATTGGTGCGGACATAAATGCATTCAGTGGCTCGCTGACAAACAGTCATGGCTTTTCTCTTCACATTAACGGGTCGGGGAAGTACGCTTACGAGCAAAATTTACCCCCCGATTATTCTGGACTCAAATAAGAGCTATTCTGCGGCTCTGTTAAGTTTCGAATCCTACCACACGATTCACAATGTCACAAAAAACACTAACGCATTTCGATATTACATCGATGGAAGAGATATTGAAAAGCGTATTACACCAGGCGCTTATGAGTTGGACAGTCTGGAAACGGAAATTCAATCTCTTATGTCTCCTCATCGTTTTAATTTAAAAATCAAAAGACATACTGGGAAAATTGAAATTAATTCCGATCTCCCATTGAATTTGGGAAAGGAAGACGATGTTGGAAAGCTTTTCGGAATTTCATCACCAGTTACAATTCCAGCTAACCAGTCATATGAGCCCCAAAATGTAGTTTGCATTAATCCAATCAACTCAATTGAAATCACTTGTAACTTAATCACACAATCATATAAGAACAATGATGCAGTTCATACAATTTATTCCTTTTTCCCTTCTGTTGAATTTGGTTATAAAATAGACGAGAGAGCTAATACGCTCATTTATCTCCCAGTTAGCACTCGAGTTATTCAGGAAATTACTTGCTCGATTATAGACCAGGACAATAGACCAGTTGATTTTGAAGGAGAAACGATTACAATTCGTTTGCATTTAAAAGAAGATGGGTATTAATCATTTTCGTAAAACATCGTTTATTCCACCAATTAACTATGAAGGAACTGGAAGTTCAATAGTCAGTCGCAAGCGAAACATACGAGCATTAACAGCTGAGAACATCAACTTTCTAAAAAGTCTAGGCTTTATCGTGAAGAAAACTAAGCCCCAACAATCGCAACGCAGAACATGATTGGAATAGATTCACTCAACCTGCTGGAACCAGTGCACTTCGATAATTCAATAACAGAATTACAACTACATTCATTTGCGCCATACGCAGGAAATTCGCTTGGAAATTCTGATGAAATACGTATTCCTATCCATGGACAAGATTATTTAGTGTTACCAAGTAAAAGTGTAATATATATTGAAGGAAAACTGAACAACATGGGGGATACTAGCGCTACATTCATCCAAAATGGTTTCGCATTTCTTTTTCAACAAATATCATATGAACTTGCTGGACAGCAAATTGACCAAACCAGATCTGTTGGAATCGCATCAAGCCTAAAAGGTTATGCTTCAATCAGCGCGGGAGGGGAACTTAAGGCTGCCTCAAATTATGGTTGGGGAAACGGGGTTAAATCGCTAGTTGATAAAGACGGAAACTTTGCAGTTTCTATTCCACTTAGTCATCTTTTGGGCTTTGCGTCGGACTATACAAAACCAATTATTAATTGTCGCCATGAACTGGTTTTGATTCGTGCCAGCGGTGATAGAGATTGCATTATTTCAACTAATAAAGTCGAAGGGGATAAAGTTACTATAACGTTAACGAAGATTTTATGGAAAATGCCGCAGCTAAAACTTTCGGATGAATTTAAGCTACAATTCTTTAATATTGTAAATTCAGGTTCCAACATTCAAGTTCCCTTTCGAAGCTGGTCGGCCAATGAATTACCCACAATCACGGCGGGGAGTACCTCTCATACGTGGTATGTTAAAACAACAAATCAGCTAGAAAAAGCGCGATGGATTCTATTCGGTCTTCAAACAAATCGTCATAACAATAGCATTAAAAGTTCATCAGATTTTGACCACTGCAACATTTCGAGCCTCCAGGTTCAATTAAATTCAGTAAATTTCCCCTACGAACCACTGACCGCAGCTTTTGATCGCAAAAATATCACCGATGTTTATAATGCATACTGCCAATTTCAGATGAACTATTCCAACAAACGTCCTGAACCCATGTTGAGTAGAGAAGAATTTGAAAAGACACCGTTTTTTGTAATTGACACTTCATTTCAAAATGATTCCATTCAAACTGGATCTGTTGAACTTCGCATCGATTTTAAAACAAAAGAAGGCATCCCAGCTTCTACATCAGCCTTTGCACTTGTTATTCATGACAAATTGTTCAATTATTCCCCTTTATACCAAACTGTTACATACGTCTAAAAAATGTGTGCGATGTATTACCTACTTATTTATTCAAGAAATGTCAATAAATAACTTTATTCATGTTATTTATTAATGTAACATTGATGTACTTACACACAAAAGATTAATAAAAAAGAAATATTTTTTAGTTAAGTGTACCTTTGTAATTTGCCACTTCCTCCATTAAAACGCTCCCATATTTATCCGGGAGCCAAAGCTGGAATTCATCATTCGATTCATTCTGAATTGTGCTGAGAACTCTATCTCCGTATTGTGTCTTCAGCAATTTCAAATTAATAATTTTATAATTCACATTTTCTTGCAAGTCAGCCATTTTTACGGTTGGAATCTGGGAGCCGTTCTTAGCGTTTAATTTGGTAATGATAGACATCTAAAACAAAAGGTGCTAGATTAATTATAAAGTTCATAGGCTGCTGAAAGTGCTTGTAACTATGGCTTTAGTTTAAAATGTTGAAATTTATACTTACGGCGAAGTGGTAAGAGTCCTGAGAACTGGTGGCTTGCGACAACTTAGACGATAGTTCCGACTTCCAATTCCTATATATATGCAGCAGCCCCTCCACAGCGTGTACCTACGTTGTTCGAATCCTACATAAATATCAGTTTTATACGACGTATGTAAGATCACTAATCAATTTTTAACATTCGCGGTCGGATTATGAAATGTCAGATCTACTATAAGGTCTATGAAAAATAGTTGTCCACCTAAGTACGTTTGGTAGGTAATTTAAAACTGCTCATTGGGTGGTCGGATTATTACAGATCAGACATTCGCTTCATGAAAAATATTGAGTACTTAGGTACCGATTTCAACTTAAACTTTCAGAGGATTTCTCCTTTCCTGGCTGATGGCGGCCGCTAACCCCCCCCCCCCCCCCCCGTACGTTAAAGCTCCATGATCGCTGCATCGGTAATTTAATTTAAAACCGCTCACTGGGTGGTCGGATCATTACACGTCATATATTTGCATGAAAAATATTGAGTACTTAGGTACCGTTTTCAATTTAAACTTTCAGAGGAGGTCTCCTTTCCGAGGCTAGAGGCGGCCGCTAACCCCCCCCCCCCCCCCCCAACGTTAAAGCTCCATGAGCGCTGCTCTGTCCTGGTATTCACATACATCAGTACGTTCGGTGGGTAATTTAATTTAAAACTGCTCACTGGGTGGTCGGATCATTACACGTCAGATATTTGCATGAAAAATATTGAGTACCTACTTAGGTACCTACCGATTTCAATTTAAACTTTCAGAGGAGTTCTCCTCTCCGAGGCTAGAGGCGGCCGCTAACCCCCCCGTACGTTAAAGCTCCATGATCGCTGCTCTGGCCCGGTATTCAGATTCCACACAAATCCACCATGAAACCAATCGAGTTGAACAGCCGAGGCGGCTAAGGCGTTTGTCTCCTATCCCGAAGATCGGCGGTTCGAAACCCGCTCGTACGACTTTTTTTTTTTTCTTTCCCAAGACCGCGGGGCACTAACTCCCCTCAACGTCTCGGGATACCGGATCCCTTATCCCCCTTCAAGCTCGTAGCATAGGCCGGTCGCTATCCCCCCTGTACGTTAAAGCCCATTGGGTCCTAACCCCCCCTATTATAGCTACTGATGCTGAATCCATTCGATGCCACGTTGTCCTAAGTGTTCAATGAAAGATGTCCTCGATTGTTGGAGAAACTGATTTATTTCTTTGAGTTCCCTTGCACAGCCGATGAAATTTCGTCCTCGATCTGAATAAATTTTTGTTGGAAGTCCTCTGCGTGCTATAAAACGATCCAATGCTGCTAAGCAAGCTTCAGTTGATAGGGCGGAAACGAGTTCAATATGAGTGGCTTTTACTGTCATACACACAAAAATAGCCACATATACTTTAGTTTTAGCTGCAGTGCGTCTCAAAGACGTTTTGATGTAAAATGGACCAGCAAAATCTATTGCAGTGTTGCGGAAACAACGATCTTCAGAAAAACGGGACTTAGGTAGATCAGACATTTGAGGTTGCTTAGGTTTGGCTTTAAATTTGAAACAAACTAAAAATTTATGAAGCCTTGATCGAATGAGCTGTCGAATCGAAGGGATCCAATAATATCTTTGAACGAGGGCTTGAACAATTTTCGGACCACCATGTAAGGAGTTGAGATGATAATGTTCAACGATAAGAATCGCTAGAGGACTCCTATTTGGTATTAATAGTGGATGCTTAGTTTTCAGAGGAAGCGGAGAATTCTCGAGTCTACCCCCCACCATGACGAAACCCTCCAGTTGGTGTCAGACTTCGATATCTATTAGAACACAATTCACCATTTCTTAAATGGTTGATTTCCTCCGCAAGATAATGATATTGGGTGATACGAATAGCAGTTGATAATGCTCGGTTGAGTTCTTCAACTCTCATTGGACCTTTGATGTATTGTTCCTTAGGCAAAAACCAATTTTCGCAGAAACGTTGAATATAGACTATGATACGAATAAGTTTTGATAAAGTGGAACACCTTTCAATGAGAGGCAGAATAGGAGAAACTACAATTTTAGTAGTTGCGAAGGTATTTCGTGGTTTCATTTCGGGTATTGTGTCTGGAATGATGAACAGACGAGATGGCCATTGTGACAAGTCACACAGCAAAAAGGAAGGACCATGCCACCACATGTCACATGTAATTAATTCGGAGGCGAGTAAACCGCGACTTGCTATATCTGACGGATTTTGTGAAGTAGGTACATACCGCCAACATGATATGGGAGTATAGTCAGTAATTTCAACCACTCTATTCGCAACGAATGTGACTAATTTATAAGGTGGTGTATGAATCCACGAAAGTGTAGTGGTGGAGTCAGTGAAGAGATACAATTCCTGAACCTGAAGGGTATCCACCATGGTCTGAACAGAATGAACTAGGCGAGATAGTAGAAGGGCAGCACAAAGCTCGAGCCTAGGTATACTGACCGTTTTGAGTGGGATTTTATTTGAAGTTGCAAGACACAGAACCATCGCTTTGAACCACACGAAGATAAAGCGCCGCGCTCATTCCTTGCTGAGATGCATCACCAAAGCCGATGAGCTGAGCCGAATGCCAATTGGCATGGCCCATAATATAGCGAGGAATACGAAGCTGAGATAGAGATGGAAGATCTGAAGTAATCAAAATCCATTCTTGAGTTAAATCATTAGGAAGATGATCATCCCACTGTAATCCTACAAGCCAGATTTTTTGTAGTAGGAGTTTCAAAGTGAAAACGACAGGCGCTATATAGCCATTTAAATCGTAAATTCGAGCAATCTGAGAGAGAACACAGCGTTTCGTAGGTTCCTTTATTGTAAAATCCTCTATCATATAACAGAATGCATCAGATACTGGATCCCACTCGGTACCTAGAATTTTTATAGATTCTACAGATCCCAAAGGACGGGGATGATCGCGAAGCTCTGACTCTATGACATCAGATACACGCTTATCGGAAGATGCCCATTTGCGAAGAATGAAACCACCACTAGCTAGTAGTTGAGTAAGGTCGTTATGAAGTTTTACTGCTTCTTCATGGGATGAAACTGAACACACTATATTGTCAACATAGCAGCAAGTCGAAAGGATTTGTGCAGCTAATGGGAATAAATTACCCTCATCGTCACAAAGCTGTTTTAATACCCTCTGTGCGATATATGGAGAAGAAACCATACCGAAAATGAGACAAGTTAGTTCCCATTCTTGAACTGATTCGTTTGGATCGAATCGGAAGAGAAAATGTTCATATTTACGATCTCCTTCGTTTAATGATATTGCGAGAAACATACCCTTCACGTCACATGTGAGGGCTACAGGATGGAGCCGAAACAGAAGAGTGATATTTCCTATGTCGGATTGTAATTTGGGTCCGGTACAGAGAAAACTATTTAATATTTGGAAAGTGGAACATGTTTCTGATGGGTTGAAAACAACTCTCAATGGGCTAGTGTTTGAATCTTTTACAACACCGTGATGAGTGAGAAGATAATCTGATTGCGACGAAGCTGGAACTGCGAGCCCTTGATGTACATAATCGAGAATATTATTTTTATAGAGTTGAGAATACGAAGAATCTCGACGAAAACGAGTTTCCAAACTTGCGAGACGTTTATGAGCAATCTTTCTGTTCGAGCCTAATAAAGGACGTTCACCATCTTTGAAAGGTAGACTAGCAATATATTGGCCAGAAGAATTACGACGAATAGTTGATCGGAAGTGATTTTCGCACCATTCATCCTTGGGCGAAAGTGGAATATTCGAGGATATTTCCTCAAGTTCCCAGAATCTTTTGAGATTCTCATCAATAGAATTTTGAGAACTTTGGACCATGAATGACTGACGTTGGGAACCATTAACCTGGGTTTCAACATTACCGCTGAGAACGTAGCCGAATATGGTTTGGGTAGCCGAAGGATTACCACGAATCATAGTAAATGGTTGACTCAGAATTTCCAATGACGCCTGAACTCCGAGGAGCATACTAACTTTCGACTTCACGTAAAAATTTGGATCTGCGAGAGGAATTTGTGAAAATCGAGAAGCAACAGTATTAGGTAGTGTGGCGGAAGGAACGTCAATAGCGATACGAGGAGTAATCACAGCTTCAAATGTTATGACATGATCTGGATCATGCATGGAAGATAAGGTACATGATGTAATTCCTTTGACAGGAAGCGGACCCATTTGTCCGACGCCAGTGACTTGATAGGGACACGGCTTCCGAGGAAGTCCTAATGTTTGGACAAGTGATTCGGATATGAAATTAACCTCAGATCCACTATCAATTATGATGCGACAGGGGCCATACCACTGACCGGACGAATGAAGGATTCGTACCTGAGCGGTACCGAGAAGTACTTGAGTTGAAGGAACATAGCGATTATCAAGGCGGCAAGAAAGGGCATTAGTAGTGACCGCCGAACTGGATGAAGCAGCTGTATCATTTGCGGTAGTTTGTACTACCGGAGAATTATGAAAAGTGGATGAACTTTCATTTTCCGACTTGGGAGATTGAGTGCATAAATAGCGATTGTGTTTTGTGTTGGAACACCACCGACATTGGCCTAACGAAGAACAAGGTTTGTCAGGATGATAATATAAACAAATCGTGCAATAATTCAAGGATTTGATTGTGTCAATACGCTGTGGTATGGGCATTTCTAGGAATTTCCAACACTTGATAATCCTATGTGTACCCTTCGAACACAATTTACAAAGATTCAATGACGAAGCCCTTTTCTGATTATCAGTTGATTGTGTTGCAAAAAATGTTTTGCGTGGATTGAGTTTAGAGATAATAGATGATTTGTTATTTACCTTATTAGCATCTACAGGTTTTAGTTTAACTGGATCCTGATTCGATATTTCATCAATTAAACATTGATTCTGAAGAAAAGATATGAGCTGGTCGTAAGTTGGAACGGGTGTGGATATATGTTCCTTTTCGAAAGCTTTACGAGTACTATAATCCAGCAATCTTAGAATAAAGTGTAGTAGAAGTGTACCGCCAAGATCGGGTAATTTCAATCTTTTGATCGCCTCAACATTAATATGAACTGTGTTTACTAGCTCCCTTAGTTGCACAATGGAATGTTGTTTGATCGGTTGCATGTTCAAGATTTTGTTGAAGTGATAAGAAATTCTAACTCTCTGATTGCCATATTTATCTTTCAATGTTTTGAGAGCGAGATTATAGTTAGCTGAATTAAACGGAATTGAATCGATTAAATCCTTAGGTTCACCGGTTAAATGCGATTTCAAATAACTAAATTTCTCGATCGTAGATAAATCTTCATTTTTATTGACCATTGATTCAAAGAGAGAGATAAAGGATTCAAAAGATTGAATATCCCCCGAGAATGTAGGTATTTTGATTTCTGGTAAAGGTCGCCTCGAAGATTGAGATGTTGGAAGCGCAACAGTACTGGTAGATGGTTGCGAATTGTATTTTTCAAATTCAGAAATACAAGCAAAATATACGTCATCAAAACTCAATTGAATTTTAACAGTATCATCAGTTAATTCGGGATTGACGGAAATTAAACGTTCTATCTCGATGAGAATTTCTTCGAATTTGGCTGATAGAGCTTTAAGGTTCTTGCATCTTGCGATGAAATTATCTGTTTGTGCAGGTAATTTAGAAATTAATGCGTAAGTGGCTTGCAGTTGTTGCCAATATCGTTCACGGCGGCCCTGGAGTGCCTTCAAAGCCTTCGCTGCCTTGGACATCGCGAAGGATGGAGAACGTAAACAAAGCCTTTAGCAGAGTTCTTGGATAAGCCTACTGATAAGAATGCTAGGTACCAACCTAACTTTTTTTGGCTAAAAGAGTGTAACTCCAAAGAGAATCCCCTGAAAACTGAACAAAGGAGAAAGTACGGGGAACTGAACCTACGCAACGCAATTCTAATATGGCTGACCACAATGAACTATATTAAAATTACTTTCTTTAGTGGACTGTAAACAGGTATGAATGATTTGGCTCGAAAAAGGACCAACTTTGTGTTCGATAAAGAATGTCTATTTAAAGTTAAATGTAAAAAAGAGCAATGATGGAACAGTGGAAAACAGATATATATATGTAAGTTGAAATGAAAGGAATGGAAAGTTTGAAAGGAACTCACCAGCCGGTTAATCGCAGTCGATGTACGGGGCCCCGTTTGTCTCCGTCGTTTGCAGGAAGATCATTCACTCGCGAATTGACGTAATACACGAGTGGGGGTAATGATGTACAATGACAGGAATACTGGTTTTATGGAAGGATGAGTTTTATGCGCTGAAAATAGCAGGAGGGTGTTGCGGGCAAGAGGCAAGCCGACGGCAAACTGAACTGATCTGATAAAAGGTGGGAGTAGAAGCAGATGCATAGGACGACATGTTAGGGCATAGACTACCTATCTTCCACCACTTCCCAACATGAGGCATTGACGGAAGTACCTACCACACAAAAATTGGCCCACAAAAATGACTCAAAATGACATTTCAAAAGTACATCAGTAGAATTACGTTTTACTGGGAATGACCCAAATATAAGCCTGTATGAGGCTTGTGAGGTTTTTCCAGCATTGTTCGAGCCTTTTTCTTACCGAATTGTTGACCATATTCTGTAAACAGTTTTGGTCGTTCCTTGTATTGGTTCTCTGGACTCGGCACCTCTTTTAGCTAGACGACCATCGGCTTCATTATCCGAACGACAAATAATACAGAAGTCAGTAATCAGACACTCCAGACATACGTCAAAAGAGTGTAGCTCGAGTAAAAATTTTTTAACTGGGATCATCACACCACTGATTGGAAATCAATATGATTATATACGAGTAGACTTTTACTCACTTAGGATGTGTACTTCTTACCGTAGAATAATATGCAGGCTTATGGCTACGGGTGGTGGACTAACCCAGCATTGATCTGTTAATACAAATGAGTTGAAAGATAACGTTAGCGTAGGCATCAACACAACAAACAATAGTACAATCAACATAGTCAAGAAACTAACTTGAATTCTATCCATGTTATCGAAATACTACGAGGTAACAATGTAAATATTGTATTTGGCAGCTTCCATGATATAGTGCATCGAGAAATGTAGTGCGGGATTACGACTCATACCTACTGTTGCAAAATTTGACGCATCATGGCTCTTTTACTGTTGTGTCGACAAATGTCCACCTCTTATAACGTATTTACTATATATGGCAACCTCAAAAAGTCATAATGGCTTCTTTCCACGTTTTTCCACATTTTTACGAAGCACGGTAAGTGGTTTCTTCGGGCGCTATAACCGTATACAACGTCACTGGAAAGAGAAGACGGCTGGGGGGAGTGAGTAGGTACCAACAGGTGGTTTGAGTGTTGACATCTTGATTCTGACCCAGCATAGACTATGTTATGAGATGATTACCTACGTTATCAAACAGATTTTATTCGATCCCAATTTTACCTAATACCAAACCGATTAAATACGTTGTTGATCCATTATATTGGTATTCAGTACTGAAAAATTTGGTTGGTGTTTCAAATTGCAAGATGAAATATAATTATTCGGTCTAAGGGTTCGTTTGTCGCTTTGCTCACATCTTTTTCGTGCTTTTAACAGCATTTTTCGTGTGACAGAAATTTATGGATTCTTACAGATTTATGAATTAAGAAAACACTACTGTACTTCTTAGAACCCTTGTAATTGAATCAATAAGGGGATTTCAAAGAGTTAACATTCAACAACCATTGAAGTCCGAGCGGACGCATAAGGACCCATTTTCCAAGGATATTGAGTTGTTTAATATTGTGACAACAGTAACCAATAGTTAGTGTGAAATTAGATGGATGAACTAAGATTAGTTTGAGTCTTAGGGTTTGTTACGCACCAAAGAGTGTTAATCCCGCCTCATTCAGTACTTTACTTTACGGCATAACTTATATCAGTCTTGAAAAGAAGAAATGTGCGTATAGCTGATACTTTGTCCCTCGAAAGCCCTCAACTAAGGAAGTTTTTCAGTTATAAAACACACAGACACTTTTATTTTCTTTGAAAACCCCTCAATGGCGGGAGGGGACATCATTAAATAAAAAAACGAAAAAAACTAAATTGAAGGAATGGGGAGGACGCCTAGGTTTACCCGACGTCAGCTTTTAGGATCAAGGAAGCTGTAGGAGGAGGAGAGAATGAGATGAAAAAAAGTGCCCCTATAAAATGACTACCAGTTCAAGTAAGAACTCCTAAGGACGAGTTATGCGGTGATACCACAGAGCACTCACACAGATACCCACCTTGAGTAACTTCATCGCACTTTCCCAGCGCCACATCCTAGTTATTGGTCGCCACTCCTATTACCTTGAAAGCCGCTTGCAACAGGTCATTTCTACCATGTTTATTTATCTTAACTCGCCAGATCTGCTCCATGTTCATGCTGGACGTTCAAGATTATAGCAGAGCCATCGGCCTAGACGACAACGATATCCAGCTTCTTCCCCCAGTCACTCAGCATGTGATATAGTCTCCCCCTTTCGACATCCCGTTCACTAGATAACAAGGCCCTACTTTCTGCTTCGCCACTGCATCATGAAATAGAACGTGGCCACCGTGAGTCTTAGGACACTGCTGCAACACTTGATACAGGTTCTCATTTTTATCCCGACAGGCACGGCAAAGTGTGTCTACTGTCCAGCAACTACACCTCACCGAGGTGGGGTAATGCAGCCACCCAGAAAGTGTGAAAATAGGGATAGTCACGGGCCCCGAAGCCCCCTGAATCCCATTCCTCAAATTGGGAAGAATGGGGGATACAGAGCACTGTAGAAGTTCTTTACCATCTACTCACTCATGCAGTGCAGCAGCAAACTCAAGAGATTAGCTCGGTTTTGGAGCAGTTGGGATTGCTTGGTCGCACAACAACAACTACTGACTCACAAAGTCCAGGTCAGCAGCAGTGTGGGCGACCTCCCAGCTAAGGGGGAGCAGGTGCTGGCAACAAAAATATGGGATGCTGGCTGCGAGAGAAACAATACCGAGCCCACTTGTCTTAACCGGTGCGTGAATATAGGAACTTGGTCATGTGGGAATCCTAGCCAAGACTGCACAGCACAGCCAACTTCAAGATCTAACTCAAGCAGCCTCCCCAAAGCAAGCCTACCAAAGAGCAACGTGTAGGTTAGCTTTGGCTGCAAGTGCATGCAAAGGAGGCCACTTTTGCTGTGGCTTCAATGGAGCCTTGGTGATGCAAGCTAGCACTCCACCTTGCTCTACACGGCTGGCAGCAATGGAAGCCACACCCATGAAGTCAACTCCAAGGTACAGCCAAACCTCCAGCGCGGATTAGACAGGGTTAGGTGACTGTCAAATGACGAAACACTCCTCATCCACCACTTTCACCAGATGCTGGCGACCCGATGGGATCAAGGAAACTGACCTACAATTTTTTGGGTTGACTACCGAACCACCAGCAAGGTCAGGTGTACGAGTAGCGATAGCGATAGAGGATCCCCCGGCGTACTCTGTGCCCAATGACAACATCCCTTCACATCTCGCCTCATGCCTCGAGGACTGTCATGCCTTCTTGGTAACAGGCAGCTTACTGAATTAATGAGCTGGTGCCCCGACACCACGAAGACGATTGGACAGGGCAGAATTAATTACAGTGACAAAGGCCTTAGTGACGTCCAGATTGGCAAGATGGAGCCATTCCTAATATGGGCCAGCAATATGACTGCTTGGATAACATTTTTACCTCAATTCGTTCTTGAAATATGATTTTTAAAGGAGTCCCCCCCCCCCCCCTCTTGAACTTGAATTTCTCCGCTTTAAATAATTAATTACTTCTAAAGGCAGTGGAAACTTTATTTTCACTTTCGAAATGAAAAAAATGTGTGTGCTCCAATATCAAAATTTCCACTCGCATTTTCCTTTTTATAGCATCCGGAACAAATTTGGTTTCGTGTATGTCTGTACGTCCGTCCGACTGTCTATCCACATTTCCTTACCAAAGCCATAACTTCAACGATCTCGAATGGCTTTTGATGAAATGTTCAGGGATAGTGTTTAGCCCTCGATGGCCTACTATTAGTTTCATCACATTGAACCAGTGGTACACTCTCGGCATGCGCGAACGTGATTTTCTTGTTACACTCATAGGTTCGTCAATGTTGAAGTGATTCTGGTCAGATTTTCAGGGATGATGTGGGGAAGGTCCCTTGAGGTACCTTACGAAATTCATCATGATTGAATGAGCGGTACGCTGTGCGCATGCGCGAGCGTTTGTCTTTCTATATTTCCTTGCCACCGCCATAACTTCCAAAATTTTATCGGATTTTAGTGGCATTTTCAGGAATAGTGTGGATTGAGCCCTATATGGCCCCCCATCAGTTTCATTATGATTGAATCAGTGGTACGCTCAGTGCATACGTGAACGTAATTTTTTTGTCACGTTGAAGCCATGAGGAAGCTTCTGTGCCATGTCCTTGGCAGTGTATTTTTATCTATGGCCCACATTTTCAGAATCAGCGTTAAATTTCCTATAGATATGTTGCACTTTGACTCTTGAAAATTTCTATCTAGAAACCATATTAGCAGGTTAAACATGGACAAATAAAGAAAAACATAAAATTACTGAAAATCTTAAATGTGATTTTTCCAATGAAATCGAGGGCTTTCTTGAAACATAACTCTCTATGAACCTACATGTTTGGGGTCGGTTTCTAAGTATTTTTCCACGTTGAATCGAATGATCTTAACATTGGCAAGTCCCTCCAACACCGTTATAACCGACTTTGCAATTTTACTCCTAAATGTTTAGTTTGTCTGTTATGCTCCATTGCTTGTGTTTTTAGGGGGAAAACCAGTTTGAGCAAACTGAAAAACTCGGTTATGACGGAGTTGAAGAGATCCGCAAGTGTTACTATTTGATTCAGCGTGAAAACATACGTCATAACCGATCCCGAATTCGTAAGTCCATAGAGGGCCATGTTTCAAGAAAATTTCACTTAAAAAAATTTTTTTTTACATTAAAACCAAATTTTCACCCCTAATTAGCAAAGTAAAGGTAAAATTGAATAAAGCGTTGAAAATAGTATTAAATTACCCAGTTTTCGTGAGATTTGCCAGTTTCCTGGAATTTTTTTTTGGAAGAGTTGCAACGTTTCAAAGATTTTCAGACATTTCATTATTTTCGATTTGTCTTTGTTTGAGTTGCTGTCTCTAGATTGAACTGTTTAAGAACCAAAGTACACTATGATTATAGAAAATTTAACTCTGATTTCGAGCAAGTGTTTGAAAGTTAGTAATATCAAATGAATTAAAGTGGAAAAATTCAAGTTTAAGAGAAAAAACACGGTTTTCTGAAGAAAATAGATCAAATAATCATATCATGAGAACGGATTGAATTAAAAATATGTGGTTGGCGGTGTTCTGCTCCACTTTACGATGTAGTTTCACCTAAATATTTTTTATTTCCTAAATAATTTTTCCTCGATAAAACTACTTGTGTGGCTACATACACCACCATAACACAATTCACCACAAACTTGCCTCATCAGAGGCGGACCTGTCTTCTACCTCACATTCATCGCATCATTTTCACCATACTACCTACACACTTTTATCTATTCTATGAACTATACATATATTCGGTCCTCTAGACCTTATTAAGACACATATATATTATTATCACAAATTCTCCTGTGGACATTTTGTCCGTTAGTGGCCACATTTAGGTAGGATTAACAAAAGTATTTGTGGTGGTTTATCATCACCCTATACATTTTGGAGCTAGGCAAAGTACTGTTTGAAGTTCAATATAAATATCTTGAAAATTGTACCCAACACTTGAGTTATAATTTCAGTAACCCCGCTAGTCTTTTTGCTATATCATGGCATCATGATCTACAATGTTTTTCCCTGGTATAACCGCAGGATGGTCCTTCGAGAAAACCTCAAGTATAGCTATCGGCTATACCTTATCAACTAGGTCATCCTCTTCAATGTAATTTGGGATTAACTAACCATGACAGCCCCCAGCCAGTGGTTCTACTAAAAAACCGATTACCTTGATCAACCTACAAAAATAGTCGAACAAAATCAACGAAATCGGTTGAGAAAAGCATGAATAGTAGGTTTCACTCTTCCCCTATCACCCCATTTCATAAAAATCCTTCAACAAGATAAAATCTTTGATTTTTACCATTTCTAGTCCAATAAATTACACAAAAAAAGTTCGTCATGCAGCATGATCATATGAGTGAATTTTGGTAAATTATTGTTTTGAAATTTGAGCACATTGAGTGTAGGTAATGAAATTGTTTACCACTAATTTTATGGCAGAAAAACTCGTTCTAAATATTATTCTGCAATTCGGAAACAAATTTGGATTTGTAGATTTTTTAGCTTTTATCGATTTTTCAGCAAATATAATTTCATTTAAGTAAATTTTCAGCACAATTGTTTGTTTAGCGGGTCTGAGGTCAACTACTCGCCAGCCGGAGGATTACTGCGATGGGGTATCGGGATTTAAAAAGAGGTTAACTTTCACTCCCTATGTTTTCCTGGTATTCAACCAAAATCTTTCCAACGAGTGGAGTCCCACGGACCGTGTTTACCGGGAACCGACCAGCGGTCCCAGGGACGTGTTTACATTTTTCTGAAGATTCATTTACTCCCTTTTCAAGATGTCTGGCTGTCGTTTCCGATTTGAAGATCCAGATTTCGGAGAAAGGATCCGAGCTCTGCTAGGAGATGATGACATAGTCACTCATGAAGACGAACCTCGATCCTTTACTCCCGAAATTGATGATATTGACGAAGAAATACGAGAATTCCAGTTTGATGATTCGAACAATGATCTAGATCATGTATTTTCCGACAGTGATCTTGACTATTCCAGTGATAATGAATCATCAGATGAGGTATTTATGGCTGACATACACCTAGCTCGCCACCGTTCTTCTCAACCTCTTCGAGTTTTTGGTGCTAATGTTACTCAGGAACTGCCCCCCACATTTTTTGGGAAAAATTATATGGAATGGGATGCCGAACCAGAACATGATTGTGTCAGAGTTGGGGCTTCGAATATCATTTGTGGGTTACCTGGATTGGTTGGACCTGCAAAGGCACTTGGAAACAACCCTTTTCCTAAGTAACTGTGGGATAGCCTTATGGACCAAGAAATAATAGATGAAGTTGTAAAATTGATGAATCATAAATTACTATCCGTTCGAAGCACAATTGATCACAACAAGAAGAAACTTTTACACCACTACAGAGGTACAAGCACTGAAGAAATCACTGCACTGCTTGGAGCTATTCTTTTGACATCAATTCTCAAAAGCTCCACGGAAGATGTTGGGTCATTATTTTCCACAGGGCTCAGTGGTCGAAAAAATTTTCAGGCTATAATGTCTGGGAAGCGTTTTGGAACATTGATGTCCGCCCTTCGGTTTGATGATCCCAACACTCTAGTAGAATGAAAGGAAGACAATAAAGCAGCAGCGATCTTTTGGGTTTTTGAAAGATTCGTCGAGAATTGCCAGAAACCGTTCGTAATTGGAGAGTATACCTACCTGCAAAGACGTAATGCTCGTGCCATTTCGAGGAAGGTGCCCTTTTCGGGTTTACATGCCCAAAAAAACAAAAAGAGAGAAGAGGATAGCCTCTTGAAAAGGATAGCCCTTCGCAGATAAAATAATTGCCTACCCATAACAAAAATAGACGGGAAAAACAAATACGTACAAACATTCTATGACCGACAGTTCTGTCTACCTTTTGCGAACGAAGCAAGCAATATCCCCTACATGTTTCAATTGTCGTAATACACCTCAACGTGGAGGCGAGCGAAGAGAGCCCGAGCGGCTAGTTGTTTATATTACTCAATGAGTGAATTCAATAAGTCACGTGAAACGCTGTTTTACCTATTACTCCGAAAAAGAAGAAATTGTGTGCCTTATTTCGTATACCTAGTCCCTAGTTGTGCCAATGTTTCATAGAATTCATAGTTTATATCTTCATGATACTTATCATTCATTGTAAATATTGCTATAAGTCTATCTGAAGTATATACCTGGTAACTTTTATTTTTTTTTAGTCAACTGTGAGACTGATACAGTTTGTTCCGAACTTTGTGATAAAAATTAAAAACCCCTGAAAAAATAGAAGAAACACCAATCTTTGCAAGAAAAGTATAGATCCAAGTAGGTACCTCGTTCGATCCTAATTTGTTTGTTATAATTTCGTTCATTTATGTTGGTTAAAATATATGTTTTTCCTGAATTTAGGAATGTTTTTCTTAAATATAGTATTTATATAACTGAAATCCTGAACTAACCCTGATTTGGGAGGAAGACGATGAAAATATCAACACATGGTTGGGAGAAATCAAAAGTGCAGTCCACAGGGTTGGTGCCTACCATATTGAAGTGGTTGGTAGGTCTACGGACTGAAGATAAATGTATTTTCACGAAAAAGGATCAACAGATACATAATGTTTGTGATTCAAATATTAGAAGATCTTTATAACGATCGGTTAGACAGATGCGTTTTAAATTGTGAGCTTTTGAGAATCGGAGCTTAAAAGCTACCTGATGCGGGCCTGACCTCTATTTCTTCAGTCCTCAACATAACAGATACTGAGTAAATGGCTCTGAAGGAATCAGTTAATCATTTCAGAGGCCATTCGAATTGAATTCATGTGAAATCATTCGAGGGTGGAGCACAAAATCCCTTGGGTGATCGTCTATTGTTGCCAGTGACTGATTATTATCTAAGTGACATCAACAGAAAGGGCTGTGAGCTGTGACAAATAATCTTCCTTTTTGTGATCGATGAAGTGAAGACCGGACATAATTTTGAAGGATAAGAATGAGATTGAGAATTGATAGTTTTATTCTCGGTGAATAGAGTAATCTGATTATATAACTCTTACTTCTATAAGGAGTGTCAGTAAACCTTGTGTCCAAGGTGACGAGGATTATTTTTTGAACTCCGCTGAAGTGACTCGGTTGGCATCCTGATACTGGGATTAAACAGGGTTGGTTTGGCGCTTTGTTTGGTTTTTAGAGATCTGTTTAATAAAGCGGTGCTAAAAACATGGCTCAAAACCATGTGGATTGTCAGACAAATTCAGTTAACACCGAAACTGGGAATTTCCGCATAAACTGTTTTAAAATTTGTTACCAACGTTCCTCATTGCAATCAGACTGAATTGTGATAGCATCCTTATCTACAGCATTTTAATTTTAGAAGTTTTAGTTTCCAACCAGATGTCTAGAAAATGTAGATGATAAATGTCTAGGAAATGTAGATAGATAAATGATTTTTTTCATGTTATAGACCTCGAGTTTTGCCGAATTTCTTTCACAAAGTAACAGCTTTACGTTCTATAATCTGCAAATTCTGTCTCCTGTGCCATTGGCATACACCACCAAATAAGGTTAGAGGCATCTAACTTGAATCAAAATGCCACTTGATAGTGGTGGACAATCAGTCAGTTTGAGTTCAATATATTATGTATTTTCTTGTGACGGATTCAATGAATTGATCAGTCTTCGGCGGTTTCCGCTAACATCATTGGTGGATAAAACTGAGAAAGTCACTTACTTTACAATGAAAATTGTCGCTTGGCTCTTGGGCCTTAGCAATATGGTTTGATGTGTACTTCCTTTCGCACTGTAACTGAGCAGAGATTTCCAAACCGCTAACAAGAAGCGCTAAAACTATTCTCGCATCCCTCTAGCAAGATGTTGCGCCACCTGTCAACGTAACGCCAAGTCCCAAGGTAATGCAGAGGATAGCGGTTTTGTGCAGCTCCCAAGCGGGAAGTGGCAAACCGTTCGTTCTGTCGGTGTCACTCCATTTCCATACGTGCCTCCCAGAGTTGAGACACTCATATTGGTTGAGCGGTTCCCCGTTTTATTGAGATACCCCGCAGGAAAACCGCTGTTTTCGCTTGGTGACATCATGAGCGTTTTGTCTCCTCCCACCAATATCACGGGGTATCAGTAGTATGAGCAAATAGCAAAATGTGCTCTTAATGAAAACTGGAAAACGTCAAAAATGCAAGAATAACTATGAAACGTATTTTAAAAACGTGTACAATGTTACCATAATAGGTGGTTAAAAACTTATTGTTTTTGAAAATGGCTGATTTGTATCGTCCTTCAACATTACAATGGGTGGAACAATCTCAATACATGGGTACCTACTCAATATCCTATTGCGAATAATATAGTAAACTCTCAGTACCAATTAATGATGCTTCTTTCATCAAATAAAAGGTCCAGTCATGCAGCGTGATCGTGTGAGCGAACGATTTTACTAACGTTAAATTGTTTTGAAAGTTGAGCTATATGAGTGCCAGGAAATCGGTAACTATTATTTTTATGGCAAAAACGTATTCTAAATAATAATCTCCTATTCAAATGGAGGTTTTGGATTTTTAGCTTTTTTGCAGTTTTTATCGGTTTTTAGCGAATTTTAAGTAAATTTTTCAGCATAATTTAGTACATAAATTTTTGAGTGTTCTATTTTATAGTTAATAAACTTTATTTAAGCCATATTCTAACAAAAAATAGAAATTTAACAATTTTTAGCCGTTTTTAGCCATTTTTAGTGATTTTTTTAGTACATTTTTTTGAAATTTGACCAATTTAATGTGCTCAAAAATTGCTGGCCAACAAATTCATCCTTTTGTTTTGGAAGTTTGATTTTTTTAGCGCAAGAACGGAATTTATATTTCAATTCTAAGGAGTGTTATCGTCTGGAAGGACACATATATAACTAAATGGATACACACACACACACACACACTCAAAGGCGGAGGGGGCACACCATTAAATTGAAAAATAAACAAATAAAATAAAAAAGTGGGGAGGACGCCCAGGTTTACCCGACGCCGGCTCTAGGGATAATGGAAGTTGCAGGACGAGGAGGAAGAATGGGATGAAAGGAAGTGCCAACACACAAACACACACACACACACACACACACACACACACACACACACACACACACATATATATATATATATATATATATATATATATATATATATATATATATATATATATAACTCTAGGATTCGTTTCAGAATACCTAGAAACGGATTTTAATGATGAAATTTTCAAGAATTTTGATTTTAAAATTGTCCAAAAACCAAAAACCAGCAAAAAAAGCATGATGATATAGGCGAATTTCCGTAGATAATTATTGTATTATATCATGCTAAATTGTTTTGATATTTGAGCTCTTTGAAAGCAAAGAAATATTTAAGTACCCATTTTATGGCAGCAACTTCGTTCAAAAATATCTGTGCAACGACCTCATACTTTTATTTGGATAGCTAGATTTTTTTGGGGATTTTTATTTCAATTCTTAGGAGATTTTTCGTCTGGAATGAGACATACGTGTGGTATATACGTATGAAAAATTATTGAACTCTAGGATTCGTTTCATGATGCCTCGTAACTGATTTCAATGAAGAACATTTTGGAGCCATTGCAATAGTTACGTTTTCCACAAAAATTTACTAAAAAGTATCAATTTCCATTGTTTATGCGCAAACGTATAAAACAACAAGCGTCATTTTGTCAAGGTCTATTTGTCAGCGTCCAAGTCAAACCCGGAGGTTAGTGGGAAAAAACGATTCGATTATCCCATTTGCGTTTCATCACGATCATCAACAATGTATATTACTTCTACAATTTTCCGATAGTTTTAGCGACATTTTCAGGAATTCCACGCTTTAGGCTGCAAATGCTACTCGATGAACTTCATCTCATCCGATCCACTGGTAGTTTTTGTTGTTGCGAAAACGTAACATCAATTATTTTCGTATTGCCTAATTGAACGATTTGACACTACGCTACATCCTCATAATTTCAAAAAAATGAGAATCATGAAAATGAAAATCATGACAAATACAGAAAGAAATTATACTCGTATTATACCGAGTAATAAGAGTAATCAGTTCCTTGTGAATATAGAATCAATTAACTTGAGCATAGATTAATTAATTTCTGTTATAGTTCCGAAACTTTAATAATTCCTGGATTACAACCCTCTGTCTACAGGGCAAACTTTTTTCTTTTTTTTTTCCGCGCCACGCTACCTACACGATCTCGCTTTACCAAGTTAATACTCAAGATTTGCTTCACCCAGTTAAGGCCCGTTTACACGAGCGATTTTTTCCGGCAATAATTGCAGAAAAAAGTATTGCACAGCTATTTCATAAAAGTTGGACAACTAATCTCTCCTCGAAAAAATTGCCGAAGATTGCACGCAATTAATTGACGGGAGTTGTACAACATTTCAGGCCCACGAGCCCTCTCGGCAACTGTTGCATCGTGTTGAAATAAAGTCCAAGGGGTTTGGAAAATTATTGCACTATTGCGGCAATTTTTCGGCCTTGGGTCGGGAGAGGGAACGAAACAGCCAATCACATTGAGAGTTTATGTGTGCAGTATGGCCTTATGAGCAAATATTGACGTGAAACTGCACTGATGGGGTGCAGCATTGCCTCATGAGAGAATTTTAACGTAGGAAAGATAGGAGTTTATTTGTGCAGCATGGCCTTATGAGCAACTATTGACGTGAAACTGCACTGATGGGGTGCAGCATGGCCTTATGAGCGAATACTGACGTGAAACTGCACTGATGGGGTGCAGCAGTGACTCATGAGAGAATTTTAACATAGGAAAGATAGGATTTTATGTGTGCAGCATGGCCTTATGAGCAAATATTGACGTGAAACTGCACTGGTGGGGTTCAGCATTGCCTCATGAGAGAATTTTAACGTAGGAAAGATAGGAGTTTATATGTGAAGCATGGCCTTATGAGCAAATATTGACGTGAAACTGCACTGGTGGGGTGCAGCATTGCCCCATGAGAGAATTTTAACGTAGCAAAGATAGGAGTTTATTTGTGCAGCTTGGCCTTATGAGCAAATATTGACGTGAAAGAATTTCAGAGGTGAGAGCCAACCCACATTCTCTCTGGCTCAGAAACTTGCGCTGCCAAATTCCTCTCTTTTTCCTTTGGTTGGCAGCAGAAGCGACGACGACCAAAGCAGCAGCGACGACCACCTCTTAACCGTCCATGGCGCGAACTGTTGTCGACCGTGTAAACGAAAAAATTGAGCAATTTCTATTGCTCAACTTTTTGGTGCAACACAGTGCAATTAATTCCTTGCAACATCTTGACGCAACACGAGGCAATTTTATTGCTTCGTGTTGTGTACAACTTTTCTAGTGCAATTTTTTTGGAGTTGCGCAACTTTTGTTGCTCGTGTAATCGGCCCTTTAGTTGCGAGAGATGCTGACGGCTCACTCGCTCCTCAGGGTATTGTACATTTATTAAGACTAACTCTCACGTAGTTTATTAGGCTAAGTCCCTCGTAGACAGCAAATCCGTGTGTGCGATGCGTCAGGGAGGGCTGACGGGCTATCCATGCGATCAAATCTACCCTATGTGATAGAAATGTCCGAACGCACCTGCCACCCCATTCGCACGGCTGATTGGTTTGATTTTCAAGCCATTGTGATTTTCACCGCCCGGCGGGCATACGAATTATGCGATTCTGGGTGTTGAGTTAATAACTTTTCCTTCTTTTTGTGCAAGATTACTCCGATTCTGTAATAATATGGAAAAGATAATTGGAGAAGAACTAATCGAAAAGTTCATATGCTTAAAACATCAAAAGATCCACTTTCAAGCTTTTCGTGGGACGAAGTCCGTGAATTGGGGGTTTCAAGTAAGTATCAATGTTTTCATTTCAAAATCGTGATTTATTTCATTGAACTTTTTTGTATCACATATTATAACAACATTTCCTCTACGATGTAATCAAATGTCGTGGTCTTCATCCTTGCGTAATCTCTGATCAAAATCCAAAAAGGTCATCATTAGTATATAAACATATTCCCTAAAAATACTAAAACCGTTTTCAAATTGAGACGCAATTATTATAGGTATATGAGAAGAGAATTTGTATCGATAAGGAATAATGAAAATTATTTCTTAACCTCCACGAGATTTCATTTTTTCGATGATTCGAGCTGAGGTGATGATACTCCCCGTTTTTTGGTTCCAAGTAAATTTGATTGAATGGATTTATTTTTTTTCTTAGTTTCATCGTCTTCGAAGGACTTCATCATCACTGCTTATGTTTCCTTAAGTAAATATTCGTTAAATATTGCGACTAACAAAAAGCGGAGTGTTCACAAAGAATAAATGAAACAGAAGATCATACAGTTACGTTTCCACATTGGACACTCGTTTGGGCACCGCATACGAATTGCGCGATGGTCAGCAACATCCCACGCACGAATTTACCGTCTACGTGAGACTTGGTTAAGGCTTCCAGGGCCAGGGGTTTGTTTCGACGGAGCACTCATAATAAGTGAAGTTTCATATTAGTCCTTTTACGGGTCTTTGTTATACTGGGTGAATGTATCATTCTATCCTGCTGTCAGCGTCGTTCCTAATAGAAAATAAACATTCTTTTCGTATCAATTTCGGTATTTGCTTACCGAAATATTTCATAGAATTATATTCCTACAGACTATAAAGGTACCTAGGTTTGTGTCTAGTGGTCTGGTTGTGTTCGAAATAGAAGGGTAGATATTAGGTATATATGTAATACACTATAGTAAGTAAATATATTTTTGAGCATATCTTTTATAGAATGGATCGATCTGAAAAAAAGCATCTTTGGCAAAGATTATATTTTCTGGTTAGTTCAATTTTATATTCATTTTTGAAGTTTCTACCTTTTTCTATTTCAGAATTTTTTTCGTTTGATATTCATTCCAAGTTTTGAGTCAGTATTTGATGTTCATTCAAAGTTGTAGGTAAATTGATCTCGTTTACGTCAAATTTACTGTTCAAGAAGAAAATGCAATGTATACTTTCTTCCCTTTCGTTATATGGGTATATTAAATCAATACTATGAAATGTACTAGTACTCAAGCTTACTTAAATATTTTGAAAAAAAAGGTACCCGAAGATTAAAAATAAACATTTTCAAAATTTCAAAATGCTTCATGTTTTCCCTTCAGACGATTTTTCGAAGAAATAGTTGTGTTATTTTTTCAACTGTTTTTGTATTTGTTAACACATATAATGTTCACAGTCATATTTTTACTTTTGGTTAATTCTCATAAATAAATTATTATTACTTAAAAATTATTATTTAGGTATGTTATAATTAAAATAAAATATTCATGGATACATGTAGCAAAGTTTGTGGATTATAATATTTTGAATATTTATTTGGTTATCACACGGAAACGTCTGGATGGTCTGGTAGACTTGTATATCCTGGCTCGCTATCATGTTCCCATAGTTTACTCTGTTACGTTCTTAAAGTTCCGGCTTAGAAACGAAAAAGTACTTCCATTGTGTTTGGCGAGAAAAATTACACTGAACATCATACTAAACTCGACTTGCCTATCGGAATCAATATCTTGAATGGCGTCGTGATTGCGTAGCTGTCTTATTTTTATTGGCGTATCCAACCATTCCAGGTTCAAAGGAATGGAAATCCATTGGGCATCCCCTCTAAAAATCTCATAACGCTTAAAAAAGTCTAAATATATGAAAATATACTGCACATTTAATATGCTACACTAAGCATTACGCGGCTTTTTGAACTAATTTTTTTGTCAAATCCCAAAAATGGCTAATTTCAAATTCAATTATTGAAGATTTACATTGTCCATCGTTATGACGTAACAGTTTTAATAATGGGGGTGTGAAGCATTTTTGTAATCCAGGGTTAAACTTATTTATTGGATCTTCCTTTTTGCTGTGAGCATTCTCTGTTAAAGTAGTGAATGATGGGACGATACGGGCGCTCTATTGATTTTCGAATCTAATGGGCAAACGTATTTGCACTCTGTTGAAAGAGGGCTAGGAGATGTGACACAGGAGCCGAAACAAAGTGAAAAGTTGAAAGGTGGAAGTCGAAGAAAAGTACTTGATTCGGAAAGCAGCTTCAACCAAACCTTTTTGTTTGCTCGCCTTCACACACTCATGACCTCTAATCGACCTCAAGAGTCAACAACCCCACGTGAAATATTGGACTCTAAATCAAAGTTACCTCATGGTAATGGAATACTCATATGTACCTCGAGCAGTAAACTATAATAAAGAATTACTTCAAAAGGTATTCGTGTATTCTCGAATCGTTTCAGAATGCCTCAATGAAGAAATTTGTCAAAAATTTTTATTTTGAACTTTTCCGAGCCATTGCAATTGCTTCATTTTCGAAGAAAATTTGCTAAAATTGAACGTTCATTTTTATAAGTGAAGGGGTTTATATAGACTTGATGGGACGATAGGTTACACTTAAGTAAGAAACAAAGGCTATTGATGGTCCGGTGGATGAGAAGAACGATAATACGGCCGGACTATAAAGCAAATGTGCTGGTGCAGCGAGAGGTGCCGTGAACTCCCCGAGAGGCAAGGATTTGCATCTACTAGTATAACTCTTTTCAGGATGGGTGTTGTTGCGCTGCATGTAGGTTGAATGAAAAGCTGTAACGTAAAACTTTCAAGTTGTGCCAGAGTATTTTTGAACACGGGCTTAACCTTCAGTCCAAGGTAGACAAGGTCCCATGGACCGCACTTTTCATTTCCCCTAGTTATGCGCTGAAATGTGAAGCTCTTCCCACCATACCAGATTATTTAAGGTATTAGACAACTTTCGAAAGGAATAAAGCTGCGTCAATGGCTCCTTAAATTTTCAAATAAACATTTTCCTAAAATTCAATAATCAAAATCCGTTTTGAGGCAGTCAGAAACCATCCCTGAAGTTTCCACTTTTTCATATATATATACAGTTGTAGTTGACAGTTAAGACTCCACACCTGTTCGAAATATTATCCTATGACTAGGACCCAGACCCTGGGTGGAAACGTCGGGAAATAAAACCACAAGTCCAGTTTGGTCAATCCAAGGAAACCCTCGTATATATATTGTTATGGGCTTCTTATAGTTGAAAACATATTTCGAGTGATTTATGCGTTGTGTAATAAAAACTTCGCTTTGGATTGTGAGATTCTAACAAACGGTGTTTTATTGTAATAATTTTGCAATTAGTCAAGTATTCTTATCTATCTGTGTGTATCGCAAAAATATATATTATATAACTTAGTTCTTGACCGCTATGTAGATGTGTAATTTGGTGGAGAGCCCTTGAGTGTCGGCCTAGGGAAGAAAATATTGATTTTCACGCCGACGTTTCGTTCTATTTGTAGAACTTGTTCAGGGCTTGATAACGAGGATTATATGCAAACAATTTTTGCACGTAATTCCCGTTTTCAAGCCCAGAGGTTCTACAAATAGAAGGAAACGTCGGCATGTAATTTTGAGTATTTTTCTTCCTAAGGACGTCTCTCAAGAGCCATAAAAAGAAAACAAGCGTGTGTGTGTGTGTGTGTGTGTGTGTGTGTGTGTGTGTGTGTGTGTGTGTGTGTGTGTGTGTGTGTGTGTGTGTGTGTGTGTGTGTGTGTGTGTGTGTGTGTGTGTGTTGCTGGGGTAGGGTAACTGTTGGTGATTTTATCTCTTAGGAGCTCCTTCATATCCCTACCCAAGTCATGGTCATGCGTCCCCGTCGCGCAACCCGGGCACCCTCTGGGTGAACAGAGGGTGGCGAAATGACCCGCTGGCGATGAGGGGGGAGGCTCATGCCAATGGGCCTCCTGTCTCTTATAAACGCTTCCCCCGTTATGGATACGAACCAACAAGAGCCTCATAACCCCCGCGAGCCCATTGGCCCGCGGGGTTCTAGGGGAGGCGCTCGGGGGCGCCCCAGGCAGGGGCGTCGGCCATCCTCTCCCTCTTCTTCTTCCTCATCATCCTATCCCTCCTCCTCATCCACAGCCCCGGCGAATGCCCACCAGTGTGCCCATTGCGAGAGAGCCTTCAGTTCCAAGCGTGGCCTCAGTGCCCACGTCTGGCAGAAGCATCCTGTGCAGGCCAACGCTGCAATAGATATAGAGCGAGAGCGGCCTAGGTATGCTTCTGAGGATTTGCGGCGAATGGCAGCAGAGGAGGCGGAAGCAGTGCGTAATGGGGTACGCAATATAAATGTTTTCTTGCAAGCCCGTTTTCCCATGCGCACGCTTTCCGCCATTCAATCTCTTCGCCTGAGGCCCCACTACAAGCAGCTTGTCCAGGATGCAATCCTGGCAAATAGCAGTGGGGCCTCTCCCGCATCTCCGGCAGACGTGGGACAGCAGCCCGCCATTCAGCAATCCTCCCCCGTGACCTCCGGTCTTCTTTCAGACTTGAAGACTGAAGTATTGAGGCTCGGGGAGCAGGTGGGCAATATTGTTGGTTATGAGAGTGCCTACCTGCAGGATCTGGCGAGGCGGGCTGTTGAGGGGCCAAATGGCCTGGAGGACGAGGTCGCGGCCTATGTGCAGAGGATCTTCCCGCAGGTTGAGGAAGCGACCGTGGCGAGGCACCAGGGAGAAGTTCCTCCTAATGTGGTGCCTCGTGGAGGTCGCAGAGCAGCTAAGCAAGCGAGGAGGCGGGAATACCAGCGTGTCCAGAGATTGTGGAGGAAGCATCCGGCTCGTGCAGCTGCGGAGGTACTGGAGGGAGCTGGGGAAGAACAAGTTATGCCCCCCCTCCAGGAGTTTGTGGGTTACTGGGAGCCACTTATGAGTGCTCCCAGCCACAGCTCTGGTGAGCCGGTGGTACCCCCAGCTTCCACCAGGGACTCCTTACGCAGCATCATGTGCACACCGGTGCTTCATGACGAGGCACATAAGTGCCGTGTCAAAAACTCCACTTCTGCTGGACCCGATGGTATTTCCGCCCGACGCTGGAATAAAGCTCCAAAGAATGTTAAGCTGCTCATCCTCAACCTGTTGCTACTATCTGGAAGACCCCCGAAAGCGTTGACCCGTGCCCGGACAATTTTCATCCCAAAGAAAGGGGGAAGTGGGCCTGGAGGCTACCGTCCAATTTCTATTTCGTCGGTAGTCTTCCGCCACTTCCAAAAGGTTCTGGCATCTCGCCTCCAAGTGGCTGGTGTCATGGGTGACGTCCAGAGAGCATTTCGGCCAGCGGATGGCACAGCGGAGAATCTAACA
>CM061045.1:8823022-9023022 GCA_030762985.1 Adelphocoris suturalis | reverse complement strand
AATAATGGATCCTATTTTTTGTTAAAGAACATACACACGTCCTAGCTCCCAAAGGATTCTAGGCTCTTGCGAAAGTAAAAAAGCGCTAGCCCTATTAGTTAGGGTTTCAACATCAGTTGAAGTACATATTGATGCATGTAGGGTATCTGTTCAGCAGAATTTTAGACTTTGGCTGATATCATTTAGTTTATTGTCCATTAGTATCAAATTTATTGAATGTAAGGTAATCTTCGCTCTTCCTTCAATGAGTCAGTGATGTTTTGTGCATTTAGGAAATATTGGTGGGCTTTCTTTGAGTTGTTATTCATAATGTCCAAATCTGTATTACAACGAGGAAAAAATGAAATAAAAATTACTAAGCGAACATGAGATATCTAAATATATCTGCAATAGTTTATTCGCCTACCGAAGAATAAATAATTAGATAATAACACACAAATACTTTCCTAGTATTTAACACGAGCTGACTCACCAACTGTAAATTTATTATATAAAATACATCACCCCCTACGCTTCAAACATCCTTCTATGGGTGACATAAGTTATAATAAACCCAGTTTCGTGAAGTGAAAATTCCAAAGGAATTATATCAGCGTCGTACTTACAAACGATTTTCGCTATATTCCACAAGTTAAGATTTACTCCTATGTTGTTGATATTTATTTCCTGCCAAAGTTCTAGCCCTCACGCAGAGCAACCGGATGTACGTACAGCTACCCAGGTGGTTCCATCCGATTCTTTGGGATGATGTCTATACATGAGACCCGAAAAAACAAAACTGTTGCCTTCAAAGTTTTCGAGATCTCCATTTCTCAATATTTCAATCTTTAATTACTACTTATTAGGACAGGAAAAAATTGATGCCGATGTTACTCGCTCATCCCCGGCCGATGTATAATTTTTGAGCCAAATTTCATGAAGTTTGGTCCAGTAGTTACAGAAGAAAGCTTCGGACGGTGGCATACGGCGGGTGGACGGATCCCCCCCCCCCCCCCCCCCAATTTTCTTGAAACGTACCTAAACCAACAAATTTTGAGAGAGGAATGAAATTTTCTTTTTCTTGGTCGATTATAAAGGTTCATTATTTCGGAAATAATATACCGAAATCAGGAACTAACTAAGAAACAATCTTCACACACACACACACACACACACACACACACACACACACACACACACACACACACACACACACACACACACACACACACACACACACACACACACACACACACACACAAAACACACACACACGCGGGCGCAGGCGTACACGACACAAAGTTACACCTATGGTTGTTTTCACGGATTCGGTTTTGCCTTTCTCTCTTGTTTGGGTTAGCCCCCCCCCCCCCCCCCCCCCCATCCACCCTTTCAGGATCAATTCCAATAGGTCGTCCATCTTATATAAAAGGAAGGATTCCCGCCCCTCCCAACAGCCCTCCCTTCTCTTATATAGGTCGTGCTTCTGAACGTTAGGTACTCATAAATAGTTCATAAATTGCGAACTAGTACGTTTAAAAATTTGTGCACAAAGTTATGCTGAAAAATGTACTTGAATTACACGTATAAGTGCTTAACAAATTGATAAAAACTGCTAAAAAAATTGGTTTGAATAGCGAATATTATTTAGAAGGAAAAAGAGTTTATAAATTTTCGGTTTTATATAAATATATAAATATTATATAAATTATGTAATCTAGAAGTTTTTTACCATTAAATTGGTGAACGAAGTGCTCAAACTACAAAATAATTCAACATAAATAAAATAAGATGACTTAAGACAATTCGTTTATAGGATTGGGCTGAATAACTGGAACATTTTTTCAATGCTTAGGTTTAGATGTGCGAAAAATTGGTAATTCCATTTCTATGACAAAAATCTTCATCACTTCATTTTGTGAGGATGAGCGATTGAAAGTGAAATACTGTACCGAAAGAAAAATACTGCTGCATTTAGGTACTCTATTCGAAACCAATTTTTAGTTATATTCTTTTTGTATCGATTATTTTACTATTTTGCTCGTTGTAGTATGTATTTTTGTGAACACAATTTCAGTTAATTAAAATTTCATAGTCATTGAAATGTAATACCGACAAATCTCGATAATTTCCTGAATCTTATTCCGCTCGATTTCAGAATGAAAAATCACTAAATGCTTCATGATGGGGGTTGGGGAGTTGCTCGTTGCACATTCATGTTGGGTTGGCCTGATGAAGTGGGTACTTTCAGTAAAATCACGATCAATTCGCTATTTTAACCTAAATCATGTAGAAACCAGACATGGGAATGTCCCTGTAATACATACATTAGGTATATAAGTAGGTAGAACTACATTTTACATTCAAACATCCCTTTTTATGAAACAATTATTCCTATGATGTGTCCCGAAATTCACATTATATGTAAAATAGATGAATGACTGATTGTAAGAGGAAATTTCAAAATTAGTAGACTTAGGGATTTTACTATATAAAAAGGATCAAGTAGAAGTAAGAGAATACAGGAATGTTCCCTTTTATTCATTCATGCACGTATGCAGCCTTTGGAGCGGCAGCATGGCTCTAAACCAGTGAACAAATTCTTGATGGTTCTAGAGAAGGGGGGTTCACTTTTGAATCGAGAGATGAAGACGTAGAATGATGAGGATTGATCAGGGGGGAGAAGTATATGATTTTTAAAGATATTATAAATATATTACATAAAACTTCGTAATCTTGAGTTCCAACTGAATCGTTGTTTCTATAGTGTTCAAATCCTCGTTTTTAGAACTGATAACAATACCTACACACAATTCCTAGAATAAAGATGCTATTAATGACTAATGGAAGGGATTCCTGGCAAGTAAGTGAACCCTAAAAACTTTATCGAACTTATATAATGCATCTACCCAAAATATATGAAAAATTAGTACAATGATTTGTATCAATTGGTATATTATTATTTTCTAAATTTACTGTCGGGTTCGTAATTGATAATTTATTGAAAATATACAGGGTGTCTCGACTCAAGTAGGAAAGACTTCAGGGATCAATTCTACAAGTTTTTTGCAACAAAAAGTGCCTCCTAGACTTTTTCTTTTAGAGGCGTCGTTTCCGAGTTATTTCTTTTTAAAGATTTTTTTCGTGTTTTCAACCTTACATCACAAAAACAGCTCTAACTCCCCAATTTGTCGAGTTTTCTCCAATCTAAGAATACTGTTGGAAAGAACGTTAAATTTCCTATCATCCTGATATAAATTTAAATTTTTTTGATTAGTCCTAGTTAGTGAAAAAAATGGCCAAAGTTTAACTTTTGAAAAATATGTAAAAATTGTCGATTTTTCTGCTCCTCAGTATGGAAGTTATTCAACAAGCGCTTTCCGGGAAAAACTTTCTCAACCTATCAGCTTCCCAACTGTTTTCCAAAAAAAATTTTTTATAGGGAAGTTTTGGGAGAAAATAGCGTTTTAATGACAAAAAACGTGATTTTGTCGGTCAATCAACGTTTCATTTTTTTATTTTTATTTTTTTTATTTAAGTATTTTATTCTATCATTTTATTTTTATTTCATTATGCACAGCTGTATTCGATGATTATAAACGAAAAAAATAATAGTGGCTCTACCTAACTCATCTTCCACCTACCTCATCTACTTGAGCAAAATTAGATAATTATCGGAGGGGCAGGCGGAAAAATACGATAATACGACCGGCTACCTCAGTAAATTGTGTTTCAAAATTATTCCTCGGATACTTATCTTTCATTTGAGTGGGTACCTAATAATACGGAGTGGATTACCAATGAAAATGCTGTTGTGTATCAGAGATCGCTCGTGTTATAAAAAAATAATAATTACTTCTTAAAAAAAAAAAAAAAAAAAAAAAAAAAAGCAGGTTTTCAAAGTGTCTCTCTCCTTCCTGTATGCAGAATGCACATACCTTACGTAACGTCACACGATCCGTGAGGAAGAGATGCCACCAACGCATACAGGAAGGAGGGAAGCACTTTGAGAACCTGCTTTGATTTATTTATTTATTTTTTTAAGAGTAATTATTATTTTTTATAACACGAGCGATCTCTGATATACAACAGCATTTTCATTGCCAACCCACCCCGTATTATTAGGTACCTACTCAATTGAAAGATAAGTATCCGAGGAATACTTTTGAAGCACAATTGACTGAGGTAGCCGATCGTATTATCGTATTTTGACGCATGCCCCTCCGATAATTATCTAATTTTGCTCATGTAGATGAGGCAGGTGGAAGATGAGTTAGGTAGAGACACTATTATTTTTTTGGTTTATTGTCATCGAATACAGCTGTGCATAATGAAATATTAAAAAAAAAAAAAAAAAATGAAACAGCGATTTTGACCGACATAATCATATTTTTTGTCATTCAAACGCTATTTTCTCCCAAAACTTCCCCATAACAAATTTTTTTTTGGTAAACCGTTGGAAAGCTGATAAGTTGAGAAAGTTTTTCCCGGAAAGCGCTTGTTGAATAACTTTCATATTGAGGAGCAGAAAAACGAAGAAAAATCGACAATTTTTACATATTTTTCAAATGTTAAACTTTGGCCATTTTTTTCACTAACTAGAACTAATCAAAAAAATTGAAATTTACATTAGAATGATAGGAAATTTAACGCTCTTTCCAACGGTATCCTTAGATTTGAGAAAACCCGACAAATTGGGGAGTTACAGCTGTTTTGGTGATGTAAGGTTGAAAACACGAAAAAAATCTTTAAAAAGAAATAACTCGGAAACGAAGCCTCTAAAAGAACGCTGCAAATTATTTCACAAAGGTTTATTATTTTTTCAATTGAGTATGATCGTAGTTTTAGTTAGCTAGCGTACGTCATAAGGCCCGTCCAGACTCCTCGGTGTGTCCTACTTCGAGTTGCCACAACCTATACTTCTATAATTATATACGCATGTTTCTATTTCTCGATTTGAGCTCCAATCTATTCAAATAGTTATTGCCTTAATAATATCATTATCTAAGTACGTACGAAAAGTCGAGAGGATATGTTATTAAATATGCGTAGGAAAAGCGTTGGTATTAACACACAAATATGACCTTGAAAAATACATATTCATGCCTCGAACGAACGCCGGCGCCTCCTCTCACTCCACCCCCCTCCCCCCCGCTCACCCCTCTCCACCCACCATGACCCCCTGCCAAGCGTGCCAGGCGTGCGCGCGTCGAAAAAAGACTCTTTTTTGCCCGTTTTTGGCCCATAGCATCTATGCGAGTAAAGCGATCGGGATGGTTAAACGTTAGGACCAACTAGACCCCAAATGGAGTCTATGTGCGAAAGAACGGTTTTTTCAAGTCAATTCTTAGGCCTTTTATGGCCCGGACGGCGGACGGCGGACGGCGAACGGCGGACGGCGGACGGCGAACGGCGGACGGACATTTCAAATTTGGATTCTACGTACCTTGAAACGTAAAGTGACAATGTTTGAGGGGGGGTTATAAAATTTTTTTGCTACACGATCACATAGGCTTATTATTGGAAATAATAAACTAAAAAAGTCTAGGAGGCACTTTTTGTTGCAAATTACCTACTTGTAGAATTGACCCCTGAAGTCTTTCCTACTTAAGTCGAGACACCCTGTATATACCGAGGTAGTTTTGACGTTTCTAATGCGATAGGGATAAAGTGTTGCGTCCTGTTCACCATGGGTAAAAAAGAAACCCTGGGATCACTTTCAAAGATTTGAAAATAAAATAAAATACGTTTGTCATAATTCTATGTACAAATGATTAGTAGCGGTAACGCTGTAAAGGTTTCCTAAGTGAAAGATTCCAACCTTTCGATGATTCGAAACACTGAATAAATTGATAGTATTTACTGGACTAACTTATCCCTAAAGATACGTAAGAAACGACATTAAAGAGAGAGTTATATATTCTTGAAAGGGGGATTGAAGAACTTGCGTTCCGGTCGACCACAAATCATCGTTATTCAGTCGACACCAGTTAACCCTAATATTCCTCCGTCTCACGCAAAAGCCAAAGCTCCCCCAGCTACTGCCATACTCCAAAACAGTGCATGAAGCCGGGTCCTAACCCTCCGTCCTTCTTTTTTTTTCCTGGCGCAGGCACATATCACAGTATCTGAGGGGGCCGCTGCCAAGGTTTTACCGTCGAGTATTTCACTAGGGGCGTATAAACCTTTGGAGCGGGATTCGTTTGGTGCCATAAGGGGCGGAGGGAAAGGCGCTCATGTTCCCTCGGAAACGAATAGACATCCAAATGAAAAAAAGAGACTCAGCGGAGCGAATAAAATTTTTATTTTTCGTTCCCAAGGTTATCCGGATCACGTTCAGGAAAAGTAGTACCTAAATAGTGAGAGAAGGCGGTAGTTTCTATTAAATGTAGGTGGTCTAAAAATAAATCTTGGATAGGATAGTTTTTATATTAGCAGGTTTTTTTTTTTTTTTTTTTTCATTTATACCCCACACTATGGGGAAAAAAATGAAATCCCGCATGTTACTTCGTAAATCATAAGCGACAAACTGCGGTGGCTGTTCCTACGATAGGAAAGCTAAAGGGTGTGGTTCGAAGTGCGGTCGTAATTGATTCTTAATTTATTTAGTAACGTTCAGTGTTTCTGATTTCTCTCTTCGGTATTGTGGAATGTTACATTGAAAATTTTGGGAGGAAAATCAATCAGGCAAACTAGCTTTTTTAAATAATACAAACCCGTAGACGAAAACAGTCAAAAATATGAATATCAGTTTGAGCCTCTCTCTCTCTCTTCAACCTGATCAACTTAAAAGTTCTGCGCATGATCGTATACGCAAATTTCCTTAGAATATCGTATTATTTCAGTTATGCAGTTTTTTTTTTTTTTTTTAATTTTGAGTACTTAGTGCGAACATATATATGGTATTACTATAATTTGTGTGTGTTAGGTTTCCCAGTGATTTTATAAAAATAATAAATTTTGAATATCCTGAGAACCCGCGAAAACGCTCGCAGCTGCTGACTCCGCCCACTTTCTAGTCATACGTCATGGTTTGTGATGAGTTACCTAATCAGCGCGATCCTGATCACTATCCCAATCAACGTTCGTTGTTTTTGTGACTTATTCTTGTTTTGTTAACATTTCGGGTGTCATTGCAATATTTATTATTGAGTACATAAACAACAATACTCACGAGGTTGATATGGAAAACAAATACAATTTTGTTTAATTATCCTCTTCTAACTTCATTAGTATGGACTGACTAACTCAAGACTGTTGAAACAAATCTCGTGAAGATAATAATAAGGTTAAACTATAACCACTTACGTACCTAGGTTATGTTGTTTATAATTTATTTAGTTTTCAAATATTTATGTATTTACGTATGTACTATATAAATAAATCTGTACCTTAATAGGACGCAAAATAACACGTAAATTTGGTTTGAGAACAGCACGTCTTGTATTTGAACCTCTTAGTATTTACCATCTTGGTACTTTTCCGTTATAACCCCCCCAGTCAGTTTCACGACTTTCGCGACTGTTTCACGCCCGCCCGATGTTCCTAGACCCCGCTTGCTTGGGTCCAATGTCTTCCCGATGAACCGGTCGGTTTACTAACTAATCTCTTCACAAAGGTCAGCCGATAAGGGACGGGAATAATAATTGTAAAGGCAGGTCATTCGATTTTTGTTCAGTCACAATACAATGGAAGTGCCGACCAGCATATTCGACCTGTACGTGAAGTCCCGTGATTTAGACTTTTTTATACGTTTCTTCCAGAATTTCGGGATTATTCCTAGTGAGAAATAATGTCCCCGTGGACATTCTATGACCGCGAACGTGACGGAAGCCGTGCAAAGGTGGCGATGTAAAAGAAGAGAATGTCGGCCAGAAGTAATTCTTTCCTTCGAAAATTTTTTTTTTTTTTTTAAATAATAATTTCTTTCCACAGCTTGAAATTGTCACCAATGCTACGTAAATATGCACTCTAAGTAAGAAGAAATGCCTAGAAACATGGGGCGGGCGTGAAACAGTCGCGAAAGTCGTGAAACAGACCTGGGGGGGGGGGGGGGGACTTTAACGGAAAAGTACCCACATCTTTCCCAAATTAATTCCATCTCCGAATTATTATGTACCCCGTACACAAATAAATAAATAAATATCGATATAGGTGTCTGTTGGTGATACATACATTTAATCTAAACAACATATCCCCAATCACCCACTTTGTTACATCCTCAAAATGAGGGCAATAAAACTGTACCCACACCTTTGTTTGCCTAAAATAACTTACCAATTCAAGTTGCGTCTGGGTTATTGGGTAGTTATGACATCGAAACACACTAACTTCGGTCAACGCTCGTTCCACAGGATCACATTACCACATAAAACCACGATATTTACTTAACTGAACGAAATCGCTCATTTGTTTACGGCGAAGCAAGACAAATGTACAAAGTTAAAATCGGAAGTAGGGATGTGAAACAACGAAAAATATTTACAAAAAGAACCTACTGTCAATGATCAACGGATCAACAATTAACTGGGTATACAGGTCGGACAATCAAACAATACGAAAAACAAGAAAACCTACAGTCTAAACACAAAATACAGTGGATATAGGGAATTGTCCCTAACACCAAACATTATTATTCATTCTTCTTTTTCGCTATGAGTTTTCTGCATGTTGTGACAGGGGAAAACCTGTCGTGCTCCAGAATGCACTAGGATTATTTATGATGATACTCAGATCTCAAGGAGTAGGGAGAAAATAATAGGTACATAGATTTGGGTCACTGTTTATATGGTTTATTCAAGGAACTAATTATGAATTTGCTCCAAGTAGAATATTTCGGGAATCCTAACTAGCCTTGAATGTAGCGAATTTTTATATTACTGTTCAGTACTAATAAAAGACACCGCAAGGGGGGTTAGGTAAGCATGATCAGACAGGGATAGCGAATCCGGATCAGATATATAGATGTTCGGAATCAAATAATGGATATCGAGATTTGCAGACTGAGGAAATAACTCACCGGTTCTGATGAAATCAGGAAAGCTAATGGAAGTTTCTCTCCTTCTTAGAGCTAGCGCAGTCGCGCACCTAGTGGTATCACGTTGCAGCTCGCTGGCTGTTTTGTAACAGCACCGATAGATGGGGCTTGCTGTCGGTGTCGTTACAAGGTGTACTGTTTGGTGATGCGATGTAGATACTTATTTTGTGCAAATTGGTGTTCAAACGCCAAAGAAAAGAACGAAAAAAAAAAAACAAAAAAAAAACAAGTTTTGAATATGTTAGTGGAGTTGATTCCATAGTGAAAATTACCATACAAACCCTGATAATAAATCGTGATGTCACACACTAGTTAGCCTATCCTGGACAGTTCACAGCGCCTTCCCCTTCTCTTGATTTTTAAATTCGATTTTAATTATGAAAATAAATGTTATTGTTGTGTTTCATCATATATTTGTGAATCGAATGTGGTCTAGAGAACAGTAAAAAAGGTCTCAGGCTGAATTTCAGATCTGTGCAAATTCATGATTACTGATATAGAAAACGCTTCCTGAAATTTATGGATAGGAGTTCTTTGTAGAGTTTTGAACAAAGCGATCTGATAAGTGTAGTTCTGAAAAACTGAAAGTTCTAAATCGGTCCTTTATTTACTAACGTTGCCTTACATTTCTTTGCCTTCAACTTTCGTTACATTTCGTATTTTTCATCATTATTACAAATTGAACTGTATTCATAGCAAATTTTATTGAAATTATCCTTGTACTTACATGTATTGCTGTTGAACTATTTTTACCGTACTACGATTTTCATGCTTCTTAATTCTCACTCATTAGATTTAAGCTTGAATCAAATTGCACTAAGTATTGAAGTTCTACATTGCTCACATTGACGCAGCAGTCTACGGGCTCAATACCACAAATTTCGTTCTTGAAATAACTCTTATAGAAGTATAATTTCATACAATAGGAACTTGTTGTGTTTCTTTCCTAAATCATAAGAGGTTCAATCAAGCAGTAATTTCATTGCTTTTCACTTTAACTTCAAATGAAAGCTTATAGGCACATAGTGCCCATAAAACGTCCTTTTCCTTTAATAATACTTACCAAAAGGGTTTCATATTTTATGATACCAAATTAGTATCAACTGAAACGCTACCTGATGAGTCCTTGCAGATCATTCAGACACGAATTTTGTTGGAAGCTTTGCTTTACTCTACCTGCAAAGTCCCCGGAAGACCTACTCGAGCCACAAGATAAGACATCGAATTATGACATGTTTTTCAGGTACAACAACTAACACCTTTTCACTCATTAGTTGTTTATTTAATCAGCTCTTATTATCATTAATAGGATAGAGACACCTCATATTATATTTCACATTTCCTAGGATCCTCACGTAAACGTACCTAGGTTTTGATAAGTGTTGCATTCAGGATAGCTAGCTCATCCCATTCCCACACCAAAACCCCCCGTATTAAATGTAGTAATGTAGTAATGTCATTAACATTTTCCACTATAGAACGGGACTATATCGAGTCAGATAACTAAGAAATGATGAGTATAAGAAAACTAATACAAGGTACCAAAGGTGATATCACATTGTTAACTTACCTATCATATTCATCAGTGGCTAATTACATAACTAAAGTCAGTAATATATTGACCCTAGAAATGAGAACTTGAATTACATAGTAGTGCTTTCTGAAATATTCGTTTGTTGCGATTGCTTATTACCTATCAAACCAGCATTCCAGGGTGGTAAATATAAATTGCGATCGCCAAGATTGCTGTTTGTGGGGTTTCAGGTAATGCTAAACACATCCATTTTGTAATTAGAAATTGTTTCCGTCTTCTTATCGAAGAGACCAACACGAACATCGCTCGTTTCCCACTTAAATAATATTAAGCTCTTTAAAAGGGGTAGTCAGGACTTCGATAGTCTTATTAATATTCATCATGGTACGAATCGTCAACTGTCATACTTCTTTCTTCCCGATGATCATATAAAATTCAGAATTAAATGGGTAAGCCAGTTGGACAAAATAGGAAGGACTGATGAAACATTTGAATGCGGCAATTTAGCGTTGTTGGAACTGTTCTCCTTACAGCAGGTCGTGTTGAAAATGTAAACAGCACGAGAAATTTGTATGCGAAGCCAGGCAGGTATAGTCAAAGCCCTCAGTTGACATGTAAATCGGTTTGTTCGTGGAAAAGAAGGGAGGATAGTGAGAGTGGATCAACATCAACTGGAAAAATATAAAATGGGAATACGTTGGCGGTATTTTCATTCCAGTTTAAGCAACGTTTAATGTACATATTGTGGAGTGAGACATGCGAAGTTTTCGCTTAATAATAAACACCACAATTTAACGAGTAACGCGTGCGTATCAAAGATTTGATGACATCTGTATATCTATCTGTATCTCTATTTCTGTAATATTATAAGAATGAGGAGTCCACGAGTGGGAGTATTTTCTTGGATTTCTCGGAAATAGTGTCCGCTATTGAAATTTGATCACTGCCACACTAAAACTTGATCGTGAACACTCCGTATGTCAGCGACAAAGGTACGTTTCAGGACCCGTAGAACACGATGGTGCCGTCAAAACCGCTGAAAGATACTGTCTTCCCGGAAAAATCAACAAGAAAATGCGGAAAATTTCGAAAAAATGCGTTTTCCGGTATGGGTTTTTCCGCCTTAGATCGAGTCAATTTCGACGGTTTTTGCTCGGATTGGTCTTAAAATGTTTGTTGAAGTTAAAATTTGATTCTATGCGAGTTTCGAGACATGAAATTCTTTTTTCCGATTGTAGTGAACGAAAATGTAGACAAAGACGTTGATTTTCGGAGCCGTATTTTGTCGAAACGAAGTGGCTCTGAACTTTGTATTCGGAACCTCTTGAAGGAATTAACCTTTCCGTTTGAAAGACATTTCAACAGAATAATAGACAGGGAAAAGGAGAGCCCTTCTACGCAGATAAAATAATAGCCTATATTTATTAGACTTAATAAACTTTTCGTGGTTCCACGTAGTTTTATAAGATTTAATTTGAAGAGTTCAGGGGAAGAACGGGCTATCATGGTTTTCTCTAGTTCGGAGAAAAACGAAATTGAATGAAAAAAAAAATAAATAAATAAATAAATAAATAAATAAATAAATAAAAGGTACATCTTGCATTCAAAAAATCTGAAATTTTGAAATTATAATGACAACGTACAGGTTAAAGTAATACAAAAGCCAAAATACCGTACAAAATTAATTTTATTGCAATATAACGGATCAAAGTGCCAAACAACACTAAAAACAGCGAAAAAATGGGTTAACGCCCTTGACAGCGATTTTTTTCCTCACTTTTGGGGTGATTCCTCGAAATACCTCCTGGCTTTTTCTGTACGGAATATTTTTAAATGAATCAAATCCCTGAATTTTAGCGAATATTAGTAGAAAATTAAGCTATTGCATACATATATTTCAGATGATAACTCTCGTTAGGATTGAGATAAAAATTCCGATCTTACGCCAAAAAATCAAGCTTTCCAAATGAAAGGATGAATCCGTTGACCAGCACTTTTTGAGCACTTTAAATTGGTCAAATTTCAAGAATCATGCTGAAAAAATCACTAAAAATGGCCAAAAACGGCTAAAAATTGCTAAATTTATATATTTTTTCTCGCGAAATATTGCTCAAATAAAGTTTATCAACTAAGTATAAAGTAGAGCATAAAAAAATTATGTACAAAATTATGCTGAAAAATTTAATTAAATTTGATTGAAATTTTTTTTTTTTTTTTAAATCTATAGAAACGGCACAAAAAAAGATAAAAGTCAAAAATCTCTTCTTGAATTTCGGATTATTATTTAGAATACTTTTTGCCATAAAATTAATAGTTAACCACTTCTTGGCACTTGGACGGGTCCAATTCCCAAACAATTTAACATTGAACAATATGATAATTTACGAAAATCTGGTCATACGATTAAGCCACATGTCTGAAACTTTCGGAAGAGACCGAAATTTTTTTGTAAAGGGGTTTGATGGGAAGTGAAATTCTGATGGACGAAGTGGCTGCTGAGCCAAATTTGCTGAAATCTGGGCAATCGCTGTAAGTCTTTTCTTCTTTTCATGCCGATCCGGCGTCACAAACATGCTAGTAAATTCTTCATTATAGTTCTTAAGATTGTTGTAAACTTGCTGAAGGCAATCAACATGAAATTTCATTTCTCTCAGCCGCCTTGTCTTCATTGGAGTTTTAGCAATATACCTTGTGCCAAGAAAACCCGCCCAATCAAAATATCTGATTTTGGTCAGGCCAAAAATCAGTGAATAACACAGGACTAAACGATGAATATTGAATAGAGACACCAATAGGTCGGAAAAACGGTAGACTGTGGCGTGTGAAACATAGCTAATACCTGTTATTCTCAGGCTAGATAACGAACTAACAAGGGGAAGTGGCAGCTTCAAGTTAGCCCATCCTTTCCCTCGACTGTTCCCAAAAGCTCGTTATTTCGCTGTATACGAAATACTCACCTGCTGTTTTCGAGCATTTAGACCCTTTTTTCCTTATTTCCACCGTGTTCGGCTTCCCCCAAAACATAAGGTACCTACCATTCTCAACTCACTTTTGACAAAAAAATGAGATAGCTCGTTCTTCCCCAGTTCTCTTCATTTGTTTGTAATTTCCAACAGAACAAAACGTCCGCCAAGTAGGGTGGACAGTAAAACTTCCTCACATATTGTTACTTTTTTTTTAACGTTTTTTTTTTTAGATACCCAAGAGGGACCGCACTCCGGGTTATGTGAGATTCAAACCCCCTAAAACCTCACCTTCCTTTTCTCACGTTGGAACTCAGCCTGGAACTGTTTAACACATTACTTCAGGCCGAGTCGTTGAGAAATTGTTACATGGACGTATAGAATTAGTTGGAGAATTGAAATGTCCTTAAAACTAAACTTTTGGTGGTCCCACATAGAAAGTGCAGCAAATTATTACACAGCTATAAATAATGGCCTATCTTTATCAAATCTAATAAACTTTTTGTGGTTCCACATAGTTTTATAAGATTTAATTTGTTTCTAAGTAATTTCCAACAGAAAAAAACGTCTGCCAAGTTGGGCCGGCAGTATATATTCCTGAGATATTGTAACATGGGCTTTAGGTCTCGATGGTATCCCACTATATTCACTTGCATCTATACATACCATACCGAGCGAGCGATGCGAGCAACATCGTCTACACACGTGAAACCTACCCTTAGTGATTTACCGTTTGCGAGCCAAGCCAGCAACATCCCCTACATGTTTCAATTGTAATATACCTCAAGTGGGGTCGGGGGGGGGGGGGGGGGGGGGGGGGGCTGGACGTGGAAGCGAGCTGGAGCAGCTAGTCTCTATTATTTTAAAATTGTCCAATCCCACCCAAATCATATTGCGTAGGGCATAGGCTGTAGTGCGGGAGGGGGGTGGGAGACCGTTTTAATACCGTTCTTTTCGGCTTCCCCGCTTCCCCACCCCTCTAAACGGCCGTAGAAAACTCCGAACAAATACCGGTTTCGTAGGTTTTTCTACGAGGAAGACGACGGCGCGTTCGGTTTGCCAAAAAAAGTATCGGAAAAAGCGTCAAAAAATGAAAGAGTAAGGACCCGTTTTCTAGAAAATTCCGACGAAAAACTTCGTTTTTTCCCATTGAAACGTACCCCATAAATAGAAGTTTTTCGGGACGGTCTTTGCGGGCGAAATACAGGTTTGATTCTGCCGAATCTGAATCCGAAATCAGATATTGAAAAAAGTGACGGGAAGTTGGTCAAAATGGGAGGGGAAGAGAGGCGAGTGAAGCGAGTGATGCGAGTAACATCCCCTGATAAACTTTTCGTGGTTCCACGTAGTTTTATAAGATTTCATTGGTTTGTAAGAATTTACAACAGAAAAAAACGTCTGCCAAGTTGGGTGGGCAGTATAGCTTCCTCACGCGAGCAAAGCGAGCAATATCCCCTACAGACATTAAACCTACCCTTAGTGATCTACCGTTTCCAATCATTCCACAAGTCCCATTCGACAGTAAAAGACCATCACATCTATACAGCCACATCTTGCGAGCGAAGCGAGAAACTTAATGGGGGGTCCGGGGGGCTTGCCCCTCTGCTGGACGTGGAGGTGAGCGAAGTGAGCCGGAGCGGCTAGTTATTTATAAGAATGAAACTCCGTCTGTTTGTCTGTCTGTCGTCTCTATGCATGCACGACCAAACGGCTGAGTGGCGGGAGCCTACGAGTGGAGGGATTTTCTTGGCACACACACACACAATATATATATATATATATATATATATATATATTATTAATTGCTATGCAATTCTTAGGCCGACCCCCAATAATTTTTTTAAAATGTCCACTTTTTTTGTGTAACGTTTTTTGTCCCGAGATGGGAAGCGAGAGGTCGTGGGTTCGAATCCCGGCCAGGCCTGAAAATTTTTTTTTTTTTTTTTCCTCGTGAGACGAAGGTTGTGGGTTCGAATCCCGGCCAGGCCTGAAATTTTTTTTTTTTTTTTTCTCGTGAGACGAATTGCATAGCAAATTATCCTCGTTTTCTACACAGTAGAAAAGAGAAAAGATCCGGCGAGGCGCGAAGCCGAAGTATTATATATATATATATATATATATATATATATATATATATATATATATATATATATATATATATATATATATATATATATATATATATATATATATAACCGCATGAAATGGCTCTACAAGAGCATATTCATATTCAAACAATTTTTAAGGAAAAACAACAATTGACAACATATATATATATATATATATATATATATATATATATATATATATATATATATATATATATATATATATATATAAGCGTTAAACTCCTGGATTCGTTTCAGAATGTCTCAAAACGGATTTCAATGAAGGAAACTTTCGGAAATTTCGATAAAAATGTGAGAGTCATTGCAATAGCTTCATTTTCTACAAAAATTTGCTGAAACTGCAAAAAAATCGAAAATCCAAAATCGCCAAAGTTTATTTAGTATGAGTTTGTATGCTATTAAATTGTTTTTCAACTGTTTCCTAGTACCCAAGTTGCTCTATTGTCGACACAATGTAATATATTATAGTACGATAGGTACATTAAGAAAATCTGCTCGTACGATCATGCTGAATGACTAGAATGTTTTAAAATTCCATCCCACTGAGCAATAACAAAATTTTCTGCAGAGCCCCTTACCAGTTTGTAGATACACTGAATTGAAGAACATATTGGTACATGTCCATACTTACTCCTCCACGCTGCGGACTGGAGGTTCGAAAGTTTTCTACCATTATTCAATACTTAGGTGATGATTTTTTTGTCGTTACAGTTGGTGAGGAGTCCCGTTCTGGTGAGAGGAACGCAGTGATACATACGAAATGTGAGTATATTCAAGTAATAATTTTAACCATTTTACATACGGAGAATAGTTTCAACAAAATTTGCTAAATATCTCAGTTGAGTGCCATGATCTTAGGACTGTTTTTTTTTTTTTTTTTTTCAAATATATTCAATTAGGGAAAATTCCTGGTAGGTTCAGCAATACTTTATACTAAAGGTTACCATTTACTAAAGGTTACTTTAATTTGCTAAAGGTTATCCTTTATCAATGAAGTTTGTTTAAAGTGTATGTTCAATGCTGCGCAAGTATTGGTACGGTAGTTTTAGCTCTTTTTTTTCTCAAGTTCCAATGCATTAATAATTTTGCTTATGGAAATCTGAAGCAGATCTCCTTTGTAGCCTTGATCTGCCTAATCAGTAACTGTGTGTACTGCAACTTGAATGCCTGCTTTCATTCCACTGCTGAGTAGGTCTAACCCATATTGGTCAACCAACATCCCGTGACCATAGTCGTTGAGCAAATCTCTGTTGAGCCTCCCCACCAATGGTATGGACCATTTATCAAGAACTGCTCCTCTTATTGCTAGTTATGCCTTTATCCTTTCCCATTATAAGGTCTTGTAGGCGTGTCAATGAGGCCACTTTACTGTATAGTAAATATTGGAAATGGACGACTTCACTTCATCAAGTTGTCCATCCACTCACACTTGTTTATGTGTAATTTTGATGTTGTCAATGTATACAACATCACTCAATAAATCTTTCACTTCTCCTCGTGTCACTGCGTGAAATTCATCGAACGATCTTAAAAAATACATTCAACTAAGAAACACTAGGAAATAGTGTACAAAATAAATTAACCTGCTACTAATCCATTCCTTGAAGGTTATGAGGTTCCAGTCAACCGCAAAGGAAAATGGCAAACGTAAGTTATAAAATAGAACCTTCACGGAAAGACAACTTTGATTCTTGGAAAAGCCAAGCGAGAGTAATCTTAGTTGAAAATGGACTCTTGGGTTACGAACTGTGGGTATGAACTGTGCGGAAACCCGTCATACCTGACGGTGGCGGTGATACTCGTACTATAGAAGCATTGGAAAAATGGGAAAACGATGACTTGATAGCAAATTCTGATCAGATGTTAATAATAGCACCTGGTGAGTTAGTTCAAGTTAAGATTGCAAATCTTCTAAAGAAGTCTGGGACACTCTTCAAAACATTTATCAAAGTAGTGGACTTACTAGAAAAGCGAATTTAATGAAGCAACTTATACTCAAAAGAATGAAATATAGTGAAGACATTAGGGCATTAGGGACATCTCAAATCATTCATGGACTATTCTATCTCTATCAATCTATACTATTTTATGAGAATGAAACTCCATCTGTCCATCAATCTATCCATCTGTCCGATCGAGCTATACACGGCCTAAATTTGAGTTGGCTCCAAGGGATTATGATCTGCAAAATAGTGCACAACGATCGTTGAAGCTAACACCTTTTTGTGAAACAAAAATAGTTTTAACCAGTGATTAATAAGAGAAATGATGAGAAATAAACAGGGTGTCCCACATAAGGTCGTCAGTACTACAGGAGTCGATTCTAGAGCTCATTTCTGATAAAAAATTCCTCATAGAGATTTTTTATTTTGAACGCATAGTTTTCGAATAGGCAATTGAATTTCAAAGATTTTTTCGTGTTTTTGACCTTTTGTAACTAAAACGATCATAACTCTCTTAATTTACTGTGTAAATTATAATTTGAGGTTACCGTTGAAAAGAACATTTTCTGTCTGATAGTTGAAGGTTTCTTAGGAATTAAGGTTTGAGACATGAAATACTACTCTGAAACGCAAATTTGACTTGATCCGGGAAACTTTGAGTTTTTTCAATTAGGAATTGAACTATGAAAACCAATATTTTTTCAAAACACGAACAGTAACGGTAATAATGGCGTCAAAATCTCACCTTTTGAACGACGTAGTCAATTTTGCATATAATTCGCTAACTATGGGAGAAAATGATGTTTTAAGTTGAAAAGCATCGTTTTAGAGAGTTTTCATAGTAAATGAACTATTGCAATAGCTCGGAAAATTGTAAAATCAAAATTCTTAAAAATTTGTCAACTGAAATCCGTTTTGAGGCATTTTGAAACGAATCCTTGAGTTTAACGCTTTTTCATATGTATATATATATATATATATATATATATATATATATATATATATATATATATATATATATATATATATATATATATATATATATACTTTGGCACAGATGTGCGGAGGAAAATAGAACATATATAAAGATAGATAAAAAGGAAAAACTCACGTTATAATATTTCGGCTTTTGCCTTTGTCAAATAGTAGAGTAGAAGTGTATATATATATATATATATATATATATATATATATATATATATGTGTGTGTGTGTGTGTGTGTGTGTGTGTGTGTGTGTGTCATTCCAGACGATAACACTCGTTAGGATTGAGATAAAAATTCCGTTCTTGCGCCAAAAAACCAAGATTTCCAAATGATAGGATGAGTTTGTTGGCCGGCACTTTTTGAGCACATTAAATTGGTAAAATTTCAAAAAGTACTAATAAAATCACTGAAAATGGCTAAAACCAGCTGAAAATCGATACATTTATATATATTTGTAGAATATTGCTTAAATAAAGTTTATTAACTATAAAGTAGAACATTCACAAATTTATGTATAAAATTATGCTAGGGAATTATGCTAGAAAATCTAGGGTAACGGGCCCTATACTTTGGCACCTAAGGTGGCTTTTTAGCGAAATTGTTCGCTATAAAATCAGCTTTTGATCATATCCTCCAACTTTAATTTTTCTTATTTTCTCAGATTCTGTGAGAATACGATGAAATAGATGTTTTTTAGATTGGATAAGTATGGAATTTTGAAATAATTATCAAAGTCTAAACTTAGCATGGCCCCGTATTTGTACCCTTGTTCCTAATCTTGGACAGTCATGGTCCTTCAGTTGAACACTTGTCCCCGATTGTGGACAGTGGTGGCCGTACTATTTAATATGAAAATTACATATTAAAGTAATATTTTAAAATTACACATTAAAGTAATTACTTTTCATATTACAGTACTGACCAATTTTCATAGTAAATGAATTATTGCGATAGCTACGAAAATTTTTAAATCAAAATTCTTGAAAAATTCAATTTACTAAATACTGTAAATATAAAAATTTAATATGAAAAGTTGGACACTACATTTCCTATTTAATTAATTAATTAATTAATTAATTAATTAATTAATTAATTAACTAATTTAGTTAATTAGTTAGTTTAGTTAACTAATTTAGTTAATTAACTAATCAATTAATTAGTTAATCTTCCAGCTTTCGCTATTAACTCGGCCAAAATCTCTCTAAGGAACCGACTATTACATTTTCTTGGAAATGGGTCGTTGTTCTTTTCTAAATGATGAATTTGGTGAAGGCAATCAAGTACAAATTTCACATTTATTTTGAAGCGTCTTTATTATTTTCCAGTATTTATAGGTTCTTTGTAGTAGAAATGGCAAATATAAATATGTTAATGTCGTTTTTTCATACCATGTGTCAATAGTTTTGCTTAAAACATGTACTTTCTAATATAATTTTTGATTAGGAAAATGAAAGAACTTTAGGGAAATTTTTAATCACGAAATGACAATGGTTTAAAATCACCCGATATCTACAAGCAAGATTATTGACTCATGCAATATAATTTACAAAAAATCGCTCATACTATCACGCTGCATGACTGGAACTTTTTCATCACAATTTTGAGAAAACTTTTCTTAATGTCCTAGTCAATCGTCGATAATTTTGGTTTGACTAAATTTCTGCCAGAAGTTACAATTTTAACGGTTTTGGGAAAATTTAACGGTTTTTCATCCCCTCCCCACCATGGAGGAGGTAGAACACCAGATGGGGAAGAACCCCACCCCCTTCCTTTTTCCATCTGCCCTATAGGTCTTAACGTAATGCCACTGAGATAGGACTCGGTGTATTTTATTCTTCAGTGATTCTTCAGTGTATTTTAATTCTAGTACTCTTCTCCCTCTTCAGCCATCAGCACATACCTACCATTTCTACTAATCAAAAATTAAATATACGTGAGTAGGTACATTCACCATTCACAAAATCATAAAATCATATTTACCTTTTTTTTTGTTGTGTGATTCTCTCTCTTTTTGCTTCAAATTCTAACCCCCATCCCCTTCCTTTTCCCTTCTGCCTTTACACGTCTCATTGTAGAGCCACTAGAGTAGAACGTCAACGAAAATGCTATTCAGTGTATAAAGAAAAGCTGTTTTTCTTTAATGATCAGACAACAACACCTAAAACTAAACTACATATTATGTTTTTGCTTACTGACCTTGGCGAAAGTTGTACCATCCAGACGACACAGACATACAATCTCTACAGAAAAAATACATACATACTCTACTCTATACATATTTACAGAAAAAAACGCATAATTGTTTTACCTGTATAACAGAAACTAACTGCCTATGTCATTCTAAAATTAAATGTGATGATAAAGAATGTTGAATTTACTAACTCGAAATGTATAGCAGGACGTGAACAAAACTGACTATTCTTCTTTCTCTCGTCACCCATAACATTAACGTTAAGATTTCACCACACTCGTACCTTCATTCTTTAGCTTAATAAATCACACGATGTCACGGAAAGAAAAAATGGGCAAGGTGAGATAATTGTAACTGTTCATGGCTATGAATTATTTCCTAGTTTTAGGAACTGTTTTTTTGGTAGTAAAATTATTACGAACATTCGAACTTAAGCACCTTCCAACGTCTAGACAACATCCTCCTTTTAGGTGTCCTTAAAATTGATCTGGTAAACACGGATGTCCAAGTATAGGGCCATGAAATACTAAGCTTGGCCATGAAGTTGGACAGTCGTCCAACTAGACTAGGGCTAGAAGGCTAGGGCTAGAATCTTTTGATGTTCCATTAGTTGGGTTTTTTATTGTAAAAAAAAGCATCTGTTCTCACTAACTTTATCCTGGATGAATACATTGAGAAAACACTCAACTTTGCAGAACAATAATTGGAATCCACAAAAAACCATCATAAATATTTAGGAAAACCTTATGAATAAGACCAAGTTTCCTTACCGAAATCAGAAGAAACCTCAGCTTCTCAATACTAAAACTTTCAAAATGAACTGAACAAAACAGTTTCCACTCAGAGGTTACACTAAGGTTTCCCATATGGAGTAGTGATAATGTATATGGCCGGGAAAATGATCCAAAGACAGTAAAAGACCGTATCCATAGTTATTTAGGAGAAACTCCCAAGTGTCCAATTTTAGGGCTCTGTCCAACTATAGGGCCCGTTAACCTATTTAAAATTAATTAAAATTTGCTAAAAACCGATAAAAACTGCAAAAAAGATATGAATACAAATCTATTTTTAAATAGCAGATTATTATTTAGAATACGTTTTTTGCAAAAAAAAATTAATAGTTAAAAATTTCTTAGCAATCAAAAAGCTTAAATTTCAAACGAGATTAACATTATACAATACGATAATTTACGAAAATTAGCTCATACGATCATGCTGCATGACTGAAACTTTTTTCACTGAAATCGAGGATTTTCTTGAAAAATGACTTTCTATGAGTTCGGGGTCGGTTTCGACGTTTATTTTACGCTGAATCGAATGGTAACTCTTGCATATCTCCACAACCCCGCTATAACCGAGTTTTATACTTTAGCTTACTAAATAGTTTCACCCCTAAAAACACATGAAATTCATCATCCCAAATGAACTCAAATTTATGAGTTTATGTGTAAAACTTAGTATTAACGGGGTTGGGGAGATATGCAAGTGTTACCATTCGATTGAGCGTAAAAAATAGGTAAGTGGAAATCGACACCAAACTCGTATTTTCATAGGTCATTTTTCAAGGAAAACCTCAATTTCAGTGAAAAAACGATGTTTTTCAACATGGATTTCTCCCCTATATAGCGAAGTAATAGTTAAATTGACTAATCGTTGAAATGGTGAGGTTCTGGGGCAGTTTTAGTGAATTTTTGTGGAAAATGAAGCTATTGCAATGGCTCGGAGAATTTTTGAATATTTTCTTCATTGAAATCCGTTTTGAGGCATTCTGAAACGAAAGCGTTTGGCGTTGGATGGGTGATCCAAGAACTGGAAAACCAATCTTCTCCGAACGTACCATATATGCTATTAGTACGAGTTGTATCTCTTATGGTACTGCCATACCCCTCTCTCTGTATGAGCGTGGATTTAGGCCCCCATTGCACCTCCGGGGCGCTTTAAGTTCATTACATGGTAGCAGAGCGTGGTTAGGATTATGCACGGCTGACGCCTAGTAATCCGATCCACTATTTTTGGGGAGTTAATGTTTCAGAAGAAACATGGCCCGGGTTTCCATAAGGAATACCCATTATACTCCCTTGGATACATAAATCCTTTCATTGGTTCTTGATTATTAATTTCTCAATTTTTCCCCTCATACTATTTCTATTTAACATACTTAATTTTCAAGGGCATCGTTCCCTATTTCATAAGTCCCCATAGTGGGCACCTTCCACTATAAGTCTCCAAAGTTGAGCGAGTTCATTCCCCAGGGCATAGTTCCCATTTTCGTAAGTCCCCAAAGTGGGCAGCTCCCTACTGTAAGTCTCCTGGTTGAGCAAGTTATATTATTCCCGATTGTTCCAATCTTTGATTGGGGGTTAACTACCTAATGAATACTTCATATGAAGATTCATTGACAATCCATCCTGTTTTAATTTCACCTTTTTATCCTCAATCGCCAATGCAGCTATTTATTAGTGAGCATCAGTTCTGAACCAGTAAACTATTCCACCTAGTTTACATACTTGCTCTTCAATCAAGTATGTTTTTAAGGGGGGGGGGGGGGGGGGGAGTGTGACAGTTCCCGCGAGATCCAAGGGAATGCGCTGCCGTCGCTCCGTTGTTACCCAACGGGCGTCGGGCGTCTCTTCCCGTGTTTTCGAAAGGCTGCGTTTGGCGATGGATGGATGATCCAAGAACTGGAAAACCAATCTTCTCCGAACGTAGCATATATATATGCTATTAGTACGAGTTGTATCTCTTATGGTACTGTCACACCTCTCTCTCTCTCTATGAGTGCGGATTTAGGCCCCCATGCACCTCCGGGGCGCCTAAGTTCATTACAGTGTGTGTGTGTGTGTGTGTGTGTGTGTGTGTGTCCTTCCAGACGATAACTCTCAGTAGGATCGACAAAAAAATTCCGTTCTAACGCTAAAAATCAAGCTTCCTTAACGAAAGGATGATTTCGTTGGCCAATACTTTATGAGCACATTAAATAAGTCTAATTTCAAAAAACGTGCTGGAAATATCGCTTAAAAAATGGCTAAAAACGGCTAAATGTACTTAAATTTCTTTAAAATTTGCTATACAATAGATAAAACCTGAAAAAAGCTAAATATCCAAAATCTTCGTTTGAATAGCAGATAACTATTTAGAATTCGTTTTTCGCCACAATAATAATAGTTAACGTTCTTTGCACTCAAATAGCTCAAATTCCAAAACAATTCAACTTAATATAATAAGATAACTTACGAAAATTCGCTCATTCGATCATGCTGCATGACTGGAACTTTTTATCGTTCTTGTGTCTTTAAAAAAATTTGGTTCCCATAGTTCAGTTCCCGATTGAAAAAACTCAAGGTTTTCCGAATTAGGAAAAATTTGCTTTTCAGAGGGCTTGTTCGTGTCTCAATCCTCAATTCTTAAGAAAGCTCTGGCATTTATCCATTGGGAAATTCAATGTTTTTTTCAACAGTATCCTCGAATTTGAATTTACACAGCAAATTAAGAGAGTTATGATCGTTTTAGTTACAAAAGGTCGAAAACACAGAAAAAATCCTAATAATGTAATTACCTACTTGAAAACTAAGCGTTTAAATAAAATATCTTTGAGGTACTTCCGATCTGAAACGAGCTCTAAAATCTACCCCTGAAGTACTGACTACCTTATGCAGGACACCCTGTTTTGTAGAATGTTTCTAGGAAGTTTTTCCATGTAAAGTTGAATTCCATGTAAAATTTTACAGAAGATAGGGGCAAAAACTAATTTTGTCCAGTCCGCATAAGATTTTGGCCCACTGTACGGTAATTACGTGTCCTGAAATGGAGAAAAAATAAGAATTCGTTAAACCACGCAAATTTCCATGAACGGTTTTGGTGGAAACTGAAACGACAGATGCAGCCAAACAAGGCATTGACAATGTGATGTTATCGAGTTCCACGATGTTACCTATAATTTTTAGGTTTCTAAAAATTTACTTGTTTCCAAATCTACTGGTTTTTTTTCACATCTCCGTTTATACTACATCCCTCATTTAGTTTGGTAGAAGAATTTGTAAAATTGTTGGTTTCTAATGTACCTACCCGCACTGGATGGAGCCATGATGCAACATTTTAAATATTGATAGAATGTTGCTTTGGCTCACCACAGTCGAAGACATGTTACCAACAGAACGCTTGTAAAATCTTTTAAAAATGTAATGTTCTAATCCCCATCTTTATCTAGCCAGAATCTGCTGAAACTGCTGCCGGTCTCTCATGCGGTGTCTCATTTCAATGATTATTACCCACGCATTCATTTTATATTTTTAAATTAAGATAGATTCAATTCTAAGAAATTTGATACCATCCGCACTTTCCTACTTTAAGTAGTTCTCTTTCTATGATGTTTCAAAATTTACACTGGTGACGTCACACTGGGTTGCAGGAAGGTTCCTCTATGCGGGAGGGGTACTTTGACGTCACCAGTGCGCGAAACTTTGAAAAATATTAAAAAAACTACTCATCGTAGGAGAGTGCGGTTGATGCCAAACTTCTTAGGATGGAATCTTCTTCGATTTAAACATAGTTGAAATACTTTTTTCCGACCACTGGGTAACGATTATCTATGAGCAGCACGTTTCATTTGTCTTGAAATCACTTTTACCTTCATTGTTACTTGCTGGTTACCAAAAAGGCTCGCTAAGTACTCTCTCCATGAGAGTTCGTGAGTTCCCCTGGTTCACTCTTGTGATAGATGACTCACCTATGGCTTTGTGATGCTTAATTAGCAGTGGCGTCATTTTATTTGGAAATTCGTTGAAATAAATTAAATGATCAAAATGATTATGAGGAAGATAGCTCTCGAAATATTACGAATATTAATGATTAAAAATGATTAATACTCGAGAACAGTAAAATACCCAAGTGGAACGGATAAAAACGTTTCTATGGTTATTAGATTCAATGTGTTTTTGAATAAATTGGTGGGAACGTTGATTTTTTTGTTTGTTTGTGGTGTCTGTTTGCCTACATCTATGTCCTTTTACCCTCCCTCCAAAAGCAATGCCTCCCTTACTCTGCCTTTTTCCTCCACCCCTCCCACTCTGTACCTACATGAGATGTTATGTTCTGGTATCGTGAGGAACCGATAGGATCCAGTCATAACAACGGTGTCTACTACTTCTCTAAGACTTACAAACATTTTAGGTAACATGCTGGGAGGCAAGGGGGGCTTGGAGAGATTCCTGTCGAAAAGCGCAACCGATTGACGTTGAAGGAGATAGGTGAGCACAAAAGGAAGCGAGGGCGTAGGGAAAACTTTGTTGGGGTCGAAGGGAAGCCCCAGGTATAATGTGTCCTGATTATACACGACGCTCAGGCGTGTCGGAGAATGAGGCGAAAGCCCATCCCTTAACACAGATAGAGATGGATGGTTTTCAATTAAACATTAAACCTCACCCATTTCTTCAACTCAGCCGCATTACTTACTTCTTACGTTCCATAACCAAACCCGATCTTTCTGCTACATTTAACGTTCATTCATCTTCATTACAGTGCTTCCGGTTGTGGGGTCTGTGCATTATGTTTACACTTGGTTGAATTAGAAAATACTTAATATGCACGGGCGATCGAAAGAGGAGAGCGACCCTCGAAAGAGAGGAACTCTCAGCCAATGAGAAACGATTCAGCCGGAAAGATATTACATTAGAAGAACTATTTTTTTCTCTTTTTTTTCCTCCTTACATTTTTTCATTTGCCTCCCAAGGATTCGCCCGTTACATCTGCAACGCATCATTAGCTAAATTGCGTAGACTCCTTTGAGAACTTAACCAAAATGTACATGGGATCACGATGTAATCTGAGTGCTTAAAACAAAAAGTTTTTGCAAATTCATTTATTACAATTTATTAATTTATATTCCAACTACAGATATTATATATAGGTATATATATATATATATATATATATATATATATATATATATATATATATATATATAGCATTTCCAAGTCGAATTGAGAATTTCCCAAACCAAATTGAGAATTTTCCTAACCAATTTTAGATTTTTCCAAACCAATTTGAGAATTTTCCAAACCAATTTGAGAATTTTCCAAAACAATTTGAGAATTTTCCTAACTAAGAATGTTCTAAAAAAGAAAGGAGAAGGGGATCATCCAAACCAAAGTGACAATTCTTCAAAGCAAATCAAAACTTTTAAATGGGAATACAATTGCACAATACATCGTTAAAAGAAAGAAATTCGCTTTTTTTCATTTTAAAATAATCACATTTTTCATATTTTTGAGAAAAATGAGGTATTATGAAAATTCAATGTACAGGGTTCCCAGCGGCTGCGTTCGTTAATTGCACGAACATGTCCATCATCCAATTTGTTGAATCAGCTGATGAAATGGTGGAGATGCTTCGAGCTATCACTTCACTCAAAACGAGATCCTACGGTGACTCACTAAGAACGTTCCTCATGTAAAGCTTGATTTTTGAGAAAGCATTTTTCTTTTTTTTTTCTTCTATATTCTGGTTTTTTTTTTTAAATAAAGCGTCATTCATTCATTCATTCATTCTCTCTCCCTCTTTGTTTGATTGGTAAAAGTGCGCAGGTGGCTAGGACGAGGGTGGTGTCGACTGAGCAGCCTACAAATCAACAGACCACCTAATGATACACATCATTCTGACCTATATGCCCATGTAATCTGAATTTTTACTAAGGGATTGATTACTCGATAATATGTAGTTTTGAGACGCGAGCTTGCGAGCGTCCAGGCCAGCAATCTGTGCACATCATTCCGAATGGTGCGATCAACCGACCCACCTTACTGATTACTGGTGTCCATCATTCCATGTCAGTCAGGAAGTATACTTTATTGATCACCCCGAAAGTAAAATTTAAAATTAGCGTCCGAGTTAAGAAATGGCTGTATTGCAGGCAGGACAGGAACGGGTAATGACCTCGATGGAATTCTTCATCTGAGGCCAGAAAAAACGGGCACGGATGAGGCTGGTGGAGGCCTTAATTTCCGGATGCGACAGACCATGGATATGGTTGAAGACTAGTGGTCGGAGGGCGAGAAGGGATTTAGGGCCTGGATGAGGAAGCTGACAAGTCACAAAAAAAAAAAAAAAAAAAAAAAAAAAAAAAAAAAAGTGCACACACTATTCACACTATTCCATCTCTGAAGACCTGATGAAGTATCACATCTCAGGTCTAGTGATTCAGACAAATCACAATACAAAAGAGCACTGGCCTTTCTTTACTTGCTCGACGACCGAGTCTGCAACTTCTGCAGAACCTTGAGATACTGACGTGATATTAAATCGATCTCTCCGCTCCATCAGATGTGTACCTACTATAAGTAATGTGAAAAAACATTAGTTTTGACTTCTCATATTTATGAAGCAGTCAGAACACATATTGGAATAGCTGAACCGGGAAAAAGTTGCTAGGTTTAATAAGCATATTTCTATTAGTGCTTTTCGTAAAACAAATACTAGTCCATTGATATGAGATGTGGTCGTTTCACTTCAAGCTATTATCCGAATTTACGAGAGCCATGTATTATATATAAATATGAGTAACGTCCAAGAGTTTCTACCGAACACTGAGAAGCTATGATTCGTGCTGAAAGCTTAGAAGTTTTTCATAATCCGAAATCAGAATTCTCATTTGCTTTTTGCGTTTCGCTTCTCGACCAATCGGTTTCATGTCTATTTACCTGTTGGTCTTTCTATCAATGGTTTTAGGAGTATTATATATATATATATATATATATATATATATATATATATATATATATATATATATATATATATATATTATATGTACATTATTAGAAAAAAGTGTGCTTAATACATATTTAGTTTTATTAAGAATTTCACATCATAAAATTTCAAAGTTAGATAATTATGTTTCTCAGGGCAAAGAAGCTTTCTGTATCAACTCCGAAAGGTTTCTCCATCCGTTTCGACTCAAGTGTGTGCCCTCCCGATTAGTTAGGTAGTTCCCCCGGAGCTTACGCAAATAAGATTATTTCATTAGGTATACTGCCTACTACTGAACGAAACACTCTCCGTGAAGTCTCTTGGATTATGAGAAGGAACATAGCGCACTAGTGATACTAAAATGGATGTATCATGTATATTACTCATTTTATATTTGCGTAGGGATAAGATTCATCGAACTGCGCTTTTTCCTCATTTCATAATTTACCTAGTGTTGCAATAAGGTCAATCTCAACGCAACACCGGGATGTTTTCACAAAATACGTTTCTTTATTCGGGCAGTTTAAATTATTTAAAACATTAGTAAACAGGCTAAATGAACAACGTACTAACTTAGTTTTTTACTCGAATTTTCAGTGTGCAAAAGCGTGCACAGTTCCGAGCAATGTGCCCGCAATACGCCGTATAAGGTGAATGCACCGATTGTGGACACATTAAGGAAAATTTTTCATTGGATTTTCTCTACAAATCAAGCAAGTGGTTTAGGAATAGCAAACCTTCAAGGTAGACACCAAAAGCTGCCAATGTTACCATAGTAGACATTTTTGTGTTTATAGTGGACATCAGTTGTACAATGTCTTTTTCATGAGATTTATGCTTGAAATGCGGTTGTATGCTCCTTCACGAACATGACGACTGGATGTATTTTTCTCATATTTTTACAGTAGCTGATAGAAAAAATCAGTGATGCTTCACCTCTAATTTACCTTACCTACCATGTTTTCAGCGGTATTTAGTTACCACTACCTGATTTTGGGTTATAGGGAGTAGGTACACCAAAAAATCAAATTGATATCAGACTTGTCTCATGATCACTAGGAAATACTCGTACATTAACTCATTAGGAATTAGGGATCTTGTCGGTTAAGTGTCAGCAAACTTCGAAGGGGTGGTCTTAATAATGACCTTTTCCGTTATCGTCTCGCCAGGGCCCCAGCTGCCAGCGCATCCAACTAGTCTGAATTTTCACTAAAGGATAAACTACTTGATGTTGGATAGACTGCTTGATGTTGAATATTTTTTAGATGTGAGCGGCGGGCAGCTTCTGAAGTTTTCTGATAAGCTTCTGATTACCGAGGAGATCCAAAACTTGTTGTTTTACAACTGAAACAGGCACATAGTGTTATTAAACAAACTCAATTTCATCAGTTGCTAAATATCAGTATACTAAGTAAGTCATACCATAATTAATTGTGTCCTAATTAACTAAAACCTTCGTCTCTCTCCTCGGAATCAACCTCGTCTTTCTCAATATTCTTCACATATTCGCTTCCAGTAGGTTGTTCTAGACAGGAATGAATCTCAAATTGCTCATTTCCCAGATCTGTTACTCTTCTTCGTTTCCTGGTTGTTGACGGCAAACTAAATGTTTCCTCGTCTAAAGAGTTTCCATCGTCAGATCTATTCTCAGAAGGATTTTAAGAGTCTTCTGACTCTTGGATCACGAGAGCTGAGCCCTTTTCGTTCTTCTTGGTTTTCTTCTTTGCTTCTCTCTTTCTCTCTATGTATCTTCGTAGCACCCTTTTCTTCTTTATTCTTCAACGCTCAAGTTTCTTTCGCCCTTCCAGAATTGCAACATCTTCCTTCTTTTTCACCTTATTTATTTGCATCTCTCGCCATTCTTGACTTCCTGAGCGTCTCTAGGTATCTCCTCTCCATCATAGTCCCAAAACACTAAGCCTGCAGCCGTTTTTATAAAAGAGACATAAAAGAAGGTAGATGAGTTATTATAGGTATTATGGATCGCATGTCCCACCTTCATGATCCCAGCTAAACTTTATGATTCAATAGTGGACACTTGATGTTTCGACACTTGATGTTCCCCTGTCCACTATCGGTCCCCTTTGATTGAATGGAATCATATAAATGTAGAATATACCTCAAAGCTTTGGGAACGATACGAGTATAAAAGGAAAGGAGAACTGAAATATCTTACATGCACCAATAGTGCATTAAATATCAAAGTAAAATGTAGTACTTCAAAAAACCCTTCGTGATACCAATATATACAATTTACTATAACTTTTACAAACAAAAACTTATAAAATCATGCGGCTATAAATTTAGAAACTGAAGGTGCAACATACTTGCCTCCTCACGGGATTTGTTAACACCATCCAACTGCCCACAACCCGACAGCCAACTATGCCATTTATGAGTTGTTATAACTATTTCCCATCATGCCATCGAGTACTAAAAGTTCTACGGTAGCATCATAGATAGCTCTAACTACAATGTCTATGAATTTCAACTTCATTGGGTGCCACCAAATCTTATTTTTCACATTAATGCCAGCCAGTGTCCACTATTGGTTCAGTGTACACATTACCCACATTTACTTTACCTACCAAGCTTTCAGCGGTATTTATTTTCCACAACCTGATTTTGGGTTATAGGGAGGAGGTACATCAAAATTACAAGTTTCCCTGGAATTATAATTTTTTTTTTTTTTTTTTAATTATTCAAAGAAAGAAACGATGCAAATCAATACACTTAGATTCATTATTTCTATATAATAACCCCACGGAGATTACAGATGTATAATTATGAAACGCAGTCTGTGACACAATATCGAAATATTACTGCATAGACGTAGACATATTACAATGTGAAATTCATAAAATCGCCTTAAATAACTATTCGTTATTAGCCCCTCTATACTTAGGAAGGTAACACACACACACACACACACACACACACACACACACACACACACACACACACACACACACACACACACACACACTTTTTTTTTGTTTTTTTTTTTTACAAATCTCCCCTTAAAGTGGGGGGGGGGGGGACACACAATTAAAGAACAGAATGAAAATTAACGAATAAAAGAAATGGGGAGGACATCCACGTTTACCCGATGCCGGCCCTATGGATCAAGGAAGCTGAAGGAAGAGAAGGGAGAGTGGAATGTAAGGAAGTGCCCCTATAAAACTACCACCAGTTCAAGAAAGAACCCCTCAGCCACCGAGCACTCTCACTGGGATGCCCAACTTGAGTAACTCTGCGGCACTTTTCCTGCACTACACTCCACGCCACAACAAGGTCGTAGCCATGACCTTGATGTTATTGATTGCCACTCCTTTTAGCTCAGATATTGCTTATCGCAGATCATTTCTATCATATTTACATATCGCAGCCCACCTGGTCTGGACCCATGGGGCTTGATGGCAACGATATCTGGCTTCTTGCCCAGGTCACTAGGCATGTGATATAATCTCTCCCTTTTGACATCCCAACCGCTGTAAGACAATGTACCTGCTATCTGCTTGGCAACCGCATCGTGACGTAGAATGCGGCCACTGTCAGTTCGAGGACACTGCTGCACCACATGATAGATAGGTTAATTTTCACAGCGTGATGGTGCTTGAGGCAGGAGGCAAGATGTTGCCTCACCTCTTCAACCTGGTGGTGGATACAGCCTTGGGTGAGCTGCCAGATGAAATAGGGTCTGAACTCTCCCCTGGGGTTGGGGCGTTGGCTTTTGCCAATGTTTTCCTACTCACAGAAACCTGTGAGGGCTTGCAGATTGCCCTCAACGCTTTTGCTGAGCAGCTAGCCGGCTGTCAACATAAGGTGAAGGTAGTGGATGAGGGGAGGAGGGGGGGGGGGGTGGCTCTGTCTTAGGACATACACCCATCTATGCCTGATCCGAGTTATAGGTCTGGCAGTACCTTGGAGTTGACTTCATGGGTGTATACACTATAGCTGTAAGCCCTGTGGACCTTGGTGAAGCATTAGCTCGTGTAACCAAGGTTCCATTGAAGCCACAGCAGATGCTACTGCAACGTACTTACTGCAAAAGCTAACCTATGGGTTAGTCTTTGGCTGGCTTACGGCGAGGAGGCTGCTTGAACTACATTCTGAAGTTCGCTCTGATGTGGGCTCTTGGATAGGCTTCCCACCTGGTGCCCCAAGTTAATCCTGGTGAATCCAAGCTTCAGTAAGGCCGATGGGCTTGGTATTCCCTCTTTTTTGGCCAGCATCCCACTGTTATGCCACCAGCACCTGCTTGCCCTTTGGGGCTGGAGCTGGGAGGTCACCCGCACTGCTGCTGACCTTGACTTTGTCAGGCAGCAGTTGTTGTGGTGCGACTGAGCAACACTAATTGCTGGAAAGCCCAGCTCATCTGCTGAGTTTGCTGCTGCACTGCATGGGTCAGTAGATGGTAAAGATCTCCGTCAGTGTTCTAAATCCTCCTGGGTGGAATGGGCTACAGAGGGCATTGGGGCTCAGGACTATCGCCATTTTCACGCCGTCCGGGTGGCTACGTTAGCCACTTTGGTTTTCAAGGAGTAGTCGCGGGACGGTAGACACCCTTTGAAAATCTTTATAGTGTGGTGCAGCAGTGTCCTCGTACTCACAGTGGCCGCATTCTACGTCACGATGCGGTTGCCAAGCAGATAGCACGTGCTTTGTCTTCCAGCGGTTGGGATGTCGAAAAGGAAAGACTATATCACATGCTGAGTGACTGGGGCAAGAAGCCAGATATCGTTGCCATCAAGCCCTATGGGTCTGCCATAATCCTGGATGTCCAGGTTGTCAGTGGTAGTGTGGACATGGACCAGATCTGGTGGGCTAAGATATGTAAATACGATAGAAATGATCTGCAATAAGCAACATCTGAGCTAAAAGGAGTGGCAATAAATAACATCATGGTTATGGCTACGACCCTGTTGTGGCGCAGGGTGAGGTGCGGGAAAATCGCCACGGAGTTACTCAAGTTGGGCATCTCAGTGGGAGGGCTCGGTGGCTAAGGGGTTCTTTCTTGAACTGGTGGTAGTTTTATAGGGGCACATCCTTACGTTCCACTCTCCCTTCTATTCCTTCAGCTTCCTTGATCCCCCAAGGGGTAAAGGAAGCTGGGAGGGGGGGGGGGGGGCTTCCTTTCCCATCGGGTAAACCTGGGTGTCCTCGCCATTTCTTCTATTTATTTATTTTTTTCATGGTGCACTCTAATGGTGTGCCCCCCCCCCCCCCCATCTTTGAGGGGCGATTCTTAAAAAAATAAATAAAAAGTGTGTGTGTGTGTGTGTGTGTGTATTATACAGACGTATGAAAGAGCGCAAACTTTAACCCAACGTCGACCACGTGGGGTCCAGGTGGACCCCATGCGCACCTTTCCCCCCCTCCCTTATAGCCACTTTGCCCCTCACTGCCTGCTCCTCGAGTAGCTTCCTACTCAGTACTGCTCCAGAGGTTGGCGAGGTAGCAATGGTCCTCCAGGATAGTGTACCTTTTGAATTCATTTCTGTTTGATGAAAATCGTTGTTGGGGTCTGAGTAGACCCCACGTGGACTTTCGTGAGAAAAAAAATTTCGGCACATCCACTCACATTATTGTCTTAATTTTAAATCGTTTGATCATACATACGTGGTGGTTACTTAGTTCTCCTGTTTGCACCATGGAAAAAACTGGGAATGTGAATCAGTCGTTTTTTGTCCATACTAGTAGACAGTGAAGTGGAGGAAGAAATCTTGCCTAACGATGACTCAGTGTCCGACGAGTTCTTTGTTGTGAAAACATGAAAAATACCAATCGCAATGTGACTGCAAACAATATTGGTTCACGTCATACGTATTAGCGGAGGTGCTCACTAAAAAATGTAAATTCACTTTCGTACACCATGCAAAAAGGCAATATGAAAGTTCTGTGTTGGCTGAAGTTCCGTATTTTATTGAAAAACAATGGGCCTACTTAGAGTTTAAATGCCTAAAAAGTTGACTAACGTTTATATTTCGTTCTGATATAAATAAAAGACTTGAACGTTTTGCTTTTTATTCCTTTCTCCTGCGTTTTTGGTTTTCTTACATGAGGAAATTCTTTGGCCCATGTAATTTCGGAGCTACAAGCTGCAACTTTGCTACCATTGACACGATATTAGGAGACTATCCTCGTAGACACCTCAGAATTGATTGCATGATGTTTTGACGCTAGTCCCATGCAACAATAGGGCGGCACAGCCAGAAATGTGAGTGGGGTCGTGGTGGACCCCACGTGGGCGACTATTATTCTAGCTCCCACGTGGTTGACGCAGGGTTAAGAATCATTTCAGTATGCCTCAAAACAGATTTCCATGAAGAATTTTTTTTTTTTTTTTTTTAAATTTTTTTGACCTGTTGCAATAATTCCATTTTCTACGAAATTCGAGCAACCAGATTTCTAGGTCAACCGATTCCTGTGTTTTCACATTTCTCACATGAGGTTCAATAGGTGAAGGCTAAATACGCCTTTTTGTCCGCATTCGGGTCGTAACATCTGAATGCGGCCCAAATAATACCGGACGCATCGTGATATATCATGGCCCAAATACCGAACATCTCGGCTTGACGTTGTGGCGTAATCTTTTTGCACACGGAATACCGATACGTCTGCCGATGCTCCGTCGGTTTTGTGTCACAATAACTCTGTTATGATTAGTTACTAACTTGATTCACTTACGCTTAGACTTACAACCGAGATGATGATACTTCCTAGCATTTCTCATGTCATAACTAGGTTTCGTATTCATGTATAATGATAATTTTTTTTTTTTTTTTTTTTTGCAATTCTAAACTTACAACGTGAAATGAAATACGGTTGATGGAGATTTGTCCAAAAGTTTCTAATTGTTCGAAGAAGTGATCTGGAAAGGGTGCCGTTTGGCAAAGGTGTCATTGGAGGGGGGCCACAAACACTTTCCTTGTAGGAACATTCCAACTTTGATTTTCAAGTGGGTCCCCAGCAACTGACTGCAATTTATAGGATTTAAAGGAACGGGACATCATTGATTGACTTTAAAGTGATTTTATTCGTCATAGAAGCGTCTAACAATAACGATGCTGCACTTCTTAGACAATGTTGTGTCAGTCTGCAGTCTGAAAAGCGGGTGACTCGATGTACCTACTCACGCACTTCATGTTGACATTTCAGAAGGCGGTTTCTCCCTTAATCAGCCCACTCTTCTCGTCACTTTCATTCCTTCACGTTCCCTCCCATTTTTTCTCCTCCACTCACGTTTTTCCGCCAGGGTTGACTCTCTCTTTGCAGTATATGCGACTGTTTCAAGGCTGCTGAGCCCTTCTGTATGGGAGTCTACAATGAGAATATTTGAAATTAAGTATTCTCTCTCTCTCTCTCTCTCTCTCTCTCTCTCTCTCTCTCCCCTCTCTCTCTCTCTCTTTCTCTCTCTCTCTCTCTTTCTCTCTCTCTCTCTTTCTCTCTCTCTCTCTCTCTCTCTCTCTCTCTCTCTCTCTCTCTCTCTCTCTCTCTCTCTCTCTCTCTCTCTCTCTCTCTCTCTCTCTCTCTCTCTCTCTCTCTCTCTCTCTCTCTCTCTCTCTCTCTCTCTCTCTCTCTCTCTCCAGAGTCTTCCTCGAGCTTTCGTCCTGATAGCATCTCTTGTAGTTTGTCGGATCGTGTTGCGTTCCTGTTCTCGTTTGTTTATTATGTTGAAGTGTGGAGCGTGCATAAAAGGATTCCAGCACAACGCATACCGCTTAAATTGCAAGATCTTCTACTTTTCATATAGCCTGCGTGAATTTTTATAAGGAGTACTAGGAGCTAATTAAGGAAACTCGGAGGCCTTGTACCTGTCCTGATTGTTTGAAGAAGCGCCGATAGACAATATAAACTATTTAAGAAAAACAAAACAAATGAGAACAATAATTTATATAAACGTTTACGTAATAAGGTTAAACAAGAAATAAGAAATGCGAAAATTAGACATTTTCATGACCTTTTCAAAAGCACAAGGCAACCAAAAGACTTTTGGAAAATGGTTAGGAGTTATGGAATTGGTAAGGATAAATTCAAAAATGAACCGTTGCCGGTAACTGTCGATAAGCTTAACACACATTTTTGCAAGGGCGATATTATGCAATGTAATCCTGGTATGCTAGAGGAATATAGGTTGTTAGCGCAGCGTCGAAGCCGATCTGAAGTTTTCAATGTGGGAACAATAAAAGAGGATATGGTCAAGAAAATAATCATGTCTGTAACTTCGTCTTCAATAGGGTGTGACGGGATTTCGATTGAGATTCTCCAGGTTCTTGAAGACATTGTAGCTCCTGTGTTGTGTGATATTTATAACTCATCTCTGAAAAATGGTGTTTATCCAGCGTGCTGGAAGCATAGAGTTGTGTTACCTGTGAAGAAAGTTGATAAGCCAACATCTGCATCCGATTTTCGTGCTATAAATATTCTATGTGCCGCTGGCAAAGTGCTGGATAAGATTGTATATCTTGAATTTAATGATTTCTTGATTCGTAATAACATTATTGATGATAGGTAGTCGGCGTATAGAAGGGGGTATAGTACGGAAACTGTGTTAGTGAAAGTATGCGATGATATTAGGAAAGCAATGGACACTCGCAATGTCACAATTCTAGTTATGATTGACCTATCCCGTGCATTTGACCGAGTGCAACACGAACTATTGATTGCAATCCTAGGATCAGTGGGTATATCTGAACGTGTGACACAATGGTTTAGATCATATTTGTCGGGTCGTTTACAATCTACTAGGGGTCCAGATGGAATCGATTCGAACTTGCTGATGTCCAATTTAGGTGTTCCTCAAGGTTCGGTTCTATCGGCGCTGTGCTTTTCCATTTTCATTAACTCTATACACACAGTATTGAAGAGGTGTAGTCATATGTTATACGCCGATGATTTACAGCTGTACTTATCTTCACCCCTCGTTAATTTGGATGTGTGTGAGACATGGAATGGGGATTAACTCGAGAAAATGTTCAGCAATGATAATATCATACTCACGACTAAAAACCAATATACAATTTGAGGCGCTTCGCAGCATCGTTATAGATGGTCAGGTCATAGATTATGTGAACAAAATAAAAAATCTAGGGATTTGGTTCTCTGACACGCTCTCGTGGACTGACCAAGTCACTAACGTGTGCAATAATGTTTTTGGTTCATTGTATCAACTTAGGCGTATGGCTATTGATTCCCCGTTTCATGTGCGCTTACAATTAGCACAGTCACTAGTGTTGCACAATTTTGATTACTCCCTGGTGGCTTATTGTGATATGACTAGCGAAGATGTCGATAAGCTGCAAAAAGCGCAAAATGCTGAAATAAGATTCGTGTACAGATTAAAATTAGATGAGCATGTGACACCTTATTATGCAAAATTGGGAATATTGAAAATTAAAGAGAAGATACAATGTGCTGTTGCGACTATGCTATTTAAGATTTTGAAATTTGGTTCCCCTAAGTACCTAGCAAAGGAATTTAAATTCATGACCAATCGGCAAACTAGGAAACTATTGCTACAAGTACCAATTCATAGAACAGCTATTTACAACAAGTCTTTTAGTGCAAATGCTATTAGGCTCTATAATAAGCATTTGGATATTTTTGATACTGACAAATCTGTTTCATCTTTTAAGAAAAATTTTACCGAAATGTTATTATTGCATTATAAGGAAATTACAGGATAATTTTATTAATTAATATGGTACATACATACTATTATTTAATCGAACAGTAAAACATCACCACATAAGATCATTGTAACTGGGTATCTATACTTTTTCATAGAAGAGTTTGTGTTAATTTCATAATTTTTATCTTATAATGTACGATTGATCGGGGAGTAATAATTGTAAATAACCCTTTCAGGGTTACAGTAAGAGAGGGCCTCAAGGCCCCATGTAACTCTGATTTGTTAAATAAAACTTTCAATCTCTCTCTCTCTCTCTCTCTCTCTCTCTCTCTCTCTCTCTCTCTCTCTCTCTCTCTCTCTCTCTTTCTCTTTCTCTCTCTCTCTCGTCAAATTTTATGAGAAAAAAAAAACCCTCGTCTCTTCAAATTTGTAAATGACTCCCGTGAGCCTGCTCCAAATGGGGATGTTCTCGAACAACCTGTGAAAAGGTATTTTAATTTCGTATTCGATTACCACGTTAGTTACAAAACTCCTTTGTGTTGAATATGTTCTTCAGAATTTCTCTACAAGAAAAGGGTTAGTGGAACCCGAACGAAACCCTTCCCTGATCACTTTTTCGAGCTATAAGACGCTTCTTTCCAAACGTGCATCTCTCTCATTATATTTCATAACCAATTGCACGCTTTTGATTACTTAAAAAATAATCATAATACAAGAATGCGAAACCTAATTAAGGCATCATGAGAAAGGCTTTGAAGGAGTGGGGGCGGGGAGCGCCTCAACAAAACGCAAAGACGCATCACGATGCATCTGCCCAGGCTACAGTTCTCTATCGATTTTCGTAATTCGTGATTGCTACATTAAGCATTTGGTCATGTTTTGGAACATATTTTATAGTATCGAATTCAATTATGGATGAGGGTGAATTTTTGGAAGGGGCGGGGGTTAATAATGATAATCCGTGCCTAGTGTTTCAACAATTCTCGTTTGGTTTTTGTAGTTTTTTTCTTTGTTCGATCCAGGATTCAGTGCAGTTATACAACAACCCTTGCATTTCCTTACTTTTCATTTTTCATTTATATTTCATGTTTGACACATTTACATGAACGCTGTATTCAATTTAGTTATGTAATAAGCGAAGTATGCGAAAAATATCGGATTTAATTCCAATGACAGATTGATGGTGAGGAGTGAGTGAGCAGCAAATAATGGTAATAATAAATTAACATCACTAACCCAGCGCAAAAGAATACCCCACATATATCACATATGGCAATCATATGGCAATTGAATATCTTAAATCTTGATGTTCTAAATTTTGTGTGTGATCAAACCCGTATTAGTGCGTTTAAAAAATCAGGTGATGGGTTGTTCTCCCATGAAATATCAAGTAAATTTCGAATCTCCAATAAAAAGTTGGGGGTTACCATTTGATAAATAAATTTAGTGCGCACTATGCACGTTTAGCACGTTTGTTATTTACGCTGGAAGTTTGCATCAATATTTATTAATTATTGCAAACATGTTCACTACGGAAACTGAAGAGGGAGGGGGGTTTCGTTTAATGAGACTCGCTCTATACAAAGAGCTACGTATGTGTATTCCAATGCACGCCATTATAACTATATTGCAATGGTACCTAACGCATACGATTTACGTATCGCAGCGCATTGAGGAACGAAAACCGCGAGTTTTCGTTGAAGGCAGTTAGGCAAGAAATAAAGTTTGCGAGAATTTATTCAGGGTTCTCGAAAGCTTACATATTGGAGTCAACAGTTCCATCGATGGAGAAAGAGTGTCCCTAAACAGAGTTTCGTAGATGGTAGAACCTGACAATAAATTGGATTTGTCCCTTTCGCCTACCCGCGCCTCCGGTCTGATACTTATGCTCACTGAGAAGGTGGCTGTTCTTTTAGTTTACAATACGCCACCTGCTTCACGTTGGGTAAAATAATGAAATCTCCCTGCGTCAGTCACTCTCGATCTCGTTCGTACAATTTAATTTGGCGCTGCTCGTTTCAACCCAAAACAATCGAGCTCTATCATTGCTTATGTACTGTTTTCCTTTGATCAGCTTGGTTGGTCGACCGAAGATAAAAAGTGCATGGATTAGAATGTAGGTGCACCTAATCTCCCTATAGGCTAATAAACTCAAAGCCCGAAAGATTGATTTGTGAGCAATTTAACTGGTAGCAGCCCCTCTACAGTCTAACTCGTACATCCCCTAAAATTTCATCAAAATTTGCTGGCAAGTTTTTTTAAATAATACTGTAGGAATTAAGCTTCTCAAGGATTCGCGGACGCTCAACAGACAAACAACGCGCGGATATACGACTGCACAAAGGAAAATTGTTCAGAATGGTTAATAACGTAAAATATGAGTGGGAATTTAGTATTTGCTATGATTTTTTGTAGCTCAGCCCAAGGAAGCTGGAAGAGAAGGAATGAGTCATCGAGGCAACGAACACCCTTCAGTGACGTCACGATACAACTCAGTTGCCGAGAGCCAGACATTTTACCATAGTCTGACTATATAATACTTACGAGTATATTCCTGGAAAGAGAAAGCCTATTCCATTGACTTATCCCATATTCCTAGATAGAAAATGCAATTGTCAGATTATGTACCAAGGAACGCTGGAAATTTTCAGTTTTAACCCCCGCCCGCTTTACTCGACCCCACTTGCTCCTCGTCTATAACCCTAGAAGGCGAAACAGCTGGAAGGAAAAATAGTAAGTGTTCTCAAATAAACTGCATTTAAAGAACTAAAAGTATTATTAATGAAACACATAAAGTATCCTGGGGGCTTTTATCTTTTTATTCTGATCAAATCAAGCATAAATTTAAATTGTATGACTATATGGCTGGGCCCCTCCAGAAATTGATTAAGAGCCCCAAAGCTCCAAGTAGTTGTTACAATTAAAACGATGATTTGGCCAGCTCAAGTCCATACCTAATTTTAAAAAAAGGAGTTATAAAAAAATTAAAAAAAAAAATCACTGTTAACATGGATGAAAAGAAGAAGAAGTTGAAGATGGTTAAAAGATAATACAGATGTGTTTCAGTAGTAGTTAGGTATGGTTATTGACAAAGTTATACAATACACATAAAATTGAAACACTGTTAGGAAACGATATATTAAATTATAGAAGAATATAATATAAATGGTAATATGGGACAATAATAATATCACAAATACTAATAGAGAATAATAATATTGATGTGATTGGAAACAGTATAGGCACATTTATAAAAGTAAAAATCTCATTGGGTACCCACGCAAAGTTTTAATAATTCTTGAACATTGACGCCAACTGTTGACAATATTGAAAATTAGGTTCCAACTGGCAATAATACAAATATTTTATTCGTGTGTCACTTGGAAGGTTATGTGTCTGTAAACCATTATCTTCAACGAGAACGAAATGAAGATAGTCACAAATATGTTTTAGTAAAAATGATTTCCCAGTTGTTCACAACTAAATTTTGAAAACTTGTGTTTCGGAAAACAATATCAGTTTGATTAATTTTTGTCGGACACCGAATTAATAGGGTTTGTTAGCTTCAATAGCAAATTTTATGGCCAAATGGTGGCAGATATTTTTTTCTGTTAATTTATAAATCATTTTCATTAAAACATATTCCTGACAATCTTCATTTCTTCCTGGTTGAAGAGAATGTTTGATAAACACAAAGCCTTTAAACTGAGACATTGGATAAATTATTTTTGCTAGTGTCAATTGGAATCTTGTTTGTTCGATAAAATAACAGTTGATGGCAGAATTGAACAATTTTGAATATATCGTACGCACTGTTATCAATCCACCCTTGCTTATGAAACCACGAAAATTGATATATGGGCTGAGGTCCTGGAGGAAGTCGAAAAAAAAGTTACTATTTTTACAAATGTTTCAAAAGCGTGGATGGAGCTTCTTGTCCTCCAACGACATTGGCAAACTTTCGACCTTTCAAATTCGGCAATCCCTTACCTTCACTTCACCTCAAATATCCTCTGGGGATTCCCGGCAAAAAGAAAAGAGTTATGTACACAGGCTTTCGCATTCCTGGTATATAAGTATACGGCCTATTCAGAACTCATGCGAATTTTGTGCCAAGAATACCCAGAGGATATTCGAAGTGAAGTGACAGTTCTCGGCCGTTAGGCGAAGCCGTTGGAGGGCGAAAAGCTCCCTTCACACTCTTAAAACATTAGTCCAAATGGCAGCTTCATACTCTGCTTACAATTTGACAATTAGACAATTAGCAGAAAGTGGAATTTCCCGTCACCGATTTGTGTTTGTAATCGCGGTTTTATATATCTTTAATAAAATGAGTGCAATGTGAATTGTGATATCCAAATAGTATATGAAATACTGAATAACTACGAAAATTCATTATTCAAAGATGATGTATGGTACTACCTTCGTGAGTACGTGGTAAACAAATTATAAAATTCCTAAAATGCCCTCGTTGTCTGGGTCTCTTGAGAGGGGGCCGGACAGACGACCAACCTCTCCCCAGCTCTATCTAAATCAATGTTAATCCTCCCGACTTCTAGCACCCTTAGATCTAAACCGATTTTGATATTTTTTTTTTGTGTAATGTAAACAAAATGATCATTTCTACAAATCAGTGTTTCTACATTTTACCTTCGATGCCTCAAACGTCTTAAAATTGTTTGTAAAGAAGTACTCTGGGACACCACTATGTCGGAATTCTGCTAAGGCATAATTGTTATCAGAACCCTCACTTGCAGATTGAGTTCTTGACCAATAAAATCGGATGAGTTTTTGAAAGCAGGAAGTCGGGACGGATAAGCTTGCCGATTAAGGAGATTTCAAATTTTTCTCTGATGGACGGAAAAAAATAGTTCCGACCTCTAGGACAACAGCCCACATACCCATATTCGCGATTTCATAAGCAAGGGAGGATTGGTAAGAGCGTCCTACTGTTATCAAGATGGTTAAATGTTGCCAGAACTGTTGGTTTATCAAGCAAACAAGAGATTGGCGTTAACAAAAAGAATTCATATGATGTTAACTCACTGTAAAGACTCTGTATTTATTAAAAATTGTCTTCAACAAGAAAGAAAAAAATGAAGATTGTCACAAATAGGTTTTAATAAACAAAATTTATAAATTAACAGGAAAAAGTAGCTGCCCCCATTTGGCCAACGAATCCGCTATTGATGTCAACAAAATCCACCAACTCGCCGTCCGACGAAGATTGACCAAACTGATATTATTTCCAACACTTAATTAGGTTTTGAAATTAAGTCATAACCAACTGGGAAATCATTTTTTTAAAACATATACCAGACTATCTTAATTTCTATCTCGTTGCAGACACTGCTTTACAGACACATATAATTAATAGTGAGTTGACACATTGATTAAATTTAATTATTATTATCAATGCCAATCGGGCCCTTGATTGGTAAAAATATCAACTTTCGGTTACAAAATTTAATAATAAGGATAACTCGCTTACATGCAGGGGATGTTGCTCGCTCGGTCTGTATAGATGCGATGGTCTTTTAGTGTCAAGTGGTACTTGTAGAATGATTGGAAATGGTAGCTCACTAAGGGTAGGTTTAACATCTGTAGGGGATGTTGCTTGCTTCGCTCGTTTGAGGCGGGTTGTCTCACTCCCTTCGCAAGCTCTATGTGGAATGTATAGATGCGATGGGATGTGGGACCATGAAAAGTTTATTAGGTTTGATAGAGATAGGCCATTTATTTGCGTAGAAGGGCAATCCAATGAAGATTATCTGGAGCCACGAAAAGAAAAAACAAAAAATTAAATCTTATAAAATGGGCAAAACGAAAATAATATATTGCTGTGTAATAATTTGCTGCGTTTTCTATGTGGGACCACGAAAAGTTTATTAGGTTTAATAAATATAGGCCGTTTATCTGCGTATAACGTCTATCCAATAAATATAATTTGGAACAACGAAAATTTGGCTGCATATATGCGGAAGTTATAATGCCCACCCAACTTGGCAGGCGTTTTTTCTGTCGGTGATGACTACCGGTTACGGCACCTTATGTGGAACCACGAAAAGTATAGTTTTAAGAACATTTCAGTTGTAACAGAACAGTCAGATGTTGAATGTTTGTACGACTTTGTTTTCCAGTTCTATTTTTATGAAGGTAGGCCATTATTCTATGTGCGTAGAAGGTCTCCCGACCTTTCCGAGATCAAGAGGTTCGAAAGCAAAGATCAGATAACTACGTTGAGACGGAATAAAGAAGAGCGACCAACGTTTTCGTCTACATTTTCGTTCACTACAATCGGAAAAAACAATTTCATGTCTCGAAACTCGCATGAGATCGACTTGGAACTTCAACGAACATTTCAAGACAATCCGAGCAAAAACCGTGGAAATTTACTTGTACTAAGGCGGAAAAAATCATTGGGGGGAACGCATTTTTTCGTCATTTCCGGCATTCTTTCGCTGATTTTTCCGGGAAGACAGCATCTTTCCGCGATTTTGACGGCACCATCGTGTTTTAAGGATCCTGAAATGTAACTTTATCGCTGACATCCGAAGTGTTCTTAAAATAGGCTCCCACGAACTAAATCACTCGCGACGAAGTTGTGGAAACCCATTATAAAACGGAAGTTAGTGAAAAACGTTGTCTATTTCCACGAAAAATAAATAAAGAGTTACAATGTTAAATCGATTTCGACGGTTAGGCCATCATCAGTAACAAACAATAACTGAAGACACATTAGAAAGGACAAAGGTTATATAGTGTTATATATATCACACTATATATAACACTATAACCTATATATAACACTATAACCTGTGTCCTTTCTAATGTGTCTTCAGTTATTGTTTGTTAATGATGATGGCCTAACCGTCGAAATCGATTTAACATTGTAACTCTTTATTTATTTTTCGTGGAAATAGACAACGTTTATCACTAACTTCCGTTTTTTTAGGCTCCCACCCTCCTTCTGCCCACCAGCCCATGGTTCTGGAGGGATTAGAAAATTTTAAAATCGTATGTGCCCCCTTTCGGAAAAATACAAGAAGATCCCACCCAATCGTAGACTCTCGCCACTTAGCCGTTTGGCCATGCATAGCATGGACAAACTGACAAAAAAATGGAGTTTCATTTTCATAAATAACTAGCCGCTCCGGCTCGCTTCGCTTGCCCCCACGTCCAGCCGGGGGACGTGCATAGCATGGACATAGAGACAATCAGACAGACAGACGGAGTTTCATTCTTATAAAATAGAAATACCTAATCTATTATTTCTCTATTCATTTCTGCATTCATTTGAGATTATTTCCCTGGAGACGTATTATACAGTTATTCCTTGTATTTATGCCGTGTTGCACTATGTGGTGCTCCCCTTTACGTACTTGTCTAGGATGTACCTAATAGTGTATTCACATGGGACGACAAGCCGAATGAAGAAATATTACAATAGGGATCCATTCCGAAGGTCAGCGGATGGGAAGTGGACTCATGGGAGATCATATAAATATTATTATAATCAAGTACCGACCGGGTCGACCTCGGTTATTCTGAAGACAGATGTTGGGCACACTGCAAGTTTAGATCGAAATATTAACATATCCATTTTCGTGGGGAACCGCTGGCAGTGTTTGTTCTAACGCTAGTCGGTCGATTAATATCAACATAACAAATATTTATATATCAGTACAAACATCAACTACCTGAGGCTATTTCACACTAGTAACGATAAACTACACGTTACCGTTGAAAATCATCAAATAAAAGTTTCAGACATGCAGCATGATCGTATGAGCCAATTTTCTTGAATTACCGATCGTGTTATTATATGTTGAATTTTACTGAAATTTTAGCAATTTATGTGTCACCAATTCGTCAGAAAAGAACCAATTTAATGGCCAAAAAACTCATACTAAATAAAATTCTGCAATCCAAGAAGGATTTTGGATTTTTGGATTTTTCAGCAAATATTATTCAAATTTAAGTTCATTTTCCAGAATAATTCTGTGCAGAAATCTTTTAATGATCAAATTAATCGTTGATAATTTTGTTTTGACTGAAATTCTGCTATGAATTATGAATTTAAAATTTTTTGCTATTTTTAGCCATTTTTGGTGATTTTTGAGCACATATTTTTGTGAATTGACCAATTTTATGTGCTCAAAAAGTGCTGGCCTACCACCTCATTCCTTCATTTGGAATGCTTGATTTTGTGGCGCAAGGACAGGATTTTTATCTCAATCCTAAAGTCTGAAATGACACGCTCGCACGCAGCACACACACACACACACACACACACACACACACACACGAAGAAGAGAAAACTTCAGGAATGCCTAAAAACGGATTTTAATGGAAACATTTTTCAAAGCTTTTTATTTAAAAGTTTCCGAGCCATTATTATTTTTTTTATATTTATACATGCAATTTATAACATTGAATCAGCCGAAGTACGCCGTAATGATAATAAAAATTTGTATGATAACCAATAATGGAGGAACAACAATTATTCATATTATGGAGATAGATGGAACGAAGTAATTCATATACGAAAATAATAAACAATCTGCATCACAAAGAGAACAATATTTTAACAGGGTAGTAATAAATTAGCAACAATCATAACACTTGATTACAATCGCACAGACGAGCAATAATAAATTATTAAATTAATTAAGAAGATAACAATATTTAAATCCCTAGGTTATGTCAGATGACTGATATAATTAAACTCTTGTACCAGAAAGCTCCGCTAGGCCCATGCTCCCTTCACATAATTAATTAGCGCACGCTAATTCCTCCCATTAAATATTTGTTTCACTGCATTTCCTGAAAGTGTTGGTTCCCCAAATACTTAAGACGGTATGGCCTGATGATTGGGCATCTACCTATAAAATTTTTGGTGTCTTCATTTTCTCTTAAATTGCACATGGAGCACAAAAGGATACGGTTCTCGATCCATGGCTGTGAGTTTAAATTATAAAGTTTGGCTCTACATTTCAAAATAATTATTATATCATTCAAGTGCTCATCCATGTAATACACTGAATGATCCAATTCCTTGTATGGTAAGTTTTATTCCGCCCTCTCGATTGCCAACTGTATTTCCCTTTTAAACCCATTGCTTACCCCTTCCAAAATTGTTGGGACTAGGGATTCGAAACTAAGGGGATCTGCCCTATTGATATCAGCCCCCGCGTCTTCCATCGTCGACCCACTCGATTTTTTTCGCTATTGCTTGTGTTGACGAATGTCTAGGGTATCTATTCGATGGCATTTTCAGTACCTTGCGTATGTAGTCAGCATTAAGGCGGAGCGTCGTGAGATACAGGTGCTCAACACCCAACTCTGTTAACAACACATAGTTGGGTGTATTCTGTGGAATTCTGAAAAGGTTTTTCAGGAAAAGTCTCCGTAGTATCTCCACCAGATCTGTTTTTAAATAACCCCAGACCTGAGAAGCATACATGTGTGGCCATTATTACCGATTTAAAAACCATGTACCTGGCTGAAAAGGGGATATCCCGTGAGAGCATCAGCTTGTACCAAATGACATTTATGCCTGCTACTACCGCGGAACCTTTTTTGATCAGATGAGAATTGAGCGATAGATTGGGTGTTACCATAACACCTAGATATTTATAGGGCTCAACAACCTTAATCATTTTCCCATTTAGGATCCACTTCTCCTGTTGTCTAGCTCTCCCACCGCGACATCTGAACACCATTATGTTAGACTTATCCAAGTTAATTGTCAGCCTCCAAAGCTTCACATATTCTGATAACCTATCAAGCATCTTCTGTAGCTCATTCGGTGATTCGGCGAGTAGACAGACATCATCTGCAAACATCAACGTGCCAATACGCATCCCCCCAACAAGAACCCCACCACCAACGTAATCACTAAGTTGATTGTTCAAATACAAAGAGACAATTTTTGGAGAAATATTACAACCCTGCTTTATTCCACTTGTGGCTTCAATTTCAATTTTTTGTAAAGCGCCATGATAGCCTTCAAAATTTTAGTAGGCATCCCAAGACACGACATTTTGTAAATTAATCAACCACGGTCTATCAAGTCAAAAGCCGATTTGAACTCTACGTAAAAAATGTTTGTTTTTAAATTATCTGAAAATCTCGACTGAATTATGTTCCTCATTGTAAACAGATGGTCATTTGTCGAATATTCCGACCAAAAGCTCGCTTGGCACTCATTCAAAATATGGTCCCTCTCCATCCAACTATCCAACCGGGTGCCCAATTAACCGGTATATGACTTAATCATGCAATCGATAAGGAAGATGCCCCTGTAACTATTCGGATCGCCATGCCTACCTTTTTTAACCAATGGGCAGACCAATAATTTTGAGAAATCTTCTGGTAATGCCTCACCCCTATAGAATTCATTGAAGTGAAACAACAGTTGACCCTAAAAACTGTCAAGCGCTTTTTTGTAAAACTCAAATGGAATTTTGTCCAGTTCCGGAGATTTATTCAACCCAACTTCCGTTAAAATGTTCCTTAATTCGCCCAACGTGAAGTCGCCATCTAGAACCTTATCCACCACAGGAGGCAGGGCATAATGGCAGGGGAAAGGGTTAGGTGCAGGATTATAAAGAGCAGTAAAATATGTCACCCATTCCTCTAAATCTACACCCTGCAATGAGGATGATCTACAAATTTTAAATTTGCCCACTACTTAGTTTCCAAAATTCTCGACCACTTGCAACTTCACTGAATTTATTTGCGTGATCAGTATCGTAGTTTACCTATTTTGAATGACATAAATGTTTATATTCATTTTACTGATGAACAATAATCTCTCCTCACCAGATCCGAAAATGTTCTACGATGGAGGCGCAACAGTCTTATTGTACGGGTTCTAAGTCGCATGCAATGCGTATCGAACCACGGTTTCCGACCCTTGTTATTTACTGATACCCTCGATAGAGATCCCTGATGAGATCATTTGATTAAACATTGCTTCAAAGCGCCTATCATATGAACAACATCATTGTTAATCTGCAAGTATTTTTCTAATTTACCACTAAACGACGTTTCATCGTCCACCGACCACCTAAGAGGGGCGAAAGCAGGTGTACTCTCGGAATTACTCCCAGTGTGCTCCAGCAATAAGCTTATCAATTGGGGTTGATGATCAAAATGGTTCGTGCAACCTATTTCAAAGTCGTGTAGAAATTCTAGCTCCGACATGGGAACACATGTGAAATCGATTACCGAAGCCCCACTACTACTCATGAACCAAGCCATTGCAATAGCTTCATTTTCTACGAAAACTCTCCAAAAACACTTTCGAGAAACTGCAGTCTCGATCATTAATTATTACAATCAAGGAACTATCCATAGCTGTACGTTTGTAGTGAAAATATTAAGTCATATAAATTATGTAGCTAACTGTTGAACTACTTAACTGTGGGTCAACAATAATTTATAATTTTTCTTTAATTCCATGATAAATTCAATTCTACCACACGAATGGAATAGCAATAAATTTATCTAAATAATTCAACTAGTCTTTACATTATCAATCACTCCTCAACAGCTAAGAATGCAGCTTTATATGCATATTGACAGGAAATTATGAAGGCATCAATTAGTAGGGGAATTCACCCAGGTAACATGGGTTCACCTCATTCTTATTCACAGTGACTCTAGTGTAAGTTGTTAGCATCAAGAGATATTCGGAACTCTTTTTGTTGATGTTTAGTGCACAGAAAGTCGAGAGGGGATTGCCGGTTGTTAAAATGCCCTTCCACTTCCAGTGATTTTGTCGTTAAGGCTTAGTACCTTTCCTATTGTACGATTCTCTCGCTTTCTGAATGGGGATCTTATTTGGGCAAGAGAAAGAGAAACAGGTTTACTACAATTGATGGAGACTTTTTGCTATTTCCTGATTGTATGGTCGTCTCTTTTTCCTCCTTTCTCAATCTCTTCATAAGAACCCGACTGGAATGGTATAGTGTAGTTACTATTCTTTACTTCTGATCTGGTATATATCAATTGATTGTAAGTTTTGGGGAAGGAAAATTGTGTTAGTTGGCCAGAGGTAACTCTAATGCTGGTACGTAATTCATCAAATTTTACAGAATCGAGAGGAAAGACGACAGTTTGGATGAAATGTAGAAAATCTAGTTTGGGGGCTTGGCTTTTTTTTTTTTTTTTTTTTTCTTTTTCGTGGAAGTATACTTGTTTGAAGTATATTTCTTCTTCATTGGAAGAAGTGACAATTTCCTCCAACCTATGAGTTTGTGTATCATTACCCTTTTCCTTATTGTACATTTTATCGATTATGAAACGATTGATATGAATTTAATTCTCAACGGGGAAAATATCATCAAGAAGACCGGAGGTCTTGTGGGAGGATTGTTGAACGGCGGGATGTTTTCCCACGCCTGTCGGAGATGTGGGGGAGGCCCCACTGCTATTTGCCAGAACTTCATCCTGGACAAGCTGCTTATAGTGGGGCCTCAGGCGAAGAGATTGGATGACAGAAAGCCTGCGCATGGGAAAAGGTGCTTGCTAGAATACGTTAACATTGCGTACCCCAATACTCACAGCTTCTGACTCCTCTGCTGCCATTAGCCGCAAATCCACAGAAGCATACCTGGGCCACTCTTGCTCTAAATCAATTGCAGCGTAGGCCTGTACAGGATGCTTCTGCCAGACGTGGGCGCTGAGGCCACACTTGGAACTGTAGGCTCTCTCACAGTGGGCACAATGGTGGACATCTCCAGGGGCATTGTATGATGAAGATGGGTAGGAAGAAGAGGACGAATAAGAGGGAGAGGAAGACCGACCTCCCTGCCTGGGGCGCCACCGAGCGTCTCCTAGAACCCCGCAAGACAGTGGGCAGGCGGGGGTTATGAAGATTTTTTTTTGGTCCATAAGGGGGAAGCGTGGTTAAGGGTCGGGAACTCGTTGACACGATCCCCCCCCCCCCCCCACACACTCACAAACAATAAATATAATATATATAGCATGTTATTCTGGATTTTGACAAGTTTTGGTGCGCCACCCAAGCAAAAAGCGTTCTCAAAATTTAGTGCAGTTTTGCCAGGTACAAAGAATTTATCACAGACCGACAGTCAGACGGAACCAAATTGATCAGGGAGTTGTAAAACGCAAAAAGCTAGTAAAAATTTTCATTTTGGAGTATAAAAAAGTTTTCCATTTTCTGCACGAATGCAAAGCTTCCCTACCTTTGGTAGTGAGGAAGCAAAATTCCATTATGAACCCTTCAGGAACTGTGCTTGACAATACAATGAAGAGGAGAATGCTGTACTATTTCTGTACGAAACTATCTATTGATCAAGCTTCTCAATAAATAGTTGATTTCCTTTTGGTTTATTATTTCCAATAATAAGCCTATGTGATCGTATTGCAAACAATTTTTATAACCCCCCCTCAAACTTTGTCACTTTACGTTTCAAGGTGCGTAGAATCCAAATTTGAAATGTCCGTCCGCCGTTCGCCGTTCACCGTCCAGGCCATAAAAGGCCTAAGAAATGACTTTAAAAAACCGTTCTTTCGCACATAGACTTCATTTGGGGTCTAGTTGGTCCTAACCTTTAACCGTCTCGATCGCTTTACTCGCATAGATGCTATGGGCCAAAAACGGGCGAAAAAGTGTGTTTTTCGAGGCTTTGAGTGTTAGACTCACGCACGCGCGCACGCCTGGCACGCTTGGCAGGGGGCATCGATGGCAGGGGGTCACGGTGGGTGGTGAGGGGGGTGACCGGGGGGTGGAGTGAGAGGAGGCGCCGCGGGATAGGTCCCAGATGCTTTTGGGATCCAGTGTACCCACGGTTTTAGTTTGATCCCTATACAAATTAGCTCCGTGGATTGAATGAGACCACTCGGGTGGCTGTACGATCATCCATTTGCTCCCCATCGGGAGCGCAGCCTGTAACGCGAGAACAGAGGTGGATACCAGAAAAGAGCGGAAGTTAGTGAAAAACGTTGTCTATTTCCACGAAAAATAAAGAGTTACAATGTTAACTCTTTATTTTTCGTGGAAATAGACAACGTTTTTCACTAACTTCCGTTTTATAATGGGTTTCCACAACTTCGTCGCGAGTGATTTAGTTCGTGCTAGAAAAGAGACTGGCGAAAGCCCCAGAGCATGCTGGTTACTATAGCTGGCTATCTGATTCAGAAATAATAAACCATTATGTAATAATTTGCAGCGTTTTTTCTAAAATGCAGACTCTATGTAGTAGGAAGAATTTCAGTTCCCTCCTACTTACCTAATTTTCTCGTTAATTCGATACTGCTGAATACAAAGAATTCGGTTAGTTACTTTGTATGACTAAATTCAATTCGTTAATTAAAACATGATGAATCACTCTCATCGATGGATTTTGCTGTGGACGCAAAACTCCAAGAATTATCAGTGAGTAGTCTTCTCTTATTGGAAGTAAAACTGTAAAAGAGAATTGAATCACATGAAAAAATTATGCAATTTTCGAACGTTGTAACAACATACTACAGTAATCTTGGGGGATTTGAGGTCAATTATCTACCCCATGAACACGTCAGTGTCCATCCCCCTCTCCTATTACTCTGTGAAACGATGAGGATGCGGAGCAGCCGCCTATATAAAAAAAAAAAAAAAAAATTTAAATACGGAAGCTGAAGGCACCGCGAGATGGACGGTTCCTGAATTAACAATTTCGTGGGCGGGGAAAATAAAATATACATATATATTTCAATATGCAAAAACTGACAAGATAACAATGTACATGTTATTGAAGACGCCTAATAACATAATAGATTTCGGAAAACTTGATAATAAATGTGTATTTAAGGGGGACGCTGAAGTAGCGCATCAATATACCGGAAGCTAAATTGGATGACTGTTGTATATATATATATATATTCATGGCATGGTATGGAACTTCATGAATCTCATTCTTGTCCATAACCACAGTCAGTAATGATCAACTTCAAATCTACAACTGAAGGCCGTTTTCAGTAACTATACCTTTAAGGATACAAATCTAGTAAGCTGTTTTAATCTTATCACGACCAAATGCTCAAGACCTACCACTCCTTTATTTACATCTTAGAGCGGTCTAAATTCAAGTTGGACTTATATAAGGATATTCCGTCACCCATTCCGCCAATCTGATCTAGGTATGTACACAGAAAGAGTTACGTTGATCTTAGTATTATACTGTATGATACTTAACTGTACTAGTATGAAAGATGCTGAAAGCTTTCTTGAGAGGCGTTCTAAGCTAGGTAATTACTCTGAACTAAATTTTTTTTCATGGATAGAATAACGTGTCTGTGATAGGTTTCCTATTTAATAGAACATATAGGTTACCGTGGACCTGCTGTAGAAAGTCGGCACTTGAAATAAGTGTGGGTAGGTATATACATACCTACCTACGTACGACAGGCGTGAGATATATAGTTAGGCAGCAACAAGGGGAAAGGTTTCAACCTCCAAGATGGAAACTCCTAGATGCCTCATAAATTATATAAGTTCTTTTCCACTTTGGTCTCAAAGAAGAAGGCAAAACAGTGACGATCAAAAGAGGCCACTGGCACCGTGCCCTATGTACGAAGTTTTATGGCTAGGACCCAACAAACATCTGAAATCTCAATATTTTATCCAAGTAACAAGCATGATGGTAGCAATGAATGAAATTTGTATTTGTGTTAGTGGAGGATAGTAAAGATAATAGCGGTCAATGGCAACTGAGGAAGGGTATTCTTTCAAAGAGTTGTCGCAAACAGCGAAATTCTCAAAAGTCAAACGTTTATAGGTTCATATAATTGCTTAGATTTCCTTGCGACCATGCAAACGGTTGCCCACTACCAAAATATCATGAAAGTTCTATGACCAAATAATGGTCATGGATGACAAGACAAAATTTAAACTATTTTCTTAGAAGCTGGTAAATTCGAATTGAAAAGGAAACGGGGAAATAATAATTAAAGTCCGTCAAGTTCGTGCAATCGTCACGTTGGCGAGCTAAAAAAAAAGTTCCAGTTATTCAGCATGATCGTATGAGCGAATTTTCGTAAATTGTCATATTGTGTAATGTTAAATTGTTTGAAATTTGAGCTTTTTGAGTGCAAGAAATTGTTAACTATTCATTTCATGGTAGAAAACCATGAATAATCCGCAATTCAAATAGATGTTTTAAATTTTCAGCTTTCCGCAGTTTTTATCGATTTTTTAAGCAAATTTTAATGAACTTTGAGTACAATTTTCAGCATAATTTGTACAAAAATTTTTAAATGTTCTACTTATAGTTAATAAAGTTTATTTGAGCAATATTCTACCGTAAAAATATATTTAACGATTTTTAGAAGTTCTTAGCCATTTTTGTAGTACATTTATGGAGTTTGAGCAATTTAATTTGCTCAAAAAGTGCTGGCCAACAAAATCATCCTTTCATTTAGGAAGCTTGATTTTTCGGCGCAAGAACGGAATGTTTTCCCCAATCCTAAGGAGAGATATCGTCTGGAATGACACACTTTTTTTTTTTTTTTTTTTTAATAAAACTCCCCTCAAAGACGGAGGGGGCACGCCATTAAGAAAAAAACGAAAAAACTAAATTAAAAAGTGGGGAGGACGCCCAGGTTTACCCGACGCCGGCCCTAGGGATTAGGGAAGTTGAGGAAGATGGAGGAGAGAGAGAGGGATGGAAGGATGTGCCCCTATAGAATGACCACCAATTCAGGTAAGAGCCCCGAAGGACGCGGGTGGTGATACCACGGAGCACTCCTGCCGAGATGCCCAACTCGAGAAGCTCCGTGGCACTTTTTCCGCACCACACCCCGCGCCATGAGACGGTCGCGGCCATGACCTTGATGTTATTAGGCGCCACTCCTTTTAGCTCAGATATCGCTTGCCGCAGGTCGTTCCTATCATATTTACTTATTTTAGCCCTCCAGGTCTGCTCCATGTCCATGCTGCCAGATACAACTTGGACATCCAGGATTATGGCAGACCCATCGGGCTTGATGGCAACGATATCTGGCTTCTTGCCCCGGTCGCTTGGCATATGGTACAGTCTCTCTCTCTCCACATCCCAGCCGCTGGATGACAAAGCACCTGCTATCTGCTTGGCAACTGCATCATGACGCAGAATGCGGCCACCATGAGTCCGTGGACACTGCTGCACCACATGATACAGGTTCTCATTTTTACCCCGACAGGCACGGCAGAGGGTGTCTACTGTCCCACGACTACCTCTAGAACACCTCACCGCTGTGGCTAACGTAGCCACGCGGACGGCATGAAAATGTCGGTAGTCGCGGGCCCCAATGCCCTCTGAAGTCCATTCAACCAACTGGGAGGAAATGGGGGATTCAGATCACTGTCGGAGTTCTTTACCATCCACTGAATTTATGCAGAGCAGCAGCGAACTCAGCAGATGAGCTGGGTTTTGGAGCAGTTGGAGTTGCTCAATCGCACCACAGCAACTGCTGCCTGACAAAATCAAGGTCAGCAGCAGTGCGAGCGACCTCCCAGCTCGAGCCCCTTAGGGCAAGCAGGCGATGGCGGCGTAAAGATGGGATAGAGGCTGAGAGAGAGACAATGCCAAGCCCACCGGCCTTGACCGGCGCATGGATATAGGCACTTGGGACACCAGGTGGAAAGCCTAGCCAAGAGCGCACAGCAGAGCGTACTTCGCGGTCTAACTCAAGCAGCCTCCCCGCAGTAAGCCTGCCAAAGACTAGCCCATAGGTTAGCTTTGGCAGTAAGTACGTGCGAAGGAGGCGCAGCTTCTGCTGTGGCTTCAGTGGAGCCTTGGTGACACGAGCTAGTGCTCCACGAAGGTCCACACGGCTTGCGGCAATGGTAGCAACACCCATGAAGTCGACTCCAAGGTACCGCCAGACCTCCAGCACGGATCGGGCAGGGATGGAAGTTTGTCCTAAGACAAAACACTCCTCATCCACTACCTTCACCTTATGCTGGCGACCCGACGGGACCAAGGAGACCGACCCACACTTATCTGGGTTGACCACCAAACCACACCTGGCTAGCTGCTCAGCAAATGCGTTGAGGGAGATCTGCAAGCCCTCACGGGTTTCTGCGAGTAGGATGACATCATCAGCAAAAGCCAATGCACCTACTCGCACCCCAGGGGCGAGATCGAACCCTATTTCAGCTGGCAGCTTACCCAAGGCCGTATCCACGACCAGGTTGAAGAGGAGTGGCGACAGAGGATCCCCCTGGCGTACCCCGCGCCCAATAACAACATCCCCTGACATCTCACCTTGTGCCTCGAGGACCGTCACGCCTTCGTGGTACAGACAGGCAACATACTCAATTAAACGAGCAGGTGCCCCAACACCACGAAGACAATCGGTCAGGGCAATGTGGCTTACTGTGTCAAAGGCCTTAGCGACGTCCAGAGCGGCAAGATGGAGCTGCCGTTTCTTGATACGGGCCAGCGAAATGACACTTTGGAGAACTGTTAGATTCTCCGCTGTGCCATCCGCTGGCCGAAATGCTCTCTGGACGTCACCTATGACACCAGCCACTTGGAGGCGAGATGCCAGAACCTTTTGGAAGTGGCGGAAGACTACCGACGAAATAGAAATTGGACGGTAGCCTCCAGGCCCACTTCCCCCTTTCTTTGGGATGAAAACTGTCCGGGCACGGGTCAACGCTTTCGGGGGTCTTCCACATAGTAGCAACAGGTTGAGGATGAGCAGCCTTATATTCTTCGGAGCTTTATTCCAGCGTCGGGCGGATATACCATCGGGTCCAGCAGAAGTGGAGTTTTTGACACGGCACTTATGTGCCTCGTCATGAAGCACCGGTGTGCACATGATGCTGCGTAAGGAGTCCCTGGTGGAAGCTGGGGGTACAACTGGCTCACCAGAGTTGTGGCTGGGAGCACTCATAAGTGGCTCCCAGTAATCCACAAACTCCTGGAGGGGGGGCATAACTTGTTCTTCCCCAGCTCCCTCCAGTACCTCCGCAGCTGCACGAGCCGGATGCTTCCTCCACAATCTCTGGACCCGCTGGTATTCCCGCCTCCTTGCTTGCTTAGCCACTCTGCGACCTCCACGATGCACCACATTAGGAGGAACTCCTCCCTGGTGCCTCGCCACGGTCGCTTCCTCAACCTGCGGGAAGATCCTCTGCACATAGGCCGCGACCTCGTCCTCCAAGCCATTTGGCCCCTCAACAGCCCGCCTCGCCAGATCCTGCAGGTAGGCACTCTCATAACCAACAATATTGCCTACCTGCTCCCCGAGCCTCAATACTTCAGTCTTCAAGTCTGAAAGAAGACCGGAGGTCACGGGGGAGGATTGCTGAATGGCGGGCTGTTGTCCCACGTCTACCAGAGATGCGGGAGAGGCCCCACTGCTATTTGCCAGGATTGCATCCTGGACAAGCTGCTTGTAGTGGGGCCTCAGGCGAAGAGATTGAATGGCAGAAAGCGTGCGCATGGGAAAACGTTGCTGCAAATAAACATTAATTTGACGTACCCCATTGCGCACAGCCTCTGCCTCTTCTGCTGCCATTCGCCGCAAATCCTCAGAAGCATACCTGGGCCGGTCTCGCTCTATACTAATTGCTGCGTTGGCCTCTACAGGATGCTTCTGCCAGACATGGGCCCCAAGGCCACGCTTGGAGCTAAAGGCTCTTTCACAATGGGCACATTGGTGGGCATTAATTGGGGCTGTGGAAGAGGAGGAGGGATAGGATGATGATGAAGATGATGAGGGAGAGGATGGCCGACGCCCCTGCCTGGAGCGCCCCTGAGCGCCTTCCCTAAGACCCCGCGTACCAATGGGCCGGGTGGAGGCGGGGGTTATGAGGCTCATCGCTAGTTGTTTCCATAACGAGGGAGACACATTAAGAAGGGTAGGGAGACCCGTTGACACGAGCCTCCCCCCTAATCGCCAGCGGGTCATTTCGCCACCCTCTGTTCACCCAGAGGGTGCCCGGGTTGCGCGACGGGGACGCATGACCATGACTTGGGTAGGGATATGAAGGAGCTCCGAAGAGATAAAAACACCAACTGTTACCCTACCCCAGCCAATAAATTTAAAAAAAAGGTCTGAGGGATGGAGGAAGATTTGGGAGTCCTGGAATTTGGACTGCCGAAATTGAAACCGAAAGTCTTGAAAAAAATTGTAAATTCACGTAGTAGCTCGAGAAAGTCATTTGCCTAATTAAAATAATCATCAAGTATACATACACATACATTTACGAATAAACAGATGACGTTGAACCTGTTGATTTCTCAAATCTATTGAAAGATGTTGGTTAAACCCCGAAATCAACGTATGGGCGAAGTTCAGAGATACACACACACACACACACACACAAAAACACACACACACACACACACACACACACACACACACACATATACATATATATATATATATATATATATATGTATACATAGAAAAACCGTTAAACTCAAGGATTCGTTTCAGAATGCCTCAAAACTGATTTCAATGAAGAAATTTTTCAAAAATTTTGATTTTAAAAATTTCCGAGCCATTGTAATAGCTCCATTTTCTATGGAAATTCGCTTAGAGAAAACAAATTGTAATTCACCATAGATGCAAATAAAATGAATTAGCAATGACACCATCCTCACAAAACACCATGTTACGTATCTCTGAACTTCGCCCATACGTTGATTTCGGGGTTTAACCAACATCTTTCAATAGATTTGAGAAATCAACAGGTTCAACGTCATCTGTTTATTCGTAAATGTATGTGTATGTATACTTGATGATTATTTTAATTAGGCAAATGACTTTCTCGAGCTACTACGTGAATTTACAATTTTTTTCAAGACTTTCGGTTTCAATTTCGGCAGTCCAAATTCCAGGACTCCCAAATCTTCCTCCATCCCTCAGACCTTTTTTTTAAATTTATTGGCTTCGGTAGCACATTTCAGCCGTTACAAAGTTCTTTACAATAAATTAATTCTTCAAGTTTACATACATAAATTGTTCAAATTGCATAGGTAAATAATAAAAGGTATAAAACATCAGATTGAACGTTCAATTTTGTCCAGGAAATCATTGATGCACTCATATACTTCCAACTTCTCTTCTGCGATGAGTGTATCCAAATTGAAGGGTCTTGTCGCATCTCTTGGAATGGACGATAGGAGATCATTTCTGTCTGCCTCGTACTGAGGGCACTCCAAGATGATGTGTGCCATGGTTTCTGCTTCCTCTGGGTAATGGGGGCAATCAGGCAGTGTCAGTGGGTCGAATAAATGAATTCGAGAGTTAGTTCTGCCATGTCCTGTTCTCAAACGAGTGATATTGCGGTAGAAACTTTTAGGTTTGGCGTCTCTTACTTTGTAAAACCAGGGGTTTCTCTTAAGAATAGGAAATAGATTTGACTATCTTTGTCCTGGGAAAGACGCATATTGGGCAGCCCATTCCAAGTGCATTTTTTGGGAGATTTTCTTCTTCAATTCTGTTGGAGGGTATTCAGCAGCGATTTGAGGAGGAGAGCGAGTGGTTGCTTGTTTTGCCATGCAGTCGACCATTTCATTATTCCTCTTACCCCACTATGTCCTTTTACCCAATGTTCCCGTTGGTTTTCAAGGTTCGAAGATTTTTCAGGATCTTTTCCTCATATGGAGCAATGCGGGAGGATACTGTGAGCGCCTTTAACTTGTTTAAAACACTTTGGGAGTCGCTCAGTAGTATTACTGTTTTATTTTGGGCTCCCAGGTCAATGGCGTGTTTTAGGCCGCAAGCTAACGCTGCCGCTTAGGCTGTGTATATATTGGCACAGTTCCAGAGACGAAACTGGTGCGATTGTTTGTGCGTTTCATTGTAATAAGCGCAGCCAACGCCGTTTTCTTGTACTGAGCCATCCGTGAACATATATATGCCTTCAGGCCAACGCTCATGGAGAGATTCCTGGCTTATTGTTGCTAGGTGGACTACTGGGACAGGGTTTTTGAAAATTTCATAAGGCAGCTGGTACTGCAATGGTATCGGCGTACTTGAAATCCATGGTAGCTCGTTGCACAGGTATGTGAAACTATCGCATAGCAGGGGAGAAGGTTTCTTCTTCCAATATGGGGCAGTGAGATTCTGGATAGCTAATGATCGTATTCGGTTATACATTTCACTGTCTTTACTATAAGTTGCCACCAAAAACCTGTCTGCCAATAATGAATGGCGTATGTGAGGTGGTGGTTCACCCGCCTCAGCCATCAACGCATTTAGGGGTGTTGAACAGAAAGCTCCAGTGATGGTTCTGAGGGCCTTATTTTGAGCTCTTTCCAATTTCTGCAGGTGAGTGCGGTATGTAGAGCCATAAAACATTGCTCCATAATCTAGTACTTATACTTCTAATTGTGGCCCTATGAAAAAGCATTCCAGTTTTGGGGTCTGCTCCCCACCTGGTGTTTGTGAAAGACCTTAGAAGATTATAGTATGGCTCTACCTTTATTAGAATCTCATTCACGTGCCGGGACCAGTCCAGTTTGGATGTAAGATGGATGCCCAGAAACTTGACAGCTCGGGCTTCAGGGATCAACATTCCACCTATTTCAACCTCTTCAGTGAAAGGTGAGTGCCTCCTTCTTGAAAAAGGACAAAGTATCGACTTATGTGGTGCAATACACAATCCAAGTGAGCCTAGGTGGACTCCTAACAGGGCCTCGTCCAATAGCTCTCGACATGTAGGAGGGTCCCGAGAAGTCGTGTATATGCATACATCGTCAGCATATTGGAGCAGTTTAACTCCTTCTGGAATCACCAAGTCCAGCTCCGACACATATATCACATACAAGATAGGGCTGAGGATGCTGCCTTGAGGTAGGCCTCTCCACACCATGCGCTGTCCAACCAATTCGCCATCAACTCTAGGGTATATGGTCCTTTCGCACAACAGTTGCACAATGTTATTTGCGGCTGATTCGCCAATTCCCTTATTTATCAATTTTAGGTGCAAGATATCCATGTCAGCGTTATCGTATGCTGACATAACATCCAGGAATAGCCCAAGCGTGGTTTTGTTGTCAGTTAGCCCAAGTTGAACATCGCAGACAAGGTTACTGATAGCGTCCAGAGTGGATCTATTTGACCGAAAGCCGAATTGGCTTGGAGGTAGGAGTTGATTGTTCTCCAGCCACCACATGAGTCTTGCTCTGATCATCCTTTCAAACACTTTGAATATGCATGAAGCTAGTGCAACCGGTCTATAGGATGATGCGTGCCATCTTTCCTTTCCAGGCTTCAGTATTGGGACAATAATATATTCTTTCCAAGCTGGTGGGAATGATCCAAGACTCCAGAAGGCGTTAAAAAGGTGCAGGAGGAATCTTTTATAAGGGATTGGAAGTCGAGAAAGCACCATATAACTCATTCCGTCCCTTCCAGGGGCAGCATCAGATGATCGTGAGATTGCCGTATTCAATTTGTGCATGTTAACAGGCTCGGAGAAGTGGGGATTGGAATCAGTAACGGTCCTTCCTAAAGTATTGCTACCGGTTGAAACCCAATCCGGTGCCAAATTTTGAAGAAACTCTTCAGTCCAAGTACCCTTCTTTACTCGTGAGTTTGGAGATATGGCGTTCTTAAGGGTTCGAATTTGATCCCAAATTTGTTTGATCGGTGTCGTTCGGTTTAATGTAGAGCAATATGCTTTAAACGATTCACGTTTTGCTTGGCTGAGTATGATCTTCGCAGCCTTAGTTTTCCGATGTGCATCGAGGTAGTTTTCATAGTTAGATAAGTTTTTGTAAGATTTACACGCCTCATGCCTGCTTGAATTAGCGATATCGCAGTCTCGATTCCATCCATAGTTTCTGGGCTTCGTTATTCCTGTAGTCCTCGGTATTGACTGGTCACAGGCTTCTTCTAAGAGGCTGATGAAATTGTCATATGAGAAGTTTGGTTGTTCCAGTACACCTAATTTGTTCTGTAGGAAGCTATCAAAATTCTCCCAATCCGCCCGTTGGCAATTCCACTTACGAGATGGTGCAAATTTTCTAAGTTCCTCTCGATGATTCATGGTAATTAGGCATGGCCAGTGGTTTGAGCCTAAGGTATCATCGAGAGTCGTCCAGTTGAAAAGTGGAGCCCAGTTGGAGCTTACGAAAGTTACATCAATCGCGGATATGGTTCGCTGGGTAACGGAGGGTATCAAGGTTGGTGACCCATCATTGAGATAAACCAAATCACACTCACCAGCGGCATCAAACAGATCGAGACCCTTCCTATCTGTGTATGAGCAGCCTACTGCTGTGTGATGGCAGTTGAAGTCGCCTGTTATCAGTGCGGGGCGTGGGATTGAGTCAAAAATGGATCTCCATTGAGTATTGGTGATCCGGTTTGACGGTTCATTATAAATTGTAGCAATTGTAAGATTGAGCGTACGTGAGACTAAGATTTTGGCAGCTACTATGAATACACCAGTCAGTCGGTGTGAAATAGTTACTGGTTCACTATTTAAACTTGATTTTATGAGAAGGGCGGCTCCAGCTTTGCCATCTCGGCGATCATGCCTAATTATGTCGTACCCTCCCACTGAGTAGTTTCTAGTAGGGTGGAACCATGTTTCAGATACGGCTACTACAGAAACTGGGTTATCTCTGAGAAAGTGAACAAGGCTCGGTTTATTTTGGACCAGTGATCGAGCATTCCATTGCAAAATTCTAAAGTTATTATTGTCGTCTATGGTTGTCATTTGGAAATGTTAGATTTAGACTTTGGTATCATTGTGTTGGTGATTTTTCGTTGTAGGTATATATGTTCCTTGCTGATTCATCTCAGAACTTTGATGATTTACTTAACAGTTCCAATGTTAATCAGGATATGTGGTATGGGACCTGACGGAGTTTACTGTTTAGGGGTACCAGAGCGGCGAGGGCGGAAAGAGACTGCTATTCACATTATTATTGATTATCGGTAGATATATAATGTCAAATGACAAACAGCCTGATTTCTCGCAGCAAATCCTTCGATCAGATGAAGAGGCAGAGTATGTTCATAATGAGACATCTTCATGAACTTTAATGGAGTTGCTTAACGTTAATCTTTTAGACCTGACTCAGTTTACACCGAACCCACCAGTACGGCGGCCATTTTATTCAGTTCACTAGCCTTTAGTTGGTTGCAGTTTATCATTATCAAATTCGATCAACGAAGACGGTTTCAAGACCAGATTAAAATTTGTATCACACATAAAGAATAACCGAAAACTTCAAAATAATTTTTCAAGTCACTGTCAGGATGAATCTCAGAGGTAAGGGAAATCGACCATGTAGAAACCCTTTTCAGAGCTCCCTGAACTAAATCAGTGACAAGAGAGGGTTGTAACTTTGTGTGTGTGTGTTCTCTGTTTTCTTTACGAGAATTCCCACCCCGTATGAGAAAGGACTCAACAATTACAGATAAACACTGGGAAACTATTTTTTTTAATCTTCTCAAACGCAGTGTTATAATTACAGTTTACTTTACCTCAATAGAGTTACTAAACATACATTATGAATAAATCGTGTCACGATCCCCTGACTTCACATTCCAATAAATTACAAAACATGAAAAAATTGTTGGCAATAGAAGTCTTGGAAAAATGTCCATTCTCCTACAACCATTCTCCTAATTGTTGATTAAACATCCAAAATACAAAAACAAATTGCTTCCAGTCCTGAGGCGCAAAACCTCACTCCTTCGAAGAAACTAGTTCTGGTATGACCAAGTCCTTCTTTGTGCTTATATAATAGATCAATAAATTTTTTTGTTCAAGTTATTATAGGTTAGTGGTGCTAAAATTCTAGAAAATGTATAATTAGAAAGAGAGGGGTGATTGGATCGCTAAATTTCCTCCATGATAGGACGCCACATGTTTGGAACTCGTTCTGAAATAATTCTCTTCAGGAATATTAAACTACGCGGAAGTAAAGCGCATGATAAGTCCTAGGTTAGCAACCTCCAGCTTCTCACACGGCGCACAGTGGTCAAAATCGCTGAACACGGAAAAAAATTTTTAAAAAAATGCTGGGACCAGTCGTTTTTATGGTATTGACTAGTTTTGGGCTTAGGATTAGGTACTGAGGAGACCTGGTCCATTTTAGATTCGCTAGAGGTTTTGTGGTGATGTAAAGGATATATATCGTGATGTCCCTTCGAAATTTCGTTTTTTCTGACGTTATTTAATACAAAATGTTGTAACCAGAAACAGAACCTGCACAAAAGAATGATGAAAAATACAATGCTTCTTACTTTTTATATTTTTGAATCACGAAAATCGACATAAATTTCTGATTGGCACGTATTGGCAGCAGATCCAAACGGATTTTGAAAGCCAAATAGTTTCCCAAGCTACGAAAAAAATCATCACTCAACTCACAACTTTTTAGTTCATTGAAGTTAACAGAAACCCCCCCCCCCCCCCCCCCCCAAAAAAAAAACCATCTAAAAAATAGTTGAATTCGAGCTATTTTTCCAACACTTAATAATGATTGGAAAATGTCAGCCTCTTTATATAATCAAATACTTACTTCTAGTGAGTGTATCCCTCCCTAAAACTTGACATAGTCTTTTTCACAAGAGCGTTAGACTCAAACTGACAAAACGCTTTCTTTCGATTGTTAAACTATGAAATAAATGCGTGGTGAACGGAGTCGTGTTAGAACAGTCGCTGCACACCTTAAGAAACTCGGGCGGCTAATTTGACCTTTGCCTTTGGTTTCCCCACATAGTAGAGATCTCATTCCAATGTTTATATTTTGTTCCTTGCAGTTTCGTTTTTTGAGTTTCGGCCAGGTTTTTCTCGATTTCGACCACTGTGCGGCGACACGCACGCACCTCTCCTCATTGCCCCCCTCAGTCAGCTGACTTGGTTGGTCTCTCAGCACCGTCCACCAATGATACAATTCTACCGACAAAAGGACCATTGCTTTCACAAACTTTTACTCCAGACCAACATGATATATCACCAACCCCGTAGCAATTTATTACTAGCATCTTTCCTAATATCTTATCGAATAGGTGTTTTTCACAAAGCCAATTCTTCATTCCTGATGAGGGTCCCTCAATACTGGGTTAGGGAACATCGTGAGTCCGATAATCAGGGTCCCCCCCCCCAAGCGCAACGACTCGAGCCCCCCCCCCCCCCCCCCCCCCCCCCCCCCCCAAGCGCAACGACTCGAGCCCCCCCCCCCCACCCCCAAACTCCCCCCCCCCAACTAAAATATTTATTAAATAGGTAATGTAAATGATACACTGATGTGATAAAGAATGTTGTATTTCTTGTTTTACAAATGTAAGTAATTAATTTTCAATTGACAGTAAAACAAGTACAAGAAGTATATGTAGAATTTTAATTATCTACAGTAACTATATACATTGCTCACAACGCATGCGCACAATACCTGTTTCTACAACATATTATCCAATAAAGTAATTCTAATTGAAAACAGCTGACGCTAGCAAAGGAAATTGCCAACTAATATATATATATATATATATATATATATATATATATATATATATATATTCAAACCAAAAGGTTTCCCACACCGGACATGAATGACTGTGCGAGTTCACTACATGGCTATACAAGGAGGGAGTCAGGGTAGTCTCCAATGAACGTAAACTTATTTGGTTATGGAAATTTATTACAAAAGTATCAATAGAATGGTTTAAACCTTCTATGATGGATGAAAGTGATTTGGCATCACAATTCAACAAGAATCGTTACTTTCGACTACTATGTGACTTACGGAACAATATGGGTTCCAGAATGTGACTATTAAGTACAAGACTTTAGCAGATTGTAAATGACTTTTACAAGATGATTATGATTGTTGCCCGCAAAACCTGGCTCTAATAATGTCTCTTTCACTAAAACTTGACTTTATCGTGAAATAGTGGCTTTAGGCTAGAAACAATGTCTGTACTGAACAAACAACAAGAATAAACAGAATACCGTAGAAATATGGCTGCAATTGGAAAACGTGATTTTTGCGGCTCTATGAGCAAAATGTGTCTCTAGGCAAAAATTATCTCATATGACAAGCAACAAGAAATATATACACACATATGAAATAATGACTATAAAGAAAATATTGTTTTTCACTGAAAAACTTGACTATTTATTGAATCGTATCCACTTAGCGGAGAATAATGTCTTTGGATATAACTTGTATTTAGACCAATAGAAATAATGTGTACTATAAAAATAAATTACTCTTCTTGAGTTGGTAAATGTTATATAAAAACGTGTCTTTCAGAATAAAATAATGACTTTCAATAAACTGACTTCTAGACCAGTAAAATAATATCTCATACAGAAATGAAATGTCTTCTTGTGAAATCGTGACTCTTATATATAAATGTGTCTCTTCAACAAGAATAATGTCTTTGAAAGGGGAATGACTCTAGAGTAGCTATTGCTGACCATATGTGCTCGCGAGTGCCAACAACAGCAAACAACAATTTTGGTGTCTTTTCTTCGAGACCAATGAAAAAGAAAAGGTAAGCGTGACAATGATCAACGACTTTAGGTGATGAATATTGTCCAATGTGAAAAATGTCTCATCGTTACTCACAGAAGTCCGTGACCGTCCGTGACCACTGGGGGCACGGGGAGTGAAAACATGAGGTGGTGGTTGTCAGTCCAAGCTATTTTAACAATCGCGTCAAGGCAATTTTAGATGGGAAAGCAGGATTTCCAGGATGTGCAGGATGGCCGTATAAACTTGGATCTTTGAAAAACTGACCATTACTCATCTTGCCTGGCTGGGGGACCCAAAAGGGACACCTTTCCTTAGAAAAATGGGACTTATAGGGCTTTACGTGATCACGGGACTACACTGAACTTGACTGGGGGAGAGATCTGAGATGAGTGAGTAGTCGTATAAGGAGGGAGCTGGTCCTTGGGAAGATGCCCTTCCCACTCCTCCTCCGGGCTAGTTGGTGGGGGAGCTGTCAATGTCAAAGTTTGTGTTGGGTCCCCCTGATGGGAAACCTGGGGAGTAATAGTCGTCATCAGGTTGGCTTTGGGACAATGGTTCCGGGTCTTAGTTGGTTTGAGAGGGGGAACAAACCTTCTCCCACCTAGGGTGCTGCAGGCGCTGGGGACTCCATATGCGTATGTTAGGAGTTTGAAATTTCATCATGGAATGGGGTGGATGTAGGAGAATATTAATAGATAGTGATATTTTTACTATATTCATCTGGTTTCCGTGACAGTTGTTATTGTTTGTTGATTCAAATGTCGGTCCAGTTATGCAACCTTGGATGTTTCAAATTTACTTTCGGTGAAGGGGTTAGGGAGAGGGAGGGAGGGGGGTGATTCCAATAAAGCATATATATATATATATATATATATTTTTTTTTTTCCTTCTCTTATTTTGGTTCTTACCAAAATTATGTACAATCCATTCACAGGGATGTCTCGGTAACTTACGAATATGTTTTCTAATGCACCAACGGTACTGGAATTTGAAACTGAGCTCCTTTGGGATATATGTAGAATACAAAACAGAGCAGGGGGGGGGGGGGGGGTACCGGTCAGCTGAGAGACCTCTGAGCTTAATTTGTTTCTTAATCTATTTATGTCCTATTCAGCTGTGAGAGCCCGATCCAGTAATCTATATATGTTCCTGAAACCTGAAATGGAGCCCCTTTGGAACATCTAAAATACAATTACGAAGAAGGGAGGGGCTCTGGTCATATGCGGGACCTCTGAGGCTACTCTTCTTCCTACTGGACCTACCACGCTGAAATTTAAAACCGAGTTCCTCGCCGAGAAAACAATTACGAGGTGCGGAGACGTACTGATCAATTAGAAAAGAACACAATTTCTTGACTAATCGACCAATGGGAAAGAAATTCGAAATGAAGTACATTTGGAACACATAGAATACAATTACATGGTACGGAGGGGAACTGATCAGCTGAGGGACCTGAGAGGCTAATTTCTTTCCTGAAAGACCTACGATACTAAAACTCGAAACGGACCGCCTTTGGAACTCGCAGAATATGATTACAATATGTGAAGGTGAACTTTTTAGCGAGGGACCTCAGAGACTAATCTATTTTACAAATTAACCATATTACTCTGGGTTACATAATTATTGACCACTGATCTGCGTAGAAGGGATGTCTTATACATAAATGATAAACCTTTGAGTAATGATTTGTAGCGTTTTTACGTATCAAGTTGGGTGAAAAAAGATTGGTATTGCATCAGGAAGATAGGAAATTTACGACTCTTGCTAACAGTACCCTTATTTTGTTTCAACAGTGACACTGAGGGGAGTAACGGCCGTTTCCATGTCATAAGGAAGAAACCACGAAACAGTTCCAAAAATGAAATACTCGAAAAAAAGCTTTAAAACAAAAACAAATGTATATAAAATGGAATAAATAAGTAAAATGGCTAAATGGAACTTGTTGTTGGAAAATAGTTAGCTGTCTAAAGGACAGTTGTAGAATCGACCCCTGAAGTCTGTAAAACCTCAAGTTTTTTCTCCCTGTATGTACATTTGATTGGGCATTTTTGATCAAAACAGTAGTCTAGCGAATAATCAAAACGGTTGATAATACTTTAACATTAGAACAGCACTGACGGAAGGAGTTTCAGGTCACAGTGGCGGGGAAAACATTGGAAAGCAGTAGAATGAGGTAGACAATAACGTCCGACCTCTACCGGACGAGCTGTTGAGAGGGTGAATCTTCCAACCGGAAATCACTATCTGATAACCCGATCGAGCTGCCGCAAGCATCCAACTGGCCCTCAGCGAATCCATTCACGGCAATCCTATAAAAGAGAACAACTACGGACATTTGGATGAAAAGAGCATTTGGATGACACTCTCGCATGCACCTATTCAATTTGAATAGTTCTCAATTGTAACGAAGACAAACATCTTTATACTTGAGCAGTCCTGGAATTGTCTTACCCAATATTACGAATCATTTCGTTTCCAAGGAAACATTGATCAAAAAACTTAGTGATCATGCTGAACGGCAATTTTGGCGAATTTTTTATGAAATTGAAGATATTGCGATTGCTTCCGAAAAATTCTCCATGGAAATCCGTTTTGACGATTCCCATTCCGAAAAGATTCCTGGGTTAAAACGCTTTTTCAGGTGTATGAAGTCCCGGAATGAAAAATCCATACTTCTAGAATCAATTCCACAACTAATTTGCAAAAAAAAAAAAAAAAAAAAAAAAATCTCAGAACTATTTTAAAAATCAACTTTGAAGTAAATCCACCATTAAAATTTTTTCTTTTTATCATTTTCGTACTTTTCGAAGTCCGCCATCACTAGCAAGTCGAGTACAGGAGGCCGTTTTTTTTTTGTCTTTCTCTTTTTCTTTGAAGATTACCACTTCTTTATTCAAGAACCTAATCGAAACTTGACTTAGGATAAGGATAACGAAAAATTGAATGCTTACCTAGTATTGGGAACCGTACGCTAGAGGCAAAGAGATCTTGTCTTGAAATATCCAGGCGTCCAGGGGGCAGGGAAAATCTCAGTCTCTGTTTCAGGCTCTGTCCACTAGTTTGGGAACTGGACCGAGATACAAGGGTCTACCGCGTATATACCACAACGCGGTCAACGCGATACCACATCGTGAGGGCCAACAAACTCGTCCTTTCACTAAGAAAATATAATTTTTCAGGTGCACGAACAGGATTTTTATCTCAATCCTAAGGCGAGTCATCGACATTTATATATTTTTTAAAAGCAGAATCGCAATTCAAAAGAAGTTTATCAAAAACGAACACATTTGCACAAAATTATTATGACAAATTTACTGAAAATTTTTAATAATATTGTTTAAAAAAATCCAAAGACTTTCAGAATATCATTTAGAACGAGTTTTTGCCATAAAATTGGTATTTCACAATTTCTTTGTACTCAATGTGCTCAAATTTAAAAACAATGTAACAATATAATAATATATTAAGAAACTTTCGCTCATACAGTCATGCTGCATGACTGGTTTTTATTGTCTTGACTGTGAGCAGCCATTCCAAGAGTCGATGCAATGAAACTCAGTAACATCGGACGTCATGGTAATCCACGGACTATCCGTAAGGTAGCCTATGGATTTTAAAAGTCCGTAGACAGGGTTACCGCTGTGGCTTATGGCGTCTTAAGCCGCAAGCGCCGCTTCAACTCTCCGAACTTCTCTAAGCTCCTTACGGGAAAAACGGGACTTTTTGGGCAGAATGATAGCGTCATTAGTATTTTTGAAACTGTAGCTTGCAATAGAAAAAAAAATCGCTTATATACCCCATTTACCCCATTGACACACTTCCTAGGCGCATCCTTCGCCGTACATTGCCTAATGTCATGTTCATTTGCGCACATTGCACAAGCAACAGTCCAACAACACTTGGCCTGGCTGTTTCCATACGTTTGGCACTTATAACACCTGGTCACATTTATTTAATCCGCTACCCTGCAACTCGCGAACCGATGTCACACGGGAAGACACCTCGCACACCCACATTTCGTCCTCAGGCCGCCTAGCTTTGTTCCCTCTTTGGAACGAGGGTTGAAACCCCTTGACCCTTGACCCAGGACTCAAGAATCATCCCCTCAATAGCCTCCGCAGTTGGGGGGGGGGGGGGGGGGCACTCGTAACAAAATTGAAGGAAATTAAATTTCCCTCAAATTTGTTCCCTATTATTGCCTATCATTATTTTTCCATCAGACGATTATTTTGGGTGCAATTGCGATCTGAAATTTTATTTAGATTGTCCTTGGTGGCCTAGATATGCATATTCATTCGCAATCCAAACTATCGTAACTATCCAAACTAACTATCCATTACTAACATCATGAATGTTATTCATAAAACATTTATTTACGCCTATCCATCTATTCTTTGTAGGTAACCATCACAGAATAATCATCTACTCTCGCAGCCTCTGATCATATACTATACATTTAAATATTGTTGTGTTCTGACTTTGACCATCTGAAATTAGTGCGAATGAGTCTGACTAAGACCCCTTTGCTAATAAAAACCCTGGTGGACTTTGGATGCAAGAGGAAGTAAAAAGGAAGGAGCTGAATTTTACTCCGGAACGTAAAGTTTTGTTGAATAAATTCAGGTGATGTCCAACCCGATACATTGGCCCACTCGTCAGAAGAAGGGACACGCAGTCCCCCAGAGCACTTGTAGGGAGGTAAGTCCTCGTATTTTAGTCCCACCTCTCGAAGAAATGAAGTGTGTCCTGGTACGTAGAATCCTGTTGAGCACTGGACTTTGACCCCTGACCAAAGTCCGGTTGATCAAAGAGTATGAGGATCTAGAGGAAAGGTAGGTAGATGATATGTTGAAAAAAATGTCAAGGTAGGTGTGGAGTAAAATAATCAGGCAAGCTTTCGGGATCAAGAATGTGTAGCAGAGCCAGTCTCCTGCGCTATTTATACCTCTTGTTGGAGTAGCATGAGTTATTCGTACGTGCACAGCACCTGACACTCCGACGGTGACTAGCAGGTGTCTTTCGGAGACTGGCTCGGCTTTCGAGGTTTATTGGAGAAATCCACACAAATTAAAGTAATGCTACCTAGTCAGACCACGAAATACCTACGCTCCCCAAGATTGACCGTTATAAGACGAAAAGAACAATATGTGATGTAAAAGAAGCTATGAAAGTTCTACCAATTGTATTGGCGTAGTGGTATGCAAAATAAACGATTGCTGCTTGTCTCTTATAGATCTAATGGTATGAAAGTCGATTAAATACCCAATAGTAGGTAAAGAGTTGTAGACAATTTCTTGATCGTGGCAACACTAAAACCAAATATTGGTGATTTCCACCAACACATTTCACGATTTATCGACTGAATAATGTCCGCTGGGAAATATAAAACAGCATTTGATATTGAATGAGATGAATACTATAGGAAACTTTTCTTGGAGCCACCCTTCCACGAAACTTCCTCTTCTGCTCATCAAAGCACGCCGCTTGAACACCTAGTTTGTGTCAACAGTAGAAGTCGCCCCCTCCTAGAGAGCTTACAGCTTACGCTCTTGTTGTCGACCCTGATGAAATAGTTGTTTACTAAGTCGACGAATAGCAGTTTTCACTCGAAAACTCCCATACCTCTTGGGAATACATCATCTCACCACATTTATGGTCGAACACTCATAATTTATTCTTTACATTGAGTAAAATTCGTTGCTATCAAAACTTTAGAACCTGGATCGGCAAGTTGTTTATTTTAGGGTCTTTATCTTTTGCCTGTTTTTCCAGTAATACTTATGTGGTTAGTGGAAAGTAAAAATATCAGGATGGAAAAGGAGTGTAATGGGTGGAAGGTGACAGGAGCATATTCCTCATCCTGTATGTAAACATTCTCCTCTCGTTGAGTGGGGAAGTGCTACTCACTTTGTGATTTCTCATGAAGAGTTGATATTTTTAAAACCTAAAGATCAAATGATAAAAACTGTATTTACTCAATTTCCTACCACTTTTATCTCTCCCCCCTATCTCTCTCACCTCCTCTATCTCTTTCATTCTCTCTCTCTTCTCTCTCTCTCTCTCTCTCTCTCTCTCTCTCTCTCTCTCTCTCTCTCTCTCTCTCTCTCTCTCTCTCTCTCTCTCTCTCTCTCTCTCTCTCTCTCTCTCTCTCACAGTCTGCCTCGTGCAATCGGTCAGTGAACAACACTTTTCATAACGCTCCCGGTTTTTTCAATATTTATAGTGGTTAGAGATGTCGAAGTGTCCTAAATGTGTTAAAGGCTTTTCTAATAACTCATACCGAATGAGGTGTGATAAGTGCGAGAGTTGTTTTCACCTGGATTGTGTGAATTTCACTAAAGCGGATTATTTGTATCACAAGGAGTCTGAAGTGACATGGATGTGTGAAGCTTGTTTGAAGGTTAAGCGTGCGTCTATGTCGGATGGTGCGGCTGCTCTTGTTGACTATGATAAAAAAGATTGTAGCCCATCACCATCGCAACACGACGATAGTGAAAGCGATTCTGAGGAGTTGGGATCCGAGGTTGATTTGAAGACGTTGATTGTATCCTTCAGATCAGAGGTGAGAAGCAATAATAAGGTTATTAAGAAACAGCTATCCAACAATGCAACTGAGATAAAGGATTTAAAGGAACATTTGAATGTTTACTCGGACATCATTCGCGAGAACACCGATTCTATTGCACAGCTTCGTTCGGAGTTGAGTAAGGTTGTTGATCTAAATAATGATTTAAAAGCACAGAACAACGTACTGGAGAAGCAAATAAAAACGCTTGAGTCAAGATTGGCTAGTTTCGAACAAGGTGCACTTGATAAAACTATCGAGATTGCTGGTATTCCGGTGGTTCCGGAGGAATCTGTTGTTGCCATTGCAAAGGCTGTCGGCCAGGCGATCAAGTTCGATTTGAAGGAGACTATGATCGATAATGTTTTTCGGAGACGCCCAGTCACTGGATCTACTGAACCTGGACACATATCTGTGACCTTTTTGCGCCGTCTTGATAAGGATGAATTCGTTTTGTTGGCTCGCCAGAAGAAGAACCTATCAATTCGTGACATAGGCTTTGTCGAGGGTAATAACAACAGGCTGTTTGTCAATCCGAGTCTGACGTTCTCCAAACGTCAATTGCTAAAACAAGCTAAGCTTTTCAAGAGGGAGAATAATTACAAATATGCCTGGATATCGTACGGACGAGTAATGCTTCGAAAAGAAGATAATTCTCCTGCTGTGGAAATAAGGAAGGTGGAAGACTTGGCCAACCTAGCATCAAAAAACGGGCCACCAACCATCAAGAATTAACGTCTCCTGATGTCTCACAGCTTCTCGGCGATAGAATTTGGACAGTCTTAATGAAAAGGTGTTTTTGTTTCTCGATTATATGTAGGTATTTGTATTTAATGGGTTTTTTAATGTTTATTTGTATTTTTCGTGTTTGGATGATTTCAACTGTAGGTTTGCTGTTTTTCTATAACATTTTCAAGTTTTTTAGGATGTTTTCATTTTTGTATTCATTACTATGCTGTTTTCAATTATGTGATCCGCGGTATCAGTTTAATGGGTTGAGGCTCTTTTCTAAAAGTAATTTCCAACTAAACTTCGATTTTTCCTTTAGCATGATATTTCATGACCGATAGTGCTTACTTACTGGGGCAATTATCACCCCACCTGAAGAGCCTGAAAATAGCCCATCTTAATATTGAATCGGTGGTCGCAAATCTAGATGAATTAAGGGAAATTACAAGAACTCAGATTTTTGACGTGATAGCGATTTCGGAATCTTTTCTAAAACCTGGTATTAGCAGTTCATCTATTGCAGTAGGAAATTATGTTTGGGTCAGAAATGACAGAACAGAAAAAGGTAGAGGTGGTGTTGCTTTACTGGTGCACACTAAATTGAAATTTAAGGAAGTAGCTCGATCACCGTCTGCTTATTCTAAAAACCCCGAGTTCATTTTTATTGATGTAGAATGCTTATCAGGACATATTGTAGTGGGGGTAGTATATCGTCCGCCGAAAGTTGGCAACATTCATCAGGTTTTTGAACTCGTTGGTAATATTTCTGCCAATCATAGTAATGTGTTAGTGGTTGGTGATTTCAACTCAGATATGAATAGTGATTCGCAGTATAAAAAACAAATGAGTAGGTTAATAGAAAGTTATAATTTGTATTTGGTACCATTAAATGCTACGCACCATACCCCGACTTCTAGCTCGTTTATCGATCTTATTCTGGTAAATAATTACGAGTTGGTGGTTAGTTTTGGACAATGCGCTGGTACGTCGAATCATGATTTGATATACTGCGCAATTGATCTTCGAGTTTCGAAATCTAAACATCACGAAAAAATGGTACGCGATAAACGTAAATTTGTCGAAAGTGAATTCGTGGAAGAAGCCAAGCATTTAAATTGGGACCAAATTCTAGCTGAACCTAATATAGACAGAAAGGTTGAACTGTTCACCAAGTTTGTAATGGATTTGTATAATAAGCACTGCCCTCTACACAAAATCAAGCTTAAGCACTTCCCCGCACCGTGGATAACAGAGAACATTAGGAGGCTGATGGCAGCGAGAGATCTGGCGAAGAAAGCTCATCGTAAGAATAAAACAACTGAGAACAGAAATATTTATAAGAAATTAAGAAATCAAGTTAAGCAAGTTATGAGAAATGCAAGAACAAGACATTTTAAGGAACTGTTCTATGCATGTAGATCTTCTGCAGAGTATTGGAAGATCGTTCGGGGGCTCGGAATATGTAAAGACAAAAATAGTAATCTGAACGTTCTTCCCGTATCGATTGACAGTATTAACGATCATTTTGTTAGTAATAGTAACGCACCCGTTTTTGATGCGTCAATTGTTATACGAAGGTATACGTCATTAGCAAGGAAGGATAAGCAATTTTTCGTGAGTGAGGCAACTGTGGCTAAGGTTAGGGAATGCCTGTTCAAGATCAAATCAAAATCTGTAGGTGTAGATGGAATTTCAGTTGAAATTCTACAGATTCTAGCTGATGTAGTTTCTCCCATTTTGTCTCATATTTTTGTCAAATCCTTGGAGGCAGGCATTTACCCGTCATTGTGGAAAAAATCAATTGTTACACCGCTGAAAAAAGTTGACAATCCGAAGAGTGCTGATGAATTTAGGGCTATAAATATTTTATGCGCTCCGGGTAAAATATTTGACAAATTTGTGTATATGGAGCTCAATAAGTTTGTTTTGGACAATAGTATACTAAATGACAGACAGTCCGCTTATAAAGCCCACTACGGAACGGAAACGGCTCTTATTAGCGCCCTGGACGGAGTGAGAAGATCAATGGACAACCGCATGATCACAATTTTTGTTGGTATCGACTTTAGCCGTGCATTTGATTTGATTAGACATGATATTTTGCTCTCAATTCTTAGGTACATTGGGGTATCTCAAAATATGTTGCTATGGTTCGATTCGTATTTGTCTGGTCGCTCACAGAGCACGAAAGCACCTGATGGCACTCTTTCGTCTTGGCAAGATGTAGTGATAGGTACACCTCAGGGTTCTGTGCTATCTGGCTTGCTTTTTTCTGTTTTTGTTAATTCAATTCCAGATGTATTTATGTATTGCTCTTATAATATTTACGCTGATGACCTTCAGTTGCAATATTCATGCAAATTAGATGAGTTGGATGAGGCAGTTAACAGAGTGAATGCAGACCTTGCATGCTTGGATGACTGGTGCTCTGAGCACGGCATGATATTGAATGCAGTGAAGAGCAAGGCAATGTTTTTGGGAAATACTAAGTTTTTGGCTAGAATAGATTCCACCTTAATTCACCCAATCATAATAGGAGACTCGGAACTCGACGTAGTAAAACAATTTAAAATGTTAGGCATCTTAGTGGCAGACAACCTGAATTGGGATAATCAAGTGTCAGAAATTTGCAGGAAGATGTATAGGAGCCTATACCAGCTACGTAGGTTAGCCATAGATTTCCCACAACATGTTAGAGCTCAATTAGCTCAAGCTTTGCTGGTTCCTTCTTTCGAATATGCCGCATTAGCATTTTGTGATCTGACTTCCAAACAAATGGATACTTTACAAGTAGCCATGAACTCCATCGTTCGTTTTGTATTTAGGCTACGTCTTGATGTTCATGTGACACCATATTACTTAAAGTTAGGTTGGCTGAGAATACGTGAAAGGAAAAAACTTGCTATAGCCTCTATGCTTTTTAAAATTTTGAAATTTCGAAAGCCTAAGTACCTTTTTGATCAATATCAATTCCGTCAAGATGTTCATTCTGTTCCCACTCGCAGTGCAGCCTCACTTCTTCAGATCCCAAAGCACAATACAGTCCTATACAGTAAATCGTTTCACATGCAATCAATAACACTTTTTAATATGAACCCGCATATTTTTGATCTAAACAAGTCAGTTAATAGCTTTAGAAATGAATATAAGAAAAATCTATTAGAAATGTATAAAGAATAAAAAACCAATTGTATAATGTAACAATTATATAATGTAACACTGATTACAAAGATATTCCATGATTTTAGTGTGAATTCCATATGGATCTGTGTACAAATCGAATTTAAACATATAAAAAGTGTACAATAATTTGAAGTAGTAACATTGATATATACCTACAGCTATTTATATATTTATATTTATTATTTTTTTTATTATTAATTAAATCTATTAACTTGATTGTACGAGGAATGTATATGTAACTTGTACAGGGAGGATGGAAGAGAGGACCATAAGGTCCTAATCCTTCCCTGTTTGTTTAAATAAATACCGTCAATCAATCAATCAATCTCTCTCTCTCTCTCTCTCTCTCTCTCTCTCTCTCTCTCTCTCTCTCTCTCTCTCTCTCTCTCTCTCTCTCTCTCTCTCTCTCTTTCTCTCTCTCTTTCTCAATCCATCTCTCCCTCCCCTCAATCGCTCCCTCTTTCCCTCGCTCTCTCGCGAAAATAAAGAAGACGTCAATTGAACAGAAGATGATTACATAATCACAAAATAGGTAAATGACACATTTCCAAGTGTCATGAGTGTTAAATTTGTACACAATCTGGACATATCTGTACTTTAATAGTTTCAAATGTGTTCCGTTTCAGAGTTTGTATTCTTACTACTTATTGAGAAAGGCCTGTACCGTGAATTAGTGATAATTTCACGTTCCTCACCATCCATTGGTTCGCATGCCTGCCAGTCTCCCTCCACTTCCTTTTAGCTACTTACCCATAGTTACTTGAACTCCTCGTGGAATAGAGGGCATCAATAAATAGCCTCCATTCATCTTTGTTCTGCGACAACCTTTTCACCGCTCCCCACAGAGGAATTCATCTGCGACAGGTTCTATATTGGTTGCTGCCCAATGATCACATTTATTATCATGAAAGGCCAACGAATTCGCTCAATACGTCTGAGATGAGGCCCTGCTCAAAAAAAAAAAAAAAAAAAAAAAAAAAAAAAAAAAAAAAAAATTGTTAATCTCAACTTTCCGTAGTAACTTGTAACTTTCCAGGTTTCACGTCCATATGGAAGATTCTACATTCGTATTAAAAATACGCGATTCTGTTTTTTACGCCTGGAAATTTTTCTACTCTCCTGAACCGGATACAATTGAACAAAAGCATTTTTGATCCTGACCTTGACGTCATCACCACAACCACCATAATCCACCGTAACAACGCTTCAATATTACTTCAAAGAATCGACCCTTGCAACGTTTTCTTATTTCAGCTTCAGCACATTACCCCCTTGAGGATTCATTCTCATCTCTTTGGTCTCTCTCGAGTTCATTTCCAAACCAACCCTCACGGATCTATTCCTAGTTTGACAGTTATGCTTGGATATCGTTGTAGCACTGAAAAAGCAGGCAGGAGTGGTGGGGGTTGCAGTAGTCACCACTCCTGGAATGAGGCAAATGGCCCGAAATGGCTCATTCTCAGGTAGTCAGAGGCGCCTGGGTAATCCAAAAGCACCTCTGTCTCTGCAAGGGACAGGAACTATACCAGAATGAAAGGCACCGGCATAAATGAACAAACTCAATTAGAGGAACAGAAATAAGCAGTTGTCTAGTATCTTACTCGCTTTCTTAAATTAGTGAATTATATGTAGTTTTATTCAATCCATTCGCGTATCTATTTTCACTGCTATCCTTCACAACAAATTTGTAGTAAGGATGAACATAGAAAATACAGTCAAAAACGTCTGCCAACTTGGGTGTCGGACATAGCTTCCTTATACACGTAACATGATACCCGTTACTCCTTAGATTTAAATAGTCTTTAAATATTTCTTAGAAGGTTCTTATGGTTGTGGGGAATACTAAATTAATCAAAATGATGCGTAAAACATCAAAATCAGTGATAAGGGAACGAGAGAGTAATGCTTGATTTAATTATACGTTTGCGGATGTGCAGAGTGAAGTATTGATTCGATAACAATGAAACTGAGAGGGCACCATATACAATTTAAGCCCTACGTTTTCTGAAAATTTCACCATAATTTTATGACAACTGTGCAAATAAGGCACGTAACAAGGATTTCACATTCACACATACATATCTGCTACTAATGATGCAATCAGGCTGAAATTGATATCGAATGATGAACTTGTTTTCACCCAACTATCCTCCAAATTTCAGCGCGATCGGTCAATCAAGAAACGAGGAAACTATGCTAGAAGACAATTGGTCAGGGCAAAATGGCTTACAATGTCAAAGGCCTAAGTGACGTCCAGAGCGACAAGTTGGAGTTTCCGTTTCATGATCCGTGCCAGCGAGATTACAGTTCGGAGAGCTATATAGATATCGGACAATAGCCTTCAGACCCATTTAACCTCTTTTTTTTTTAATGAAAATCGTCCGAACTCAATACAAAGCCTTTAGGGTCTTCCCGATGGAAGCAACAGGTTGAGGATGAGCAGCTTAACTGTCTTTGGTGCTTTTTTACACCGTCGAGTGGAAACACCATCAGCTCCAGCAGAATTGGAGTTTTTGACACTACACTTATGTGCCTCGTCATGATGCGCTGGCATGCACATAATGCTGCACAAGGAATCCCCAGTGGAAGCTGAAGAGTAGCTCCCAATATTCCTCAAACTCCTGGAAAGGGGGCAAAACTTGCTCACCCCCAGCTCCTTCCAGGAGCTCCGCAGCTACACGAGCCGGATGCTTCCTCCACAACTTTCGGACTTACTGATATTCCCGCCTTCTTGCTTATTTTGCTGCTCTGCGACCTCCATGAGGCACCGACGTAGGAGGAACCCCTACTTGATTCCCCGTCACGGTCGCTTCCTCATCTCATGAGAAGATCCTCTGTACATAGGCTGTGTTATAATGCAATTCAGTTAGCCTCTTATGCTGCATCTAGAAGCCCTACACCGCACCTAATACCGCTTTCATCCCCTCCCAAACTACTTTCAAGTCAGTTATTCTTCATCACTGTTGAGCTGTATTTGTCGCCTGCCTCGTCTTTTAATAATTAAATACTAAACTAAGTACAGTGCTTTTATTTCTAAAACCATCAGGACGCAACCTCGTCCTTCAAGCTTTCTTGCCCCTCAACAGCCTGCCTCGTTAGATCCTACAGGTAGGCTAGCTTGTACCCTTCAGTATTGCCTAGCTGCTCCTTGAGCCTCAACACTTCAGTCTTCAAGAAGACAGGAGGTCCCAGGGTAGGATTGCTAAATGGCGGGCTGCTGCACCTGTAGGAGATGCAGTAAAGGCCCCACGGATATTTGTCAGGATTGCATCTTGGACAAGCTGCTTATAGTAGAGTCGAAGAGATTGAATGGCGTGCACATGGGATAACACTGTTGCAAAAGTAGATTAATATTGCGTACCCCATTGCGCACAGCCTCTGCCTCCCTTTGTTCATCCAGAGTTTGCCCGGGTCACATGACGGGGACTTATGGCCTTGACTTGGGTAGGGATATGAAGGAGCTCCGAAGAGATGAAAACAACGACAGTTACCCTACCCCAGCAACCCAAACACAGACATAAAAAAACACGTACCCTCGCGCGGAACGAAAGTTGTTCAGAATGGTCTACTACGTAAAATGCGAGTGGGAATTTTGATATTGGGGCAATCAATTCGTTATGAATATAATAGAAGCTGTCCCACGCTGCTAGCTGAAGCAAACCTTGTACGGCATGTAACTTCCCGATTTGCTTACCTTGCTTACCCTTGCCACTTACTCTTCCCATCCAACACAAATATCGACCACTCCAGCGAATCCCTTGTTCTACTAAAGCTTAACTAACTACTCTTTCAACGATTCCTTCTCTTTTATTAGGTTGTTCTCTTATTTTCCCCTGCCATTAGCTTTACTATTTAAGTTGTTACTATGTCCTTCCTGTTGTGACAGTTCCCTATTTAGGTACATGTGAACCGCAAACATGATTGAGATTACTCCTCAATGTCTGCTACCTACTTTTTTCTATATCCATTATGGCACTCAATGTGAACTATTGTAAATTGTGCAATGGGGATTGTCTCATAATAAATATATCCAAACCTTTGTTTATTGACTAATTTTTATTCACGCAGTTTAGGCGTAATTTTCAAATGTGCGTTGTTGTTTTCTCATTGTTCTTTTCTCCTGTTCGAGAATCCATCTAAATGTGCTTTACATAGCCAAATTCTAAAATTCCTCTTCTTATTCAGCCGCCGATATTCCTCAATTTCCCTCTTCGTCCCCGATTTGCGTTTTTAATTTAATTATTTGTTTTTAATTTAAATTATTTATTTATTAATTTAATTTAATTATTAGTTATTTGTAAAGGAAAGAGCCGGGAGGGAGGAGGGAAAGAGAGGTTTGTTCTGGTCGCAGTTTCTAGCTGAATTGGCTCGCAGTTTTTTTTTTTTTAATTAATATTTTTAAATTTTTTTTTAATATTGTTATTCTTATTATTAATTTTTTTTGTAGATTAGGTAAGTGTTTTCTCTCCACTTCGTTGCCGCATTTTCATGTCTCAATTTGACGCCTGGTTGTTATTCTGAATCTATCTATAGCATATTTATATATAATAACTTAAGTAAATCGAAAGTTATAACTTTTACTAAGATTTATGTTTTCCGATGGTTTGCAGCCATTAAGATGTTGTAAATAATACACATTTCTGCATTTTAGACTTCTCAATTCCATTGGGGAAAAGGAAAAGATTCTGTGATGCACGCATAACTTATCAATTCGTTCAATCTAACAAATGAATAGGTACTATGGTTCCAACTTGGGGATTTCTGGAGTAACCATGAATACGAGGAACCAGGACCGCCATCACGATAGTCCATTTTACGATTCTTTTTTCATATAAGAATATCTAATATCCCTTGCAGGTCTCACAAACAGCACGTGTGACGGAGAATGCTAAAGCAGACCTCCCACCAAGCGGTGTGGGATCATCCTGAAGAAAATAACCTCCGACTGTGCTACCCCTGACCGGCGCCATATGGCAGGGGTGGTAAATTGATCCCTCCAACGTTTGAATCGAGGAGTCAAACGTTTTGTAACAAGCACAGAACACTATAACCTAGCGTACGGCATGCAATTTATTGTCCCAGTTTCATTTAATGAAATCAATGTACCCAAAAACTGTGTCAATTAAATCCTAGTGTCACTGACCAGAATGGGTTTCATGATATTCAGTTACTGTTATCACTATTTTTTCAATTTAACAGCGTATTCGAATGTTTTCTATTACATACTATAATGACAGTTCAATTATTAATGTATTTGGGGAAACATACCTATTTGAATTAGTCTTTCTAAAACAATTGGCTTATATAAACACACACATATATAGAATAGCGCACTAAAAGTCCAATAACGGCCGCCCCAGCATCCCCAAACTACAACCAAACATAACAATCAAATACTCCCCTATATTAAAAAAGTTATATTTCCATACCCAATCAAGAACCTTACTTGAAACTCGAACAAAAGAGCCTTCCACTGCTTTCTGCCCAAAGACCTTATCTATCCAAAGACCTTATCATATCCCACAACCTGAACCTACAGATCCATATGTATTTAGTTGTGGCCAGATTAGGTGTACTATCGCCCCAATAGGCTGATAATAACAGCGCCAAGCCAGGAAGAGGCGACACAAACACGAACATTACACACAAGTTCTTCAAACTTTACACGGTCCAAGAAACGTGGGACAGCGAAAACCCCAAGAGCATAAAAAACGCCCACTAGGCACTGTCTTAATGCCGACCCCCACCAGCCCAAAACAAAATTAACTGCGACGCAGACAGTACACGAATCGGAATAGCCAACCATTTAAACGTGAACGTCAACATGGAATCGGCCCAGGAAACCACAAATTGCCAGATGTGCGGGCGTGATATCCCGGACGCACAGAAAACGAATCCAATTCGGTGTCCGCCATGTGAAATGTGCCTGGACGAAGAATCTACAGGATATTCTTACTCAAATTACTGCAAGTTGACCGGTTTATATGATAATTGCTATACGTACAAAGAAGAGAATCAGTTCTTACCTTGATCAAGGCTGAGACTCGAATGAGTTACAGAGCTGCAGTGTCGTCGGGTGACCCTGCCGCCATTCAATAGAACGGCTTCTCGTAACAGCTCATTGGAACTGTTTCATAATCTAGTCAGATTATAAGTCATTGGTACATATTGAGTATTTTTAATACGTAAGAGATGGTAAGAGCTGAGCTTTCGCTGTAACACTTTTTTTTATAAACCTCCACTGGAGAATATCACCTGTTGGGTAGATAACCAGTTTGTCATGTTTTCAACATGATGCTGACGAGCCGAAATGTTGCTAACTCTTTGACAAAGGACAAGGTACTCTAAGCAGTGAGAGAACATAATGCTAGGGTATACTCCGAATAAAATAAAAGGCCTGGAACCTATATTAAACAAGGTTCTTCGTTTGGCCACTGGGGCCATTCGATCAACCCAGACAGCCTCCCTTAAGGTGCCCGGGCGTAGTCAGCCACTAAAGATTAGGCGAAATCTACTGACAATCAGTTACGCGGAGCGCCTTCGTTATTTTCTAGGGCACCCTCTGCATTCCATGGTAACTCTACCACCCCTGGATGAAACATATTCCAGGCTCCAGACTCGAACTCGCCCATTGGGCATTCGTGTTTAGGAGCTCACCAGGTGGGACTGCATACAGAGATACCCTCTGGTCCCTCTTGAAGTCCCTCCCGTCCCTCCATGGACCTTGTCTGGGATGAGCATTGATTTTGGCTTGAGGGCTGTGGGTCAAGGGCAATACACCCCTACGTATCCTCTGATGTCGTTACTTAGAGGCAATCCAGCGATATGCTGGACACACTCTCTTATTCACTGATGGCTCAAAAACGCCTGAGTGCTGGCCTTGCTCTATGAAGCCCCAACTTCCAAGTCACTAGACGCCTACCACCTGTTGCGTCTGTGTTCACAGCAGAGCTTTGGGCAGTGACGCTGGCTGTTCGACACTGCTAGTTGGAAATTATGTTATCTTTAGTGACTCACTGAGTACCATCGAGGTGATTAGGAACACATATTCATATGATCCCCTAATACAAAGCCTGTGTGTGTCACTAAACCGAGCCACAACATTAGGCACAAACATAACTTTTATGTGGGTGCCAAGCCATGACGGTGACTCACGACAATGAGTGTGCTGATGCCCTAGCAAGGCGAGCCCTTGGTGATGACTCCATCGAAATGTTGCCTATGCGCATTGAGGATCAAATCTCCTACATGCAGCATAAAGACAATTCCATCTGGCTCGAGCAATGGCACGGTGAGGTCACTGGTCTGCATGGAGTCCTTCAGGACCTTTGCCCAGTTGATCCTTTCGTGACCCACCTTCCAAGGAGGGACCGAATAGTGGTCAATCGGGTAGCCACTGGCCATACCCGTCTTATTCACAGACACCTGCCAGATCCAGTAGCTCTTGATGTTGTGTGTGGGAGATGAGGGAGTGATTTGTCTATCCGCCATTTTTTGGAGGATTGCCCAGCGACCTCACAGTCCAGCATTCACCCCCTCCGTGGGTGGATGTTCTGTCAGGACCACACAAGGACCAGTTCCTGTTGGTGTACCTGAAAGCTACTGAGCTTTACAACAAACTGAGATATTCTGATCTGTGCTATATATATTTTTTTTAAATTTAGATCTAGTCATACCTTTATTTAACTAAGATGTATAGTATTTATCATTATACAGGGTGATTCCCTCGCAGATGCAAAAAAAAAATTTGGGTGAAACTACATCAAAAATGGAGTAAAATGCCGCCAATTGCATATTTTTATCTCAAACCGTTCTCGAGATATGATTTTTTAAAGGTTTTTTCAGGAAAACCATGTTTTTTTCCTTTTAAACTCAAATTTCTCCACTTTACTTCATTCAATTTTAACTTTTGACCTCATTTTCGGAATCAGCATTAAATTTACTATAAGAATAGTGTAATTGAGTTCTTAAAAGGTACCATCCAAAGACCCTCACATCAGCTCAAACATTGACGATTTTGAAAAAAGAATATTTCTGAAAATCTTTAAAACTTTACTTCTCTTTTAAAAAGAATCCTGGAAACTGGCAAATCTCATGAAAACGGCTTCATTTAATATTCTTTCCAACGGTATTATCAATTTTACTTTTATTTTGTTATTTAGGGAAGAAAATAATGTTTTAATGTTAAAAAATGTGGGTTTTTCAATGAAATTGTTGGTTTTCTCGCAAGATGAAACAACCAGTATGGGGTCCATGAACCAACGACTATGGGGTCGGTTTCTATGTATTTTTTCTCGCTGGATCGAATGGAAACTCTTGCAGATCTCTCAACTACGTTATAATCGAGTTTTACACTTTAATTAACTAGTTTTACCCCATAACACACATACTTTATACGTAACAAACAAACTAAACATTTGCGATTTCAAGTGTAAAACTCGGTTATAACGGAGTTGGAGAGATCTACAAATGTTACCATTCGATACAGCGTGAAAAAATACATAGAAACCGACCCCATACTCGTAGGTTCATGGAGGGTCATCTTTCGAGAAAACAAACAATTTCATTGAAAAACCCACATTTTTTAACATTAAAACATAATTTTCTCCACTAAATAACAAAATAAAAGTAAACTTGATTATACCGTTGGAAAGAGTATTTTAGACGAAGCAGTTTTCATAGGATTTGCCAGTTTCCAGGATTCTTTTTAAAAGAGAAGTAAAGTTTTAAAGATTTTCAGAAATATTCTTTTTTCAAAATCGTCAATGTTTGAGCTGATGTGAGGGTCTTCGGATGGTACTTATTAAGAACTCCATTACACTATTCTTATAGAAAATTTAATGCTAATTTCGAAAATGTGGTCAAAAGTTAAAATTGAATGGAGTAAAGTGGAGAAATTTGAGTTTAAAAGGAAAAAAACATGGTTTTCCTGAAAAAACCTTTAAAAAATCATATCTCGAGAACGGTTTGAGATAAAAATATGCAATTGGCGGCATTTTACTCCATTTTTGATGTAGTTTCACCCAAATTTTTTTTTTTGCATCTGCGAGGGAATCACCCTGTATATTCATCGATAATATTTATGTATTTGTAAGGATCATCTAGCAGTAGTTTAGTTTTTATTATGGGGTATTTTTATCCGCAGAAGGGGTGACAAGGGAGTCATCGCTGTATTCCTTGAGGCAGAGTGCGGCGATTATTTTATTATTATTATCATTATTATGACGGACAGTCAGCATGGCTCCCTTTAGAATCGTGCCCGTTGTAAGTAATTTTGTAAGTTATATTCATGTGTTTCCTATATTTTCCAACCATCTGTAATATCTCAAAATAATATATATATATATATATATATATATAATATATAAATATATATATATATATATATATATTAATATATATATATATATATATATATATATATAATTTTGAGATATTACAGATGGTTGGAAAATATATTAAACACATAAATATAACTTACAAAATTACTTATTTTTTTTCTTTATATATATTTTTTTTTTAGCTTTTTATTTATTTGTAGATGAATATTTTTCTATTTGCTTATTTATTTATTTGTTTAATCCTATTCATTATTTTTTAGTTTATTTATTTGATTCTATTCATTCTTAAGTCTAATTATGTATGTGCGTACATATTTATGTATATGTGGTTATATTACGTGTGTATATAATGTAGTTCATCACGAGTATGTGTGTATAAATGTATATGTAAATATATGCGTGCGTGGTTTTATTAGAAATAACAATACCTAATTAGAAAAAAACTAAGTATTATGTATTATTTAAGCTCAATTTAGGATATATTAATTTTTAAATTGATTTGCCACAATAAGTTCACCTGACAAAGATACTGCAACTACTAAACCTACAAGAACTGTTTACCTACTGACTCACTAATACCCTGCACCCCTCTTCTTCCTCCACACAACTCCCCGCAAGACAACAACCTAGTGTCCATCTCCCACTGATACGAGTCAGATGACGCCAGGAAGATGCTTCAACCTGTCCTCACACTATCTTTCTACTCGTTATCACGGCAAGTCGCCGAAATATTGAGGTATTTTTCCCTTTTATCAGAAGTTTTTGTCACTAAATCTTTCTACTTTTTCTATCATATCCAAATTTCTATATATATATATATATATATGTATATATATATTTGATGTCATATGTTTGGGGCTGCAAGCCTGATTAGCCTCATTTTAGCCACATCGTAGTGAACGAGTCAATTACTAAATTTCATTAATGGCCGATAGAAAATGTAAGTGGTTGTAAAGTCGGAACATAGTGAAACTCGCCTTATATAGTACAACGATCGTATCACCGGGTATAATTCCATTGGAAATCTGATTTTGCAAAATAGAGTTTAAATAACTCTTGTCACTAACTTATTACAGATGGACTAGTGAAACTTAAGTACTTAGGTGTTTCATCTTATTAATTTTCAGTTTATGGGTGCTTCTGGGGTGATTCTGGTGTGCTACAGTACTTCGATATTAGCTCTCCTTAAATCCAGCGTATACTGTTTTGGCTGCGTGCGAATGAAATCATACTTTGTAATATAACATTCTAAATGCGACTAGCGAGTTGAAGCTTTTAATAAATTGATCGTGTAAATTCTGAGCTAATGGTTATATTTTTTACCTTGAACTATTGGATCATAGAACTTGGTACAATGAGATGAATATTATCCCATAGTAGGTACTTGGGGTCAGCAAGAGCCAGTGAAACTGTGAGTTGGTAAATTTAGTATAACTTGCCTGAGTCTGTGAAACCGTAGCAGAAAAGGGAATAGCCAGATTCCATGAATCAACAAATGCTAATAGCTGCAGTCTATTAGCATTAGTTTGTAGAGAAGATGTTTGTAGAGAAGTACAAGTTGCCTCGAAAACTTGAACGATATATATGCTTCTGACTGGGCTGCCGTCATACTTATATTATAATCCCCACCGGGGACTCCCCTTTCCAGGTTACATGTTCTACTCTCTCTACTAGGTGCACCTCGGTCAGGGGTTTTTCACGGAGAGAAAACTAGAAGATTTAAAGGCCGGGCCCGACATAAACCTTTGTGTTTTGTTTAATTGAAATAATTTCTCCTTGGTAGGCTTCTACGTCAATGCAGTTATATTATGATACAGTATCAATAATATTTACTTTAATATTTACCGTTCAATATTTGTAGACAAGTGATATCTGTAAAAGGGTTATCTAATATGGAAATAATAAACCGTTGTGTAATTATTGCAGCATTGTCTCAAAGTAACGGAGTTTTGAACGGTTTCTCACTCTTGATTCTTTGTGCGACGCCCAGGGAGTCGGACGTAAAGACCCAACCTGTAAGGGTTGCTCAACGATTGCTCACTGTATATTAAATTTATTTTGTCTGGAATGAAGCGGCCACAGTCACTCGCGCCAGACTCCAGGAATTGTTTCAGAATACATAAGATACCTCAATTCCACTTTATCTCAAAACCAATTTCCAAGAAGACAATTTTGGAAAATTTTATTTTTTAAAATTTCTGAGCCATTGCTCTAGTTTAATTTTCTGGGAAAACTTGCTACAAAAAAGTCCCATGGCTTCTTCAACTATGAATTAGGTGGAAACGAATAGTTTATAGTTTTTCACTGAGGTACTGTTAACGAAATCGAACGTCTTGCAGTCTGAACCTGGCGCATAACCTCATGGTTGTTCAGCAAAGTGCGCCAAAAATTGCACTGCACTTACCCGGAAGGTTATATCGATGAATGTTTTACATAACAAAGTTATATGGCAAGCTGGGTGTGGTAAAAACAGTATCAGACGAACGGGTAGGCGAAAAAGCGCAGCCAGACGCACTGAAATGCGCCAAAATTGCACTCGATCAACTCGGAGAGATACGAGTATATTACCACTGCACTGAGTATACGAATGGAAGTTTCACTAATAAGAAGTTATATTGCATCCTGAATAAAGGAAAATATTGCTGGACGATCAAGTTGATGCAAGAGCATAAAGGAACACGTCAAAGTGCGTAAACATTGTGATAAACTTAGCTGGAAGTGGTTTGGATTTGTTGGAATTTCCGACTTGTTCAATTTTTGTTGTTGTTAATATTGAAATTTATTTAGATACTAGCCGCTCAGGCTCGCTACGCTCGCCTTCACGTCCAGCCGGGGGGCAAGCCCTCCGGCCACCCATCACGTTGCTCGCTTCGCTCACAAGGTGTGGCTGTATACATGCGATGTATTAAAATTGAAACATGAAGGGGATGTTGCTCGCTTCGCTCGCAAACGGTAGATCCCTGAGGGTAGGTTTATCGTCTGTAGGGGTTGCTCGCTTCGTTCGCTTGAGGAAGTTATACTGCCCACCCAACTTGGTAGACGTTTTTTTCTGTTGTAAATTCTTACAAACAAATCAAATCTTATAAAACTACGTGGAACCACGAAAAGTTTATTAGGGAATGTCGCTCGCTTCGCTTGCAAGGTATCGCTGTATATGTGTAGGAAAAAACCTGTATTTATTCTGTTGAAATGGATCTCAAACGGGCAAGTTCCATCCTTGCGTACCTACGCCTGCTCACAACATTATGAAATGGCGGCAGGCTCGATTAACTTGTCATTTTAATCGCTTCTCCTCGCTTCCCCTCTCATTTTGACCAACTTCCCGTCACTTTTTTTGATATCCGATTTTGGATTCAGATTCGGCAGAATCAAACCTGTATTTCGCCCGCGAAAACCTTCCCGAAAATCTACTTTAATGGGATATATTTTAATCAGAAAAAACCAAATTTTTCGTCGGAATTTTCGAGAAAACGGGTCCCTACTCTTCAATTTTTTTACACATTTCCCGCAATTTTTTTCGCGATCCGATCGCGCCGTCGTCTTCCTCGTTCAAAAACCTACGAAACCGGTTTTTTTCCGGAATTTTCTATGGCCGTTTTGAGGGGTAGAGGAAGCTGGGAAGAGGAAAAAGCGCACATCAAAACTTGATTTGAACCCCCTCCCGCCCTATGGCCCATGGTTCGGGTGGGATTAGAAAATTTTAAATTCGCTTATACACTCTATCAGAAAATCCCAAGAAGATCCGCTCACTCGTAGATTCCCCCGACTCAGCCGTTTGGCCATGTATAGACACGACAAACAGACAGAGAAACAAACAGACGGAGTTTCATTCTTATGAATAACTAGCCGCTCTGGCTTGCTTCATTGCCTCCACGTCCAGCCAGACCCTCCATTAGATTGCTAGCTTCGCTCGCAAAGTGTGGCATGTAGAAAATGTTGCTCGCAATGTGTGGCATGTAGGGAATGTTGCTCGCTTCGCTCGCAAAGTGTGGGATGTAGGAAATGTTGCTTGCTTCGCTCGCAAACAGTAGATCCCTAAGGGTAGGTTTAACGTGTGTAGGGGATGTTGCTCGCTTCCATCGCTTGGTATGGCTGTATATGTGTAGGAAAAACCCTGGACCCCCCCCCCCCCCCATAGGTGTGGCTGTATACATGCGATGTATTACAATTGAAACATGTAGGGGATGTTGATCGCTTCCCTCGCAAACGGTAGATCTCTAAGGGTAGGTTTAACTTCTATAGGGGATGCTGCTCGCTTCATTCGCTTGAGGAAGTTATACTGCCCACCCAACTTGGCAGACGTTTTTTCCTGTTGGAAATTCTTAAAAACAAAATAAATCTTATAAAACTACGGGGAACCACAAAAAAGTTTATTTGGAGATGTTGCTCGCTTTGCTCGCAAGGTATTGCTGTATATGTGTAGGAAAAAACCCGTATTTATTCTGTTGAAATGCCGAACGGATAAGTTTCATCCTCCAACGGGCGCGTGAGTAGGCCTGCTCGCAACATTGTGAAATGGCGGCGGGCTCGATTAACTTCTCATTTTAAGCGCTTCGCCTCGCTTCCCCTCGCATTTTGACCAACTTCCTGTCACTTTTTTCGATATCCGATTTCGGATTCAGATTTGTGTAATCGAACCTTTATTTTGCCCGCGAAAACTGTCCTGAAAAACGTCCCTTTATGGGGTATATTTTAATCAGAAAAATCCAAGTTTTTTTGTTGGACTTTTCGAGAAAACGGGTCCGTTCTCTTGCATTTTTTTGACGCATTTCCCGATACGTTTTTTACGATCCGATTGCGCCGACGTCTTCGTCGTACTAAAACCTACGAAACCGGTATTTTTCCAGAATTTTCAACGGCCGTTTATAGGGGTAGGGGAAGCGGTGAAGTCGAAAAAGCGCACATTAACACGGGCTTCGACCCCCCTCCCGCCCTACAGCCCATGGTTCGGGTGGGATTAGAAAATTTTAAATTCGCTTATACACCCTATCGGCAAATCCCAAGAAGATCCGCTCACTCGTAGACTCCCCCCACTCAGCCGTTTGGCCGTGCATAGACACGACAAACAAACAGACATTCTTTCATTCAGACATCAAACAGACATTCAGGAGTTTCATTCATATAAATAGTATAGATAGAGATAGAGATTTTAAAGATTTTCACATTTCCCTACATAAGTACCTACCTGCGTCGGTGTTCAAAGATATTCGTCCAATTTCTACCTACTGTTTTCCCGTCGACTCAACACCATAAGACCGATGACCACCTGACGAGTTGACCGGACGAGACGAACTAGGTGAAAGAAATGAGAAAGTAGGGCCTATCAGCTGTTCAGCGTCCTTCCCCTCATTCTTCATCCGGGTACCAAACCTCCGCTTTGCCTTATTTTTGCGGATATTCTATCTTAGTCATTATTCATTCTACATTCTCCATTACCCGTTTTCGATCAACCCTTTTCGCTTTATAAAAAGCGCTTTTTCACCTTATTACGAGTTCAGAGCCGTTTTTAATTATTGTGTTCCTTCGAATTACTTATCATTCTTGGAGAAAATTTTCCTCGTCAACACGGAGCTTCCTGTGCGTATTTTTCCGACGGAAAATTGTAGTATCAGGCGGATCAACAAACAAAGGAATCAGGCACCTACCTGTGGATCGTCGTCGACGTCGCTGCGGCAACGCGTGGTCGTCGGGGGTTCATTACTTAACTTAATAGTTTTCTAGCCAGTACCTAGGTTATTTAGGAATCATTGAAATGTACTCAGCAGCATTGTATGCATATCATGATCGCATCGTTCTAATTCTTCAATTAAATGTGAGGAGTATTTTCGTTAGATTGCAGTAGGTACTTAATTCTTTCAAATCCTTTCACATGAGTTGAACATCATATTCAGTAGTTACAATATTGATGGTCCTTAGAGACTGATCCTGACGCTCTTAGGTCCGTCGACTACATGATCGTCCAGCGATATTTTTCCTCTATTCAGGATGCAGTACACTTTTTATTAGTGAAACTCCCGTCTGTATACTCGCTACAGTAGTAATGTACTCGTATGTTTCCGAGTTAGGTAATTGAGTCCAGTTTTGGAACACTTTGGTGCGGCTGGTTGCGCTATGGCGTCAACTTGTTAGTCTACCGACAATTTTCCTCCTTTTATGATGCAATATACTTTTTATTAGTGAAACTTTCATCCGTATACTCAGCACCGTAAAAATATACTCGTATTATTCCGTGTGATTCTGGCTCAATTAGGTGTGACTGGCTGCATTCTTGCGCCAACCTGATCGTCCGGCACTACTGTTCCCTCACTCAAGATGCAATATACTTTTGATTAGTGGAACCTCGAACCATATAGTTTCCGGTTAAGTTTAGAGAAATTTTGTTTTATTAGGTACTTTCAATAATAAACCCTTGTTATCGACCAAGAACAAAATTTTTGTAACAACCCCCCCACCGTCCTACCCTCAAAATTTGTTGGTTTACGTTTCAAGATGCGTAGAATCCAAAAATCGAATTAAAAAAAAAAAAAAAAAAATCCGTCCGTCCACCTTTCGCCATCCGCAGTCCGAAGCTTGAGGATGTGCAGTAATATCGGTATCCCTTTCTATCCCCAACCTAAAGGGTAATATCGGGCAATAAAGTTAACATACGAGCACAGATGTACGTCGGATAATGAGATTTTATCATACAGGCGTTCGTTGCTCAGTGGATGGGGTGGCGCTGTGCGACTACTACCATCTGGCCAGGGTTCATATCACAGCGAAGACAACTTTTTTAAATTCTTTGTAACTTTCAATTTTTTTTTTTTTTTTTTTTTTCTGTGACATCGTCCAGTTATAATTCGAGTTTGATACGTATTTTTTATGGACCAGTGTTAAGGGCTATCTAATACAGAAAAAATAAACCATTTTGTAATAATTGTCAGCGTTTTGACTTGCGCCAACTTGGTAGTTCGGCAATACCCCCCCTCCCCCCTCTCCACTTTTGACTAGTGAAACTTCCATCCATCCTGTTAAGTTTAGTGGAATTTTTGGCTCTTTGCTGCGCTACCACGAGGCTAGGCGCAGTATACAAACTGCCAGACGATCGATTCCTCAACAGAAAAGAAAAAAAAAGTTTTTAGGAAGTTCAAACCTGGTTGCTGGCTCTCGGTCTGGAAGAAGATGTCAACTATTTTCCTTTATACATAGAATATTCCGGGAACCAGCTGACAGAAAGAACCCCCTGAAGCGGTAGGTAACAGGATGATCTAATCAAGTGAGGTGGAGCGAAGAAGGTGGGCAGATCCACGACAGGAGGGATCCGGTAATTCGCCGATTGGGCGTCAGTAGTTACGGAATTTTAGGAGCTACGACGACAAGATTACCCCTAAGCAAATTACTTTCCGCGCACTTGGGTGGAGGTCCTGTCTCAATCTTCTACACTCTACCATCTCCTCTTCCCCTGAAACACGTTTTTGGCTTTCAAGTTCATTATTTTATTTAATCCAGTAACTTCATCTACACTCTTTTTCTAACGACAATACTTCAAGACCGATTTCATAAGTCCTCAATGGATAGGACATGAATTTTATAGAAGTTTCAATTAATTCTTTGCTGCTCGAAATTAGTACGTGTTGGCATCGGTTCTTTTATAAGCAGATAGTTACTACTACCAATCGTTACAAAATACGTAGGATACCATATCGGGACTTTAACCCATATAGGAACCTCCTAATTTTAACGAAATTAGACCAATGATAGATCGTGAGAAATCGGTATTTCGGGAAATTTGTGTTTTCGGATGCGCAAATTATATACTTGGGGATGATCTCCTAATTCAAATAATAAATTTGCAATGAATAACATCTAGTAAATCATGATGATAAATAAGGGAACACATCATGAATATCTGATTAAGAGATCTGATGAATAACCAGTCCATGAGGTAAAGGAGATTTATGTGTAACAACATTGTAGCTGCATTATACGTAATAACTGTATATTATATAGTAACTAATTAATATATAATGTACAATAACTACCTAATATTGATTATGTTTGAAGATGAACGCTACCTGATTCATTTCCTCGGAGAAAAGAGCGAGGAGTGGTACGAGAAAGAAGCTGTGGAGGGCTTGGTGTATCCAGGAGTCGGAAAAAATGTAGGTATCGGAGGTGAAGTGGGGAAAAAAAAAAAAAAAAACGTGGAACACAACTTTCTACTCATGTTTATGTTGGTGACGCCGGGCTTCCACGGCTTAGATGGGCAATAAAACTCGGGCAACAAACGAAACATACCAACCGCAAAGGTGACTGTAACTTTCCTTTTGAAATACCTTCTCGTTGTGCAAAATCATTGGCAAGGTTGTGGAATAATTTCGGTATATTACTTTTAATGGTGGACCTTTGCAACTGACCAAGGCAAACAATTTAACCACTCTTTCATATAATTATGTTGGTTTGCATTTCAAGTTTTGAATAATACAAAAATCGGAATAAAAAAAAACACATTTTGGAGTCTCCGAACATTCACGTGAACCTCACAAGAGATAGGAATCTTGATCCTCACATTCAAAATCATTTTCTACTCGAGCCGATTACTGCATTATAAAATGAATATAGGTAGGTAGGTATTAATCGAATTGGAAGGATTACGTTAACATCTTTTTTCGCAAGCGATCGCGTTCATTCTAAACTCCATTGGTTTGAAGTGGCCCGAGTCCGATTTCATCCCGGTTTATTCTTCATTCATATTTCTTGTTACACTCAAAGTGCGTTCCTCTTCAAAAGCTAATCAGCCAGCCTTGTTTGTTGCCATGTAGTACCTCTCTATCTTCAACACCCCCCATTTCTCTCTCTCTTTCTCGGTTGGAAATGATACCCGGATTCTTATCCCAGTCACTTGGTATGAGGTAAAGGGTTTCCTCTTCCACATACTAGCTTCTGTATGACAAACCATCTGCGATCTGCTTGGTATCATATGATGCCGGATGACGGATGCGGCGACCGTGAGTTCGTGGACAATGCTTCACTACATGATTCGGGTTTCCATTTTTACCTCGACTGGCATGGCAAAGGGTGTCAACAATCCCAGGACTACCTACCTCTAAAGCGCCACACCAAGTATAACAGTAGCCAACCTGACGGCATGAAAGTTTTCATTTTTGGTGCATTTCAGGCAGACCACAACAACTGCTGTTTCATGAAGTCAGCAGCAGTGCAAGTACGTACCAGCTTGAACCTCTAATGGGAGCAGGCACTGGCGGTGTAAAGACGGAATGCAGTTTGAAAGAAAGACAATGAGTGTTATGTGTTTTGTGGGTGTATTCATTTTATATTTTCAAATGAAAATAGATTCCATTCTGAGAAATTTGATACCTGTATTGAAACTAAAAAAAAATCGTTGATAAACATGTTTCTGCAGGTACACACAGTGCTCAAATATGAAAAAAAGGTGACAAAAAAAAAAAAAAAAAAAGTTTTTCCCCTTGATCTACCAACTTGCTCATGAAAGAACAAAACATAGTAAGTTAAGACATTGTTAAAGAGCTACGGAAAACACATTTTGTCGCGTTGAAAAATAAATGTTCATCCTTGAAGAAGACCAACCTCTTGAACTAAGCCTCAAAATTCCCTCCTTCCATATTTGATTAACTTGATAATTTATTCCATTGTCAACTCGTACAACGATATCTACCTGCCGGCAACACGAACACTCAATTCCCACCACAGCTCGCCTTGTTGTCGCAAAGTAATGTTTCATTGTTACTACAATAATTCTCGTAAGAGATGAAATGTGGTTCCGTGGGGTTGGATCGCCGAGGCACTGGGACCCAAGGGACGCGCTCTTTGATAAAGTTAAAAGGACTGACAACAATCATCACACAATGCCCTTACTAGAACAACTTTGGCACAAAGTGGTAACCAGCAAGGCAATCTGCTTTCATCCCTCTCCAACATTTGCTTACAACTTGATATCCGAAGCCATCCGGTCCGTTACGTGTCCGAAATGCTGTTTCATCGTACTGAAATGCTGTTTATTACGCCTTATTCATCGACTTAATTATATATATATATATATAATGTGGATTAAATGGCTCTACGAGAACAATAGTCTGGTAAGGATAAGGTTTTCTGTGGGCAAAACCACAGAAGTTTATTTATTTATTTATTTTTTTTTTTCCAACCTTTCCTTATATTTTTCGGGGTGCTGAATCCGAATTTGAGGTTTGCTCCCAGATCTGAGTGTGGCATATTTCCAAAAACTGAACCAAATCTAAAAAATTTTGAACTTTTTAAATTTTTTTGCTTATATCTTGAAAAGTATGCAAATTTCGGATATGGCCTTTATATAAGATTTAAAGTACTTTGACGAAATTCTCCACGATATGAGCTAGTTAACTTCGAATAATTCACCACCAGAGTTTGCGTATAGCTTGTTGAAAAAACGTAAAGTTTTGCTGTTGTGAGAAAAAGTTTAAAATTAACATCTATAAGTTTGGTAGCGCCCACAAAATAACTTTTGAGCCTAAAACTCATTATTCCTCTGGTTTCTCCCACAAATAGCCAGTTGTAATGAATTAACGAACGCCATTGAGGGACCATCACACAGTTTTTGTACGATGTAACTAACTATTCAAGTCATGTCAGCGAAGTAAAATTAAACGTGAACAAACTTTATCGTTTCTCATTTGCAATAATATGAACCCAGGGCACAGTCTGACAAAGTGTCGGAAACGTGTCACCTGTAAAATAAAGTGAGGGAAATGTTGTAGATGTAATACGAAACAACCAAGCAGAATAGAAGACAGAATTTGAAGTACCTAATAGAAGGGATATGAAAAAGAAACAACGACACTGATGTGAACCAGTGTAATTACTAGGTTGGGAGCCATGGCAGGACTCTGCGGGTTTAACGGTCCATCAGTCGGTCCAGGCTCCAAGTTAATATCAATACACCATTTGGAAGTATTGAAACCAAAGCTTTGCTGTGGGACCTCAGCTTGTGAAAGTTTGAAGCTGGGTGTTGAACTTCTGAGCTAGTTTCTTAATACATCCTCGCTTTTAATGATATACAGAATTCTTAATTTCCTAATTCTTCTTATTCTTTCTTAAATTATTGTTATTCTTTCTTAAATTTCTTAAATTCTCAATTCTTAATTCAGAATATCCGATCGATCACACAACCACCACCTGCCATACAACATTTGTTTTCTCGCAGATCAAAATGAATGCGAAAACCTAATAGTTTTCACTATCTAGCATAAGCGTGACCTGTCGTAACTTTTCCTGTACTGAGAACAGCATAAAATAGGTTGAACAGTTCGGTTAGGCTACTTTCTACCATGATGACCCCACAGCGCCCATGAAAGACATCAAAAGGTAGAAGGTCCCCAGACGAGGGCGGACAATCGCTTGAGAGATTTTCCTTGATTTCTATCGCTTTGAAATAGATGGGTTTGTCGAAGGTTAAAATGACAATTTGCTGTCCTAAGGATTTTACTGTTTTCTTACTACACATCAATCTGTTAGTATTGCAATCGCTAAGTGGGGAATTAATAAATGGCTGGTAACCAAGGAATGCAATTTCTTAAGGCAGTTTTCTCGTCACTTTTTCCATAAAAACATTCCTCTCGCCTATTCCTGGGAGGCCCGTATGTGTGCTGTCAGCCACAGCCAGTGCGGTTCGACCTCATTATTCGGACTGGTGTGGGGATTGATGGGAACGGTAGCTATTGGCTTCCATCGTTCTGTTCATACACTTGCAAGACAACACAGAGTATCTTTTGATCCGAGAAATTCGATGATTTAGGGGTCACACAAAAAATTCCATCCATTGCATGAAACGTCTTGTTTGTACATTTAAGTCTGTGACGTACACCAACTGGGAAAGGGCTTCACTATGAAGAATCAAGGGTGGCAGTGAGACGGAAGACATTCCAGAACGTTTGGCCTTTTCACATGTCGAGCAGCACCGTAAGGAACTTAGCACATCAAGCAAACTAAGAGATGCGTACTTCCTGTGCACAAACGCTGATAAACCCACTTGAAGAGTGAATACTTATGACTGTGGTCCCAAAATTGTATAGTTTTCAAGATATAAGCATAAAAGTGAAAAAATTCCGACATTTTGAGATTTGTTGCAATTTTCAAACATACGTCACACTTGGATCAAACCTCAAATTCGGATTCATGCATCCCGAAAAACATAAGGAAATGTTGGGGGAAAAACGCTCGTTCGATTTCGTCTTGAAAACACCCTTTTTGAAACTTTGGTTACCTGGACTACATTATACACAGAAACACTCCTTCATGCCGTTTCTCATAACGCTTCGTTTGACAAGTGCTTTGAGATAAAGGTCTTCCAAAAAAAAGTCCAGTCATGCAGTATGACCCCATGAGCGAATTTTTGAAGAAATCTTCGACATTTCAGTCGCTATTGACGGCCGAGCGGAGCGAGGCCTTGGGTCTGCGTGCTAGTACGTACATAAATAGAACTTCTTCACAATTTAATGGCTGATATTTTCTAAGCCACAGTCAGTATTGAAGCTACATCAAGTACTAAAACAGTTGAGCGTAAAACATTAAAGAGAGCGACCGAGAGAATCGGAGGACGGAATATTTCACAGAGTAAACTCATCAGTTGTGATTACATTTTTTTTTTTTTTTTAACAAGCAAATATGTACTACCTACGTTTTAAACAACATAGTTCTAGGATTGATTATGTTGGGATACTTCCATAAGAGTAGTTCAATCTGAATTTGGACAATGTTTCATGCAAATATTACCGATTTTTACAACTAGCGAACGGCATTATTTCCATTTTTGACTGATTTTTCAACTTTGAAATTTTAGGAAACTTGATACATATTCGTATTGGAAATTCTACGCTGATTCCGAATATACCACATGTTAGTATGCTGAAAAAATTATTTCGCACAATAATTCGCAAAAAACAGGCTGTTTTGAAATTTTTGACTACATTTTTGAAAATTTCAACCCGAAGATGTAATCCGATCATGCTGGTCAACGAACTTGAACTTTAGTTTGGTGTCCTTAACATTTTAAAATTTGTTTGAAGTTTCTAGCACAATTCTACGGACAGTTATCGTCTGGAATGACACATACATAACATATATACATACATACATACATACATAAAAAAGTTCCAGTCATGCAGCATGATCGTATGAGCAAATTTTCATAAATGGTCGTATTACATTTATGTTAAATTCTGTTGAAATTTGAGCACTTTGGGGACAAATAAAAATTTTATTATACATTTTATAGCAAACTAACTTTTTTTTTAGTAATATTCCAATGAACAAACGATTTTGTGGATTTTTACAATTTTTTCAAGAGTTCCTATCGATTTTTAGCTTATTTTAATGAAATTTAAGTACATTTTTCAGTACTATTTTGTGCTTAAATTTTTAAATGTCCTAGTTCATGTTCGATTAATTTTTTTCGAGTAGCATTCTGCTAAAAAATAGAAATTTGTTAATTTTTAGCGGTTTTTTGCCTTTTTTTAGTGATTTTTTAAGTACGTTTTTTGAAATTTGACCAATTTAATGTGCTCAAAAAGTGTTGTCCAACGAACTCATCCTTTCTTTTGAAATGCTTGATTTTTTGGCGAAAGAACGAAGTTTTTATATCAATTCTATCGAGAGTTATCGTCTGGAATGACACATACATATATATACTTATATATATATATATATATATATATATATATATATATATATATATATATATATATATATATATATACATATATATACTTATACATTTACATGTATACATATATACATATAAAAAAGCGTTAAAATCCAGGAATCATTTCAGAATGCCTCAAAACAGATTTCGATGAAGAAAATTTTTGAAAATTTTTATTTTAAAATTTTTGGAGCCATTGCAATAGCTTTATTTTCTAAGAAAATTCGCTAAAAATGAAGCCTAATTAAAATAAGACGAAGTTGATCCAGTCCGAAAAGGCGCGTACTAATGTCCTGAAAGCCTACGAATCGCCAGGACTCAACATTAGAAGATGAAAATGTTGTCAACCACTGAAACTCAGGTTTCCACGACAAATGGCTACCATAGTCTCTAGCCAGAATTTCTTGAAAACGGAAAACTTCTATTACTTTGCAGTTTGACACTTAAAAAATGCGATTTCTGTATATATATATATATATATATATATATATATATATATATATATATATATATATATATATAAATTTTGTGATATTCTGCAATAATCCGCTTTTAAAGAAAGTTTATTGTAATTTAACACAATCAAATTTCAAATTTCTTACAATGATACCGGTTACACTTATAAGCAGAATGAGCTAGCAGAGAAGACTGAAGGTCTCGGAGCTCGCCGGCTCCCTATCTAATGTTCGCACAGCTGAGTCGACAGTTCTTAGCTGTGTGGTATGAATAAGTCAATATCAGCAGAAGGGCTTTAGGTATTTCGTCCTCGCTTGTTTCATGTACGGCTAGTAGATAGGTATTTATTAATTCATTTTCTTGGGATTGCTCCTCTGGTACCTAACTTGAAAGTGCTCATTACTGGTTTTGTAAGTGATTTTTGGAACTCACTGCGACAAAAAGAAAACCGAAATAGATTGTACTAGTCATTCTCCCCCGCTTTCGTCTGTCCATGATCCCTGACTAGGCCGTTATTATAAAAAGATTGGTAACTGTTATCTAAACTCCTACCCAACACGTCCAAAGATATGTGAGCAGCACTACAAAGCTCTAGCATTTTTTTAATTTTTTTCAACTAAACAATCCAAAGAAGTGTTTGTGATGATTTATCAAAACAAATGAAAAGATAAAGATCATAAGGTGCAGTTTTGAGAAACGGTTCTGGCTGCTTCACTAAAAATGTTCCATCCTATGGCACTTTACTGCTTTACTGAATGATTCATCTTTGGAACTGACTGGCATTGGACCATGGTACTCCGGATTGTTTGCGAGTTTCAAGGCTGCTTCGTTGTCAATGTGGAGCCGTGGTGAACTGATTTTTCCCACTAAACTCATCAACAAGCGCTTCAGCCAAACGAGTTCACGAGCTGCTTCACTAGCTGCCACGATTTCAGCCTCTGTTGTAGAGATCGCAACTGAAGTTTGCCGTTGACTCAACCAGGTCACTGCCCCTCCTGAGTAAAGGCAAACGACTCCTGACGTCGATCTTCCAGTGCTGTCGTCTCCTCCGTGATCAGCATCACTGAAGCTCTCGAGTACACCTTGTTTGTACCCTCTTGAGTACGTCAGTCCGTGGTCCATTGTTCCTTTGAGGTACCTGAAAATCCTCTTCACTCGCACACAGTCCTCTTGAGTTGGATTTTCCAGAGTCCGAGATACTACTCCAACCGCATACGCGATGTCTGGTCTGGTCCCAACCATGAGGTACATGAGAGCGCCGACTGCTTGTCGATATGGAAACTTTACCTCCTTGGATGTTGACGCATCTTCTTCTGCTTTGGTTTCTTTCAATATAGGAGTATTTGCAGGCTTGCAGTCTTGCATACCAAATTTCTCTAAAATTTTCCGAGTGTATGCAGCCTGATTGATCTTTATCACTCCATCTGCTTGGTGAACTTCAATACCGAGAAAGTATGAAGCCGATTTGGTCGTAATTTTGAACTCCTTCTGTAATTCGTTCAAAAATTCATTTTTCAACTGCTCAGAACTTGCTGCGACTAGCCCGTCATCAACGTACAGAGCTAGCAAGATTCTCTCCGTTCCTGATTTTCTTGTAAAGAGACATGGATCTGCTCCGCTTTCATTGAACCTTATTTTCTTCAAATAGTCAACAAATCTCTTGTTCCAGCAACGTGGAGCTTGTTTCAATCCGTACAAACTTTTCTTTAGATGACATACCCGGTTCGTTCCATCTTCATACCCCTCCGGCTGTGACATATAGATATCCTCATCTAAATATCCGTACAAAAAGGCGGTTGACACATCAAATTGCGCCAAAACCATGTTTTCGTTTGCTGCCACGCTCAAGAGAGTTCTTATGGTTCCAGTCTTAGCCACTGGACTGAATGTCTGATCGTAATCTATACCTTTCTTCTGTGAAAAGCCTTTTATAACCAGTCGAGCCTTGTATCGATCAATTGTTCCATCAGGGTTGGTCTTCAAACGAAATACCCATTTTGATCGTATTGCTTTCTTCCCAACAGGTAAGTTTTTCATTTCCCACACTTCATTCTCTGCTAACGAATCCAATTCACTTTGCATTGCCTGTTTCCATTTTTCTTTTTCAGGACTTTTTATAGCTTCGGTGAATGTCATTGGTTCTGCTACGCTGCATATGTTGGTATAAGTAGTCATAACGAAGTCTTGAAACCTCTCTGGTTTTCTGAGAGTCGCTCTATCTCGTAAAACTCTGCTACTAATTTCAGGTTCGTCGTCTAGAGAGTCATCTTCGATGCTATACCAGTCTTCCTTCTCATCTGTCACCTGCTCATCTGGTTTCGACTCAGAGTCATCTTGATCTTCGTTTTCCGTACTCTGGTCCAAAATTACAGGTTCAACGTCTTCAAGAGGTTTTTCGTCGAAAATAACATCTCTAGATCGAATGATTTTGTTATTGGATCTGCACCAGATACGATAGCCTTCATCGTTATCATACCCCACTAAAACACCCTTTACAGCTTTCTTGTTAAATTTCGTTCGTTGCTGCTTTGGTATGTGGGCATAGCACTTGCTTCCAATAATCCTTAGATGTTTTACACCAGGCTTTTTCCCTGTCCATAGCTCATAGGGAGTCTTCCCATCCACAGTAGTGGGGCCTGTTCTGTTCAAAATATACGCAGCTGAGATGATCATTTCAGCCCAGAGGCCTTGCGGCAGACCGTCATGAGCGTGCATCATCGTTCTTGCTGTCTCTACCAGTGTGCGATTTTCACGCTCACTACACCCATTTTGCTCTGGAGTGTAAGGCATTGTCAGTCTCTGTTTGATTCCATGCTTCTTCAATATGGACCTAACGGCATTACTGTCGAATTCACCTCCGTTGTCACTCAAAAATTCTTGTACGGGGTGACCTACTGCCTTAGCTTCATTCAGCATTTGCTCCAATTTCTGTGGTACTTCTGATTTCGCATTCATTGGATAAACGAATCTCCACTTGCTGAAGTCATCCTTGAACACCACATAGTATCGGCTGCCAAATAGAGACTGTAGAAAAGGTCCTCCGACATCTGAGTGAATCAGCTCACCTGGTTTCGTAGCTCTTGGTCTTGTACCAAACTTTAGGCGATGAGCTTTCCCGTACACACAGGCTTCACACAACTCATTATCTAACTTCACATCCACTCCCAATTCTTTAGCAATAAACGATCTTACATGCCTCTTGTTCTGATGTCCTAATCGTTCATGGTAGAGTTGAAGTAGATTTTGACTTGTGAGTGTGCTAATTTCTGCCTTAGGTGACTGTCTTCCACTTTTGGTTCGCAAAGCTAGCTTATACAGCCCTCCACAGCGATTTCTCACACCTACTACAACACACTGCTTCTTGACTTTCAACATACAAGTCGTTTGTGTGGATGAGAAAATGCTGTCTGGTGCTTTGTCTTGAACTGCAATTGGTGAAAATAGATTTTTCCTTATTTCAGGAACTAGCCATACATCTGTTAAAGCTATCTCGTGGCAATTTCCATTCACAACAGCTTCAAATTCAACCACGCCTTTACCAACGGCTCTTATTGCTTGACCGTTCGCAGTGGTGACTGTATGTGAAGTAGAAAATTGTTCAAATGATTTGAAAATCTCTCTCCTTGACGTTATGTGATTCGTAGCCCCATTGTCCACGTACCAACCATCTACATCACATTCTGTTGAAAGCACTTCATTACTTTCTGTAGACAAGGTGATCGCACTTGAAGCCTCTTTCGTCTGGTCTTTCTGGCCTTTAGGAGGTCGACCATCGGCAATCCATTTTCGACATTTCCGGACTATATGGTTTTTCCCATTACAATAGTGACAAGTGAACTCCTTCGGCGGCTTTTTCTTCTGTTCCTTCTGTTCTTTTGAAGAATCCGTAGTGACCAAAATCTCTAGATCGGCACCATTACTCTTATTGGCAAGAGCTCTCTCAAACGCGCATAGTTGGTTCGTCAAATTTTCAATGGTTCTCTCTGTTTTTGCCACCAACATCCAACTGGATTTAAACGAAAAATATTCTTCTGGAAGAGTTCCCAATATCTTGCAAATCAAGAATATTTCTGGGAGGTCATTCTTTCCAGTCTTGTCTTTGGAGATTTCCTGCTTCAGATCATTCCAGATATTCTTCAACTTGCTCATGTGTGTTGCTACATCGTCGTCTGGTTGCTTCTGGTAACCAAAGAAATTCATACACAATTCGTATGCCTTATCCTCCGAAATTCCATCAAACAGCCGATGCAACTCATCCCAAACTTCCTTGGCTCCCGTAAAACGCATGATGGGACTGAATTCTTGAACTTATAATCCTATTATCGATCAAATACTTAGGCCAACTAAATAATGTAAATCTTCCTTGGTATCAGCATGAAAACTGCTCTGAGAAGCACTAGAATAAGATTTTTGATGTAAACCACAATCACAGAAACATTAAAGCATGGTTCTGACCTGAATAAAAATACTCCTCGACCTACTGCACTTGATCTCCGTTGGGCGAGAACTGGCGCAAAAACTGTTCCAAAAAAAAGCGGCAGCATGATACGCTATTGGTGCCTTTACAAAACGGCACCAAAAAAAGTCCGGATTTCCTAGAATGCTAGACTGTGGGTTATTAAGTCAATAGACCCATGGTACTGAATGTTTTTCTGGTTTCAAAGTTTATAGCGTTGTACAGTAACACAATAATGTTTTTATAAACTTTGTAACTATATAAACAATTGACGAAAGTATCCGACAACTGTATTCAAAGGATTTTTTCCCTCGACTTATGTTTTTTGCTAGGTTTTCAAAGTTGAGTATTGTAAATCAGAACTGATTCACCCACGGGACTGAAATATTTCATGTTCAACATGAAAAATTTGACATTTCACATATTTTTACACGCGTTCAGAATGTGTGTGCTTAAATCTTAGATGATGAAGGATGACCGAGGAAAACAGATTCATTTCAGCATTGAAATCATAGTGGTATCGTACCAGTTTCATTCGTTGCGGTTTTCGTTTAGTTTTTCTAAAGTTTTAGTTTTGTATTATATGGATTTGATTTTGTTTCAGGATACAGTACTTTCATTATCTCGCGGTGGGTTTTTAGGTAGTTGTTTGTTAAAACGTGTGATCTATGGCGTTTGAATAAACGGTACTCGTAAGATTTGAGTTTTCGTCGTCGGAATCTGAGTCGACAGTAGTTGATCGGGCGTCAGGGTCTGGTTGGACAGCGAGCGAGTCTAAACCGAGTGATTTTAACAATCCAATGGGATTACTACTAATAAATACATACATACAGAGTCTAAATCGACTTCGTCCAGGAATTCGTTCGAGTTAGGTGTAAGTTCGTTCATGTACTCTTCTAACGCTGTGTCAATTCCGTCGCCAGTTGATTAGTAGGCTAGTGGGCAATTAGTTCCTCTTCCAGATTTTTAGGCATTTCGACTCTCGACAGAGCATCGGCATTTGTATTGAGATAGCCTTTTTATACTCAATTTCTAAGTCGTAAGCCGACAAGTGGTTACGCCGTCTTAAACAATTTGGAGCTTGGCTCTTTAACAGAAGAGAGTCATTGTAGGGGATTGTGGTTGGAAAGGATTTTAAACTTCCTTCCAAACAGATAAGGACGAGAATGTTGTACTCCTCATAATATTGCCAGGAGTTCTCTTTAGATAGTGGATAAGCGGTTCTGGGAGTCGTTAAGAGTCTGGCTCGAGTGCGCTACCGGTAGGTCTGCACCAATGGTCAAGTGGCTCAACACGCAGTCAATTGCTACGTTACTTGTACCGCAAGTTAATCAGGGTATTGTAAGACTGGTTCGTTAGTGAAAGGTGTCTGGCATTTGAGGAAACATTCTTTGTAGTACGGGCATTTTACTGCTTTTAAGACGACAACTCATCATGGGTCTTGTAGTCGTAGCGAAGTCCTTGATAAATTTACGGTCATACCCTAACAGGCCTAAAAATGGTTTGACTTCTGTCGTGGTAAATAGGATGGGGTGAATTTAGAATGGCTTTAGTCTTGTCCGGATTGGGTTTGACGCCTTCTGGAATAATCACGTGTCCCAAATACGCGACTTTGGTCTTTAGGGATTTTGTTTTGTCCAACTGGATCTTTAAGCCGGCTTTTCTGAGCCGTTTGAAGACATCTTCTAGCCTAGCTAGATGTTCGGCTAGGGAGACACTAAAGATGATAGGGCCGTGTAGGTACTTAACATAATTCATTGACTATGTCACACAGGATGTTATCCACCGCTGAAAGGTGGCTGGTGAATTTCTGAAAACGAATGGGAGGCGATTGACCTATAGGTGACAGTTTGGTGTGCTGAATGCCGTCTTAGCTTTACTGTCTGGATCCACTTCCATTTGATGGAACTCAGATTTCAGGTCGAGGACACTGAAGTACTGAGAGCGGCCTAGCTTTTCTAACAGTTCAGATATCTGTGGTAACGGGTATGCGCCGTTCCAGGAAATTTTGGCTTCCCATTGGCATCTGCTTTCTTGGACATGACCAAATCGGGACATTCCATGGACTTTCATAATGTCTGACGATTCCATACACATGGATTTGCTCAAACTGCCGATCTACCTCTTCTCGGTAGATTTCAGGGATCCTATAGTTCGGGGAGCAGATGGGCACTTCGCTGGTGGTTTGGATATAGTGTTTTACAATGTGTCTGAACGAGAGAGGTTCGTCCTCTTGGTGAAAAATATCGAGATATTCAGTCACCAGGTTAATAATTTCGGATTTCTCTTCTTCGTTCATGTGATCTAACCTGGAGGTAGTGTCAATTTTGTATTCGTGTCAAATTTGAATTCGTAATTGTTTTCTTAAAAATTATTCAGATCTTCTAGCTTCTCGGGACTTAAGATGTTTCCGATTTCCTCTACCTCTATAGGGGTGAACTGAGTGAATTTTGCTGTATTTTCGGTTGGTTTGAGAACCCTCACATGGGTTTTGAAATTGTTGACCCTAATTCAGCTTTCTGAGAATTCGAGCTCCCCATCACACGTGTATGGAAGTTCCGCATTTCGAGGTTCCCTACTCGAATTTTGATTTGTTTGACAGTTCTGCTATCGATTCGGTGAAATTTGGCTTCATTGGTAGTTATGGGGTATCTCGCCATTAGGGATCCTCAGCACGTTTTTGTCTATGTCGATATTTGCTTTCAGAATTTTGAAGCAATCTAAGCCAAGGGGTAAGTCACATTTTCGATGAAATTGGAAAACGCTAAATAAATTCTTCACAGGAGAAAATCGTTGTGTATTGACCTCAAGACGAGCCATGAGCAGTCCTTACTTCAAAAGGTTCTGAACGGAATTTATCTCAAAAGAAATATTGAGCGATGTCTGGGTTAATGTACGATGTTGAACTACATGAGCCAATTGAAATTCGCAACTTGGAACTAGGAACTACAATATAAAATAATTCGGATATAGTATTACTATCAAGGTTACTTAGATGATACACTGGTAAGTTATTTACAGTTGCCGTCAATTCCGAACTTTCTAAGTGAAAGTTAGTGTTTCGAGGCTTAGTTCCTCTAAAACATTATCTTCCCCATTGAGTTAGCTTTCCTGGGTTTCATTTGCGAACAGGTTCTCTTGGAACTCGTGTTGCTCACATTGTTTTGATTTGGACTTTGTGTCTTCGGTCGGATCCCCTGTTTTCTCATGTTATGGAAATTCGTGTTAGACGTCCTCCAAGACATCAGAGTTGGCTTCATCGTGCTATAGAGACTCGGGGTGCAAAGCTCTAAATCGCCGTGTTTTGTCCTCGGGGTGGAGGTTTTAGTTGGAAAGATTGTGGCAAATTTTGAGGGGAATTCGCGGTTTGGTTTGGGGAAAATCGGCTAGCATAGCGAGTTTGTTGAGGGCAGAATGCAGTGTTATTTGGGGGGTTATAAGACTGGTTGTTTGAATATAATGTTTTTTTGAATTTGAATTTTGATTTTCGGTTTGGAAACTTTGGGGCTGGCTGTAACGGCGACTATTAGCTGTTAGGTGCAGGTAGTCATTTGTTAGCCACAAGAGAGCTGTGTTAAGATCTTCAGGCTGACGAGTTATCAGAAAACTACCCACGGGTTCCTTGAGGTGTAGTTAATAGCACCGTAAAGCGAGTTTTTTGTAGTTTTCTGAGAGGATCTTGGCATTTTCAGTGTCGTGGTTTTCCAAATAAGCCTTAATTAAGTTTGTGGTCTTTGGGATCATTTCATGAAATTTGAAAGTTGATTCGCCTTCTGATTTGCGGAGTTCTACCAATTCTATTGCTAAAGTGATATGGTGCTACGCATATCTACCCATTTAGGGCCGCATTTTTAATATCCTCAAACGAGGAAGCTGATAAGACATGATCAGCCACAGGGGGTATAATCTTACTTTTTATTTCTGAAATGAGGGCAAAATTCTCAAATGACTCTGAGGCTATCTGATTGTAAATTTATCGTAAAGGCGATGAGCCACCCATAGAAAAAAATTGAGATTTTAGGGAGTGCCGTCGAGAGGGGGAATCATATCGAAACTAGCCGCTCCGGCTCGCTTCGCTTGCCTCCACGTCCAAGTAGAATGATTGGTAACGGTCGATCACTAAGGTAGGCTTAAAGTGTGTAGGGGATGTTGCTCGCTTCACTCGTTTGAGGTGGGTTGTCTCGCTCCCTTTGCGCGTTTTTTGCGGAATGTATAGATGCGACGTGGATGTGTACCTAGTCCATCCCGAGTCCGTAGGAAAAAACTTCGTTGAAACCCGACGTGTGTAGAGAATGTTGCTCGCTCGGTATTGCTGTATACGTGAGGAAGTTATACTGCCCACCCAACTTGGCAGACGTTTTTTCCTGTTGGAAATGACTATCGAACGCGGCACCTTATGTGGAACTACGAGTTCTATTTTTCTAAAGGTAGACCACTATTTTATGTGCTTAGAAGAGCAAACAGGAGACCTCTCCGAGATCAAGAGGTTCGAAGGCAAAGATCAGATAACTACGAGTACATTGCGACGGAATAAGGAAGAGCCCAACGTTTTCGTCTACTTTTCGTTCACTACAATCGGAAAAAAGAATTTCATGTTTCGAAACTTGCATGGAATCAAATTGAAACTTCAACAAACATTTTAGGAACCAATTTGAGCAAAAACCGTTGAAATTTACTCAATTAGGGCGGAAAAACCATTGCGAGGAACGCGTTTTTTTCTCGTCATTTTCCGCATTTTTTCGCTGATTTTTCCGGGAAAGCATCTTTCAGCAACTTTGACAGCACCATCGTGTTTGTAACTTTGTTGCTGACATATAAAGTGATTTCGATTAAATTTCAATGTTGCAGTGGATAGAAGACCGACCGACAAACAAATAAACAAACAAACGGAGTTTCATCCTCATGACTAGCCGCTCCGGCTCGCTTCGTTCGCCTCCACGTCCAGCCACATACAATTCCACGTACAATTGAAACATGTAGGGGATGTCGCTCGCTTCGATTGCTCGGTGTGACCGTATAGATGCGATGGTATTTTACTGTCGAGTGGGACTTGTAGAATGATAGGAAACGTTTGGAATTAGAAAATTTTAAAATCTCTTATGCCCCCTTTTGGAAAAATCCAAGAAGATCCCCCCACTCGTAGACTCCCGCCACTCAGCCGTTAGGCCGTGCATAACATGGAAAGACAAACAAACGGAGTTTCATTCTTATAAAATAGTATGGATAGAGATAAAGATAGAGATAGAGATAGAGATATTCTTCCCTCAGGCCACTCTCTACGTAAGGACTTGTGTCGAGCGTTTGGCAGCTCAGCATTGTTTGCATCATATACTGCAATTGTTGGATTTGCTGTGATTGTTGGTTGATGACCGCCATTGGGTCGATTGACTGTTCAACATTGGTCCTATTCTAAATGGGAGTTTCGAGTGGGTCACGGACATGGGCCATTTCTGGTATTGGAAAGAGTTAATGATTTGGGTAGGAAGGATGGGCATTGAACCTTTTGGTTTCGATTCGTTGGAGTTTTTAATGTGAAATTGAGATATTGATAATTTACCACCAGGTTTTTGAGGATTTTCGGAACAAGTATAAGAGACAAACGTGAGCACAAAGGCAATGATAAAAAAAAATCCTATGTTTAAACACTAGTAGGTTTAAAAGGCTGAATAATTAAAAAAGAAACAATATGCAGTGGGTTATTATTAATGTACCCCCTCTTACTCCGATTGATTCCATTTCTCTGGATAAATGCCACCATTTACATGATAGAGGAATCCTAGTAGCTGAAGTCCTGAGTGTCTTCTCAAAGAGTAAGCCCAGTCTTGGTCTTAGCAGAATTTGTGCATGCCTGAGGAATTTCTAGTGTATGGCAACGAAATAGGGTTCCCCAGGACGTAAAATAGGCAACTAGGCTGTTGAAAATCTTAGTGCATTTTTGAAGACAGAAGTTGAGAATGAAGAAAGAATTTCACTTGCTAGGTCTGGATTCAGTAGTAGACCTTCGAAAGTTAGTACTAGGCCAAATGAATCAGAACCAATGGTAGTAGAACAAGCTCATCTTACGGCACCCAGTCTATCCGCGACACAAAATACATCTTCATGTATATTTTGTGAAGAAAAACGTTCAAGCGCAGATTGTAATAAGGCCAAAGATATTTAGTTTTCTGAGAACGTTCAGATCATTAGGAATAAGTAGTGTGGTTTTTGGTTTCTTGTGCTTAAAAAGCAACCATTTATCCAAAAACTGTAGGTCTAAACCCAAATGTTCTGTTTGTGTAAGAAGGAATATTGATTTTTTTTTTTTTTTTTTTTGTGAAGAGGCTCGAAAGGATAAAGCGCCGGACAATGTTTCAGGTTTAGTTTAGAATAAATCAACTTGAAGCAAAACAAAGCATTAGCGAATCTGACAAGTGAAGCTGGAGTTCTTCCTAATCTCACCGTCACACTCCGTGGAAAAACACCAAGAAGTCACCAAGCAATAAGACAACGGATCACAACGATCCTACATCTTGAAATCAGTAGTTGACGAGGTGGAACTGAAAGTGGTGAGAAGGGAAGTAATTGTTCACTCCTTGTTTGGTGGGGAGAAATCAGATAACTGCGATCACCAAGTATACCTATCCATCTAGCTAGTTTCAACTAGGAATACGTTTGTAATTTTGAAGTGTTAGATCAATTAATCATACGTGATAAAGTTGCCTTTTGTACCTCCATGCACAAAAGGGTTTGCAAGATCTCTGAGAGAAAGACATCGGTATTTAGGATGTTGGTGGAGGTTTCGGTTCCGATCAGTTGTTGATCGGAGCTGATGTTGCTAGGAAATTATATACAGGTGATGTGGAGTTGTTGCCTAATGGTCTCGTTGCACTAGGAACTAGCTTAGGATGGACGATGTTGGGTCGGATACCTTTCTTTCCTATCCGAGAGAGTATGGGAATGATAGTCACCAACATGTTGACAAGTGAGATGAGAGCAGCAGATTTATGGAAATTAGAGAAAATAGGCATCACAGATCCATCACAGCACAATTCAAAGAGAGAGTTGCAAGTAGAGATAGCAAAGATGTTTACCGACACCATCTAAGTTAATTCAGAGGGGCGATATTGTTAGGGAATGACTATAATGAATATTATTTCTAGGAAGTTGTATTGTAATTATGCAGTTATGTTATTGTGTTACTGATAAAAAAAACGGAGTTGTGCTTTGAGTCTTGAACCAAATACTTGTCTTCTTATAAGTTAGTTTAGTTTGTGGCCTAAACATAACAGTGGTGACAGCGGTGGGATCAATTGTGATGGATACCAGCTCAACAGTACGTTCTGGGCTTGGACAGGATGGTGAAGATACCAGATGTGTCAAAGAGACTGACCCCCGCGGGAAGTGTTGCCACAACATGGTGATGTTGGGCAGGAAGATGACGCTATTTCCGTTTCTCAAGACCCTTCTCGACTAGATGTTCACTTCAGCCAGCTAGTTCAGTTTTGGGATGAGGAAAGAGAAGCGTGTTTAGGTGAACTAAAGCGAATGTCTGAGCAGCAAAATAAGAACTTTGAGAACACGTTGCAAAGCACCCTTAGCTCGTTTACCTCAACCATCAAACAACTCATTGAGGCACAGATAGCAGTACTGCAACAAATGGAATTACCCTCAAAAAGTCCTGAAAAACCAAGTTATGTTCCAAGTCGATCTGATTCTGGACCATCAGGGGTTGCAAGTGCCGCAGTTCCGAACAAGATAGTATTCAAATCATTGCCCTACTAACGGTTCTGAGGACTGGGAGTCATTTCAGCTTCAGTTTTCAGCTATAGCTGATATAAATGGATGGGACGAACCAACAAAGACAGTGGCTCTAGTGGCTGCATTAAATGGACCCGCTCGAGAAGTAATAGCTCAGGTGCCTCGGCATGATCGTTTAATGCCCTGGTAGCAGCCCTAGAAACAAGGTTCGAATTTCAACATCAAGAACAACGATTCATGTCTCTTTTGATGACTCGTGAGCAAGAAGAAAAAGAAGACATATCTTCTTTTAATCATGCATTGAGGACACTGGCAAGAAGAGCTCTCCCCGAAGTATCTAGTGGAACTGAAAGTATGTTGGTCCATTTTTTGTAAGAGGGTTGAAAGATCCGACCCTAAGAGAAAAAGTGTTGACAATATGTCCAAAATCAATGGATGAAGCATTATGAAGCATTGATGGCATTAAGAATGGCAACTGTGGTACCAACTAAGCAACAGCCTGTGAGAACTGTGGAAGCTGTGGAACCTCTTGTAGCTGAAGACAATACCCGGGAAGAGAGAATACAAGTTTCTAGAACACACATGGAGACGCCGAAGGTACAAACTACTAGGCAGCAGTCATGGGTAGACCTGGGCGGTCATGGGTACGACGGTTTGGACCCCCTGTTTGTTGGAAGTGTGGTCTAGAAGGGCATTTTGCCAGGACATGTCCCTTTCCATTTCCAGGAGTACCTCAGCATCAATGCCACTGCTCAGATCAACCTAGGAGTTCGGGAAATGATGCATGGTCGGATACCGAGCGCGAGGAAGCTATGTGCCACACCCAACTTGGACGTTTTTTTCCATTTATTCATTCTTTTTATTCAATTTTCAATAGCTTTTACCCACAAATTCTACTTAACCAAAATGAAATGCCCACAAGTACATTTAACATCATCGTTCTCTCTCTATTTCCTTCAAATTCGAATCCCTACCCCCCTCTTTTTCCCATCTGCTCTACTAGTCTCAATGAAATGCCGCTGAGTTAGGACTCCAGCCAAAATACTATTCAATGTATAAAGAAAAGAAGTCCTTCCTCTATGATCATAGTACTGCAGCTAAATCTAGGCTACTTACCTATTTTGTTTTTGGTGCCCCCCTTTCTGACTTTATCTAAAATTGTAGCATCCCGAGGACGAGTATACTTGATCCACATAGGAAAAAAACGACAATCTTTTTACCTTTATAATCAATCAGATACTTATCATTACTTAATTTTTTTTGAATACATATCTACTTATGGAAAAGTGATGTGTGTGAAAATCTAGTCATTTGAGCTTTTTGTCACTTCCTACTAATGTCACTACTGGAAACTTCAAAAATGTAATTACTTACGAGTTTGTATTATTGCTATGAATAAGTGTTAACTTTCCAATTGAAATCAATAGATGAGGATTTTTCCTAAAACATGTAGGTACATAAATTGTTGGCTCCATTTCTTTAAGATATGCCAGAATGGTGAGAAAGTGACATAGCTACATTTCTAATGCGTTACTGCTTACATAGATATCCCATCTGGGTTTGCCAAAGCCATCAGTGAATAACACGCAAAAAACTCACGTCTTGCGGTATGACATCATCATCAACAAACCATCGAATTAGAAAACTCGACTACATGTATTTTCTCGAAACCCAGGTGGTCACGAAATCATACTCGAGATATGGAAACAATTCATTTTTCTCTCATTGCAATTCGAATTGTAATTTAGATTTTTAACAGCAACCCTTTCTCCCTCAAAATTGATGTAGGTACCAAAAGTTATAGGTATATGCTGTAGTGGATGCATCGTTACTGAGCTCTGAAATAATATAAAAGGTGCTATTGTTTGCTTTGTTTCTTTATATCAATATCTGTGCAGCGGGGTGTTGTTTGGATTCTTCTGCAGCTATACCAAAACCACTATTAAAACGTACGCACTCGTCTTTATGAAGATATTTATAGGATGTCGAAGAAGTAGGGGACGCACGACGCACGTAGTGATATCATCATAGTTTCGGAAGTGGAGGGGGAATCAGATGTTGACAGAATATTTTGGTACAGTAGCGGTGTGGTGGGACCATACCCTATCATTATACCCAACACACGTAGTTGCAGTGCAGATGCTGGTGAAGGGACGAGACAGATATGGTGACGGGGTGTAGGGAACGTAAGGCAGTGGAAGGATGGTGGGAAGGATACATTACCTTCGGGATCCCACTTCTCCACCCTATCTACCTCTCCACCTCTGCATCAACCCCTTCAATACTCCTCTCCAGCACTTCCAACCTTTTTCTCTTCTATCCAACCATTCCCTTTCCTTTCACATTCTGGCTATCCATCACAGGTTCAAACCCAAATCACCTATCTAACTCCATTCATAAAAGTGGTGTGGATGAGAGAGAAACGATCCGTGTTGTCTCATACGAAATGATTCAGCAAAGATTACGTCACTGGACATTTATTACCTATAAATTCACTTCACTTTAAATAATTCTATTTCCGAATCATTAGGCTTTGCTCATCATTAGCTAGCCGGAAGTGTATTTTTTATTCACGAAATGTCTGTAAAGTACCTACATTCTAAGTATGGATTAATTCTGCTCATAAAACTCTATCGTAATAAAATTGTATCACTTATTCTCCTAAGAATAATTCTAATTTTTAGAACATTGGAATTACTCCTAACAACTAGGGATCTTCTCTCGTGTCTATTTGATGGTCATAAACTGTAGAAACAAAAGCATCATACACAAAAAATGTGATTCCACTGCATGAGCTGCGTACTATAAAAAGGGACATTTCAAGATTCCATACAAAAACCGCGTGCGTGGTTTTTAATTTCCGATGCAACGTAAAAGATGTGATGAGCAGAACGCGATGTAAGTGGAACCCCCATTTATAGCTCCAGCCTGAAGTCGGATCCCCTAGAACGGGAGTCAAAAGCGGCGGTTGTGACAGCGGGGGTGGGTTCAAATGAGGCTGGATCCCATCCGTCACTGCCCCTTACTGACCTCAATACTCCGTCTCCACCTCACCCTCATCCTACGCGCCAGAAGCCTCCTGCTCCCTAAATTAAACCTACACACTTCCTGGACCCTATGAATGGCTGGTGTTAAATAAATCAACGGTTGTAGACGGCAGTAAATTGTTGATCAATGCCCAATACTAAACAAGTTCAATCCATTGACCATCGAATTACCCTAATAACGACCACATATTGTTTGAAATGAATATGACCACATATCGAGCACACCGTGATATCGTGTCTAAAAGGATTCCTACGTGTTAGGTTCAGTGAGACAATTTTCTGGAAAATACGAAAAATAAGGAAACCGGATTTATCAAGAAATAAAGTTCCCAGTAATAATTATTATCACTTTGGTCCAATAGGAACATTTTCCCGAAAAGTTTGGAATTGTATTTTTAGCCGACTTTCTTGCAGAAAATTGGCTAAAATACTGAATCCACGAGGAAATTTATGGGAGATGAAGGTCTAGAGCAGTTGGTTAGCTTTGTTTTAAGCACAAGGATACCCCTTTTAGGTCAATAGTTTCTAAGATATCAAGAAAATACGTCTTACACAAGAAGTAGGATGTGATGGCGTGAGAGAAATAGGGGGTATGTATTGTTCCTTTTCGCAATATTCCCTCTTCAGAGAACAAAACCATGGAATATGGAGTAAAATCGTATGTAAAGTGGTGCCTTAGGTCGTCTTCGGATTGTTTGGCTATACAAAGCCGTTAGAATAGGGTGAGAGGGTCCTTCCGCCTAGGTTCGTACTTTGTCTTTCCTTTTAAACCCAACAGTTCCGATAGACTTTTTCACTTCTCCCACATCCCACTTCTTGAACCATGTGGCTATTCACTTCTGGGCTTCCCACTACATCACTTAAGATAGACAGTGCTTTTTGTTGGAAGGAAATGGTATGTTGACGTCGAACTAGGATTTTAGTTTTTCCACACCACTATAATCCCGTTCAATTTGAGCAGGCCTCATATCGTATGATGTTCTGTTGTGGTACAGGATGCATCCCAAAAGTACTCAATACCTTCAGATGTTGAGCATGTAAGCCATGACTCCAGTTCATCGGGCAAGAACACTGCTGGAGATTCCTCGGCTATGTGTTAGGCCACCTTGGCTTTTCATCGATCTCATTAGCACTTGTTCTATGGTCAAGTATGTCCAAAGACCCGACCGAAATTTGTGAAATCCACGGATAGCGAATTCTCCTCCAGCTGTATATTAATCTCATTCACCACATACATCATATCTAACTGTATTTTTATCACATTGTATAGGCAAGTGTGCAATATTGAAACAATACATTATCACTGGGAACTTTATTTCTTGAGAAATCCGGTTTCCTTAATTTATCGTATTTTCCTGATAACTCACGAACTGGCCCAATAGAGTTCTGCTTGTGCTTAAATTAAAGCTCAATAACTGCTCTATAACTTCATCCCCCATAAATTTCCTCTTTGATTGAGTAATGTAGCCAATTTTCTGCACAAAAATTGGCAAAACTACAATTTTGAACTTTTTGGGAAAATTGTGCAATTTTTGAAGTGCCTCAGAACCTGTTGCACCTACAGAGCTACGGTTGCGCTCAAATTGTAACAAATATATTCTCCTTTGGAAATGTCTAGTGACTTATTTCGTAGGATGCATAGTTTGTATGTTATATATATATATATATATATATATATATATATATATAATAAATAAGTGCATTTATATATTATATATATATATATATATATATATATATATGTTAGATATATACCTGAATAACCTGAATCAAGCCCAAAAAAGTTGAGGTTTTTCGAGCACCACGAAGTTTCCTGGGGTCTTTTGAAGTTGCAAACTTGGTTGTACACTACTGGTATCTACCCCAACAACATACCAAAAAAGCAGTACGTTTAGTTTTTTTGCGACCTTCAATGTCTACGGGGACTGGCCTAATAGGGAAATCAACGTTAAACTATCCCGAAAAAGGTATACTTTCCGGGTACCCTTAATTCACTTGTAGAAAAAAGTTACCTTATTATGTAACCTTGTCATTCGAGGATTTCTTCTTTTTTTTCAAGGCTACATACGTGCTTTTTCACGGCCTTGAATTCTAGCACCAGTAGAGCTTAAAAATCAGGAAAGTTATCCTGCCAGGTAGAAGGTGGCCACCAAAATTATTGTATTTCTACCAACATTTCTTTGAAGAGTTTATAACATTCGTACCGAGCACGGAACTTTATGAAATTTAATCCCACTCACTTGCTATCCCGCTGCATCATTTACAATGCTCCTTCCCATCTCCCGAATTTCCGAGTTCTTCCCTTGAAAACGAATCAATTCGTCATTCAAATAATAATCTTAGCTCAATCTTATTTCCATTCTACCTTATTTGCAATCATTTGGAGTTTACCATTTCCCATTATATCTAGTACAGTGAACGTTTTTTTGTCTACCTTGTGTTATGTTTGGGTTTACATAAATAAATAAATAAATAAATAAATAAATATATATATATATATATATATATATATATATATATATATATACCTATATATATATATATTACTGCATTTTTTGTACAACGTTAAAACGTTCATTTAATACACAATACCCCTCTAGCTACCACATCACACTTAATTAATTTGCCGAACTCGTACCTCACTAATTTATTATTTTTTGTGTGTTGCCCAGTTGGTAACAAATCAATATTTGAATAACACTTCACTATCTATTGAGGAGTCGTTCTAATCCTCCATCTCAAGTTAACAATTTATAATACTCCTACTGTTGCTTGATAACAACATCGATTCATTATACTGTACATGAGGGCGCTGAATATCAATTAGCGATTTTCTTGCAATCGCTCCAAAAATTTAAAATCTAAATTTTCTAATATTTTCTTAATTGAAATCCGTTTTTTGAAATTGTGAAACGAATCCTAAAATTTGACACACGATCTCACACTGACGTTCGATATGAACAAAATGAAGCATTACCTTGCAATTAAAGCATATTCCCGCAAGACACTCAATCTTTCGTTTGCCGACGACAACAAGTGATAGTGGATGATTAGGCACTCAAAACTAGAGATCGGACTAAATTGTTGAAATGAGTAAAGCATGTGGAGTTGTCATTGGGGAAACTTGGCTGTCAAAAGTTGTTTTCGTCGCATGGGTGTTGACAATGTCTGAGGGAAGATTTCCATTTCAGTGCGTTTGTAGTCTAGAGAGTTTCATGTCATGGAGAGGTGGTGTTGTTGGGAGGTGGAAGGATGTAAGATGGAACGAAGGAGAGGGGTTTAAGAGATATCAAGTTCAGGTTTATAAGTTTATGTAAGCGATTTCTCACCAACTGCCCTCATCTAACCACTTGATTAATTGAACGCTTAAAAACACTCATTATTGCGCTAATTTCTTCATTACTGCACGTCTTGTCTTGTCTGATAGAGTTTCTAGATTTCCGCTGTCAACAGCTGTTTTCAAGTGACACTGCCACTTTGAGAGTATAGCGATACGAAACATGCTGAGTGATGAATTGGTGTTGCTCATTATTACTTATTATTATTGTTTAAATAATTTATTTTTCGAAAAAGACATTTCTCCAATAGAAAGTGGACATTGAAATTATAATATCTCGGAAAACCCCTGATCACACTATTGAGAGGACAAGTAATTGGATAAGTAAAACTTGCAAGTCCCTGGTTGCTTGTAGCGTAATTAACGCATTCTTGGCTGTGATTGTCGTAGGAACGTATTCAATAGTTTAAATTGTGGCAGGGAGGGGGGGAGGGTTCGCTCCAAGTGCCCATCAATGCCTTCTTTAAGATTTCTCCAGCAGTCGATCATTAGATGCATCGGGCAATTTTCACAACACTTCTACCTCGAAGCATTCATCAAACGCTGTAGTGTTATCTGGGATGATCTTTTACAGGAAGCGGCCAGGTTTGGTGAACAGATGGTCTATGATTTTCCATTATATATTCTTGATCTAATGATCGAAGCAAACTGAAAGAGTACTTCGATGGGTACTTGGCGCAAACCGACCCCCTCGGCTCAATTCTAACGACTTAATATGTACCTACTACAACCACAGCCATGGACGCATTAATCACGCTTACAAGCAACCAATAACTCGCAAGTTAGTTTACTTCACCGGGTCATTCCATGTCAATTCAACATACTTTAAATTTAAATTTTACCTCACCATTTTAGATTTTGCTCAAATTTGGTATACTCATAGTAGGTGTTGAGACTAAGAAAAATACCAAATTTTAAATTTTTATCTCAAACCGTTTCTTAAATATGGCTATGTAAAACTTACAAAATCTTGCCAAAAAACCATGAACGGATTTTATACTATTCGCTCTACGAACTGTCCTAATTGAGCTAGAGAGCTGGGAGAGGTCTCATTTTGCAGCTTTTTGTATGCTCTTTCCAGTGATATACAACAGGACATAGGTTCTAATAACAAAAATTTTGTCAAAATACAAATTAAAATTTTGATTTAATTTTTTTCCAAAAAGTACATGATTTAAAATTTTCAAAATATTCCTATAAATACTTAATACGGTTGTAAACAATGTGACGAAATATAAATATGGGGTGATGATGGGTTCATTGTTAAAAAAAAATATTCCTGACACTAGTTTTCCACTAATAGCCCGGTTTTGACTAAATAATAAACATATTACGTACTTTTACCAAAGAGGTGAGCTATTTAATTAAATATATAAAAGGAATACTATGTATAAAGGTAAAAAATATCAGAAATATTAATTCAAAATACTATCTTGTTAAAACAAAACCAATAACCATAGATATACTCCAATAAAAATTAAGTTATTTAGGTTGTTTACTTTAATTTTATACAATTTAAACCAAGTTAAACAAAGCCTATTAATTAGTAAAACAATAATCTTGAACATTTCTATAACAATAAATTTGAAAAAGGTATGAGAATAGTGTACTTAAATAGTTATGTAATAATTCTGGTACAAACAAATTAATCAAAATTTACATAATATTGTACATATTTATGATGATGAAGTAGGTATACGAGTTGGTAACTAAATGTATCTAAGAGTAAAAAAAGTAGAAACAAAAAAAAAGTAAATCTAGCTGAAAGCGATCTTAGCGAAAACCCAACTGGCTTTTACAAAATGTAATTCCGTAAACTGAGATAATGTTTAGGGAAACTGCTGTCAACTCAAAACTTAATTTTTCCTCAGGTTAGTGTTAATCTAGATAGTTGTTTAAACATTATCGTTAGTACTGCACCAATTGTGTTACATTTACTCGTATACCTACTTCATCATCATAAATATGTACAATATTATGTAAATTTTGATTAATCTGTTTGTACCAGAATTATTACATAACTACGAGTATTTAGGTAGACTATTTTCATACCTTTTTCAAATTCATTGTTCTAGAAATGTTCAAGATTATTGTTTTACTAATTAATAGGCTTTGTTTAACTTGGTTTAAATTGTATAAAATTAAAGTAAACAACCTAAATAACTTAATTTTTATTGGAGTATATCTATGGTTATTGGTTTTGTTTTAACAAGATAGTATTTTGAATTAATATTTCTGATATTTTTTTTTTACATTTATACATAGTATTCCTTTATATATTTAATTAAATAGCTCACCTCTTTGGTAAAAGTACGTAATATGTTTATTATTTAGTCAAAACCGGGCTATTAGTGGAAAACTAGTGTCAGAAATATTTTTTTTTTTTAAACAATGAACCCATCATCACCCCATATTTATATTTTGTCACATTGTTTACAACAAACATCGTATCTAAGTATTTATAGGAATATTTTATTTATATTTTGTCAAAATTTTAAATTATGTACTTTTTGGAAAAAAATTAAATCAAAATTTTAATTTGTATTTTGACAAAATTTTTGTTATTAGAACCTATGTCCTGTTGTATATCACTGGAAAGAGCATACAAAAAGCTGCAAAATGAGACCTCCCCCAGCTCTCTAGCTCAATCAAGACAGTTCGTAGAGCGAATAGTATAAAATCCGTTCATGGTTTTTTGGCAAGATTTTGTAAGTTTTACATAGCCATATTTAAGAAACGGTTTGAGATAAAAATTTAAAATTTGGTATTTTTTTTAGTCTCAACACCTACTATGAGTATACCAAATTTGAGCAAAATCTAATATGGTGAGGTAAATTGGGTGTGTTGAATTGACCCCACCTTTTCAATTCTGTAATCAAAAGTTCTTCGAAATATCAGATCCTAAATTTTTTTCTTATATTTTTGAAATATCTTTCTTAAACAAAAGTTTAAACTGTTGAGTAAAACCAAAAATCATAGGAATATAAATTCCATCGTTTAGAAGAAAATGTGCTCCAATTGAAGTGGCGTTTGGAGCGAGTCATCAAAGTGCATCCTGGCGATTAAAGCCGTGTTCGAGTGGCATCCATATGTCTCCCAAACGGAAAAATAATATAAGGACTGTGTCGAAGCTGTGCTCTCTCCCAACTCCAGATGAACATGAAGTTTACTCCGATAAAGCAGAAGCCATCCATGGCATTGAGATTAGATCTTACAATACAGCATCACAAAGGACGGAGAATGTTATGAATGAGGCGCGTAGAATTATGTCGGGTATAAATAGCTATGAGCTATAATAGTGAGGCTATAACACAAAAGTGTGGAAGTTCGGGATGTTAAGAAAAAATCAAGTTTGAATAAATTATTAGCTCACCCGAATTTTTATGGCTCAGTCCACAGGTGTCTTGGAATCGAAATCACCCTACAGCAACTGTATATATATATATATATATATATATATATATATATATATACTCGGCCCTTCGGGCCTCGCAAGGGGCTCCGCCCCTTGACCCCGCCAGGGGGGCTTCGCCCCCCTGGACCCCCCTAATCTATACTCGGCGCTTCGCGCCTCGCCGGATCTTTTCTCTTTTCTACTGTGTAGAAAACGAGGATAATTTGCTATGCAATTCGTCTCACTAGAAAAAAAAATTTTTTTTCAGGCCTGGCCGGGATTCGAACCCACAACCTTCGTCTCACGAGAAAAAAAAAAAAAAAAAAAAATGTCAGGCCTGGCCGGGATTCGAACCCACAACCTTCGTCTCACGAGGAAAAAAAAAAAAAAAAAAAAAAAAAATTTCAGGCCTGGCCGGGATTCGAACCCACGACCTCTCGCTTCCCATCTCGGGACAAAAAACGTTACACAAAAAAAGTGGACATTTTAAAAAAATTATTGGGGGTCGGCCTAAGAATTGCATAGCAATTAAGTCAGGCCAGGCCTGACATTTTTTTTTTTTTTTTTTTTTTTTTTTTGTTCTCGTGAGACGAAGGTTGTGGGTTCGAATCCCGGCCATGCCTGAAAAAAATTTTTTTTTTTCTCTTGAGACGAATTGCATAGCAAATTATCCTCGTTTTCTACACAGTAGAAAAGAGAAAAGATCCGGCGAGGCGCGAAGGGCCGAGTTATATATATATACTGATTTGCAACAACTTTTGACTTATAGACATTTTTTTAACCCGCTTAAAAACTTATTCTAATTTTTGAGATTTTTTGGTGATTTTGACCTTACGTCACTAAATTGATCTCAACTCTCTTAATTTGGGTATTAACTCAGCATGTCAAATTTGATGATACTGGTGGAAAGAGCATTACATTTCCGATCTCCGTGATACCAAATACATGCTTTCCAGTTGATTCTATGCAAGAAAAATTGACCCGGAAAGTGAACTTCCTCAATTTTTTGAAATCGCCCGTTTTCCCAGTCTGTTCTACATTGATTGTAAGTATTGCGTTCAAACTATTAGGAAATTCTGGCAGATGATTTAGCATAAATAAGACATTCAGAGTAAATTTAAACATTCAAATAATCGTATGGAATAAATTCATAGCCATAATTTCTATTTGACAGAGATAGTTTTTAGAATTTCTTCAGTTTTGTTTGAAGGGAAATTATATTCTATGTTCTTGACAAACTAAAAATGATAAAATGCGATAGATCTGGTAAATGTTAACTGAGGATATTCCTCAATCTATTGAACCATGAATAACGCTGTGACGCTTTGGATAAAAAATTGTCTCTTCATATTATTGAAACTTGTTTGACTAAACCCCTTTGCTTCATATGAAAAACTTCAATTCAGGTTTCACTTTTTTTTACACTTGTTTAGTTGTATTTTATAGTAATTTCTTTCTGTACCCTCTTCCACTTGTGGATGTAACAGTTTTGTCCTTTCTGATGTACGATCAGTTTTTGCTTTTTAAGCATGACGGGATTGGGTTGATATAACATTGCAACTCATTACTTCGTGAAACTAAACAACGTATTACCGAATTTCCACAGAAAATGAAGCATTTCCTATAGCTCCACAAATGTTAAATTAAAAAATTTTGAAAAATATCTTTATTGAAATCCGTTTTGAGGCATTCTGAAATTCTGAAGAGAATCCTAGAGCTTCACCTTTTTTCATACATATACATAAATGTGTGTATGTGTGTGTGTCATTCCGTTCCTGCGCCCAAAAATCAGCTTTCCAAGTGAAAGAATGAGTTTGTTGGCCAGCACTTTTTGAGTACAATAAATTGGTCAAATTCCAAAAAATCTGCTAAAAAAGACTAAAAATGGCTGAAACCGCAAAAAATGTATACAATTTTATTTTTCAACAGAATTTTAGCAAAAAAAAGTATCTATATCAACATTGAACTAGGACATGCAAATTTTTTGTACAAAACCATGCTGAAAAATGTACTTACACTTCATTTATTTGGGCTGAAAAATCGGTAAAAACTGCCAAAATAGCTAATAATAAAAAAAATTAAATTTTTCTTACATAATTTTATTTAGAACTAGTTTTTTTGCCATAAAACTCGCGGTTAACAATTTTTTTGCACTTGGAGAGCTCAAACCTTGAACAATATAACATAATATAAACGATAATTTACAAATGCGTTCATATGATCATGCCATGACTCAAACTTTTTCATTAATATCCGTTTTCTCCATAAGTAAGTCAGTCTATGATGCTTGTGTATTGATTTTCTTACATGAACATTGTCATTTTGTAATTTTATTGGTGGCTCACAAATGAACATTTAAAATGTTTGAATTTATGATGTTGAAACTGTTTTGGTTATCTAGTGGTAGCCTATAAGAACATAGGCAATTCTGCATCGAGGTTGTAGTCAAGGTCAACCTAATTTTCCCAGTTTGACTGAGTGGAATTGGGTTTGCTTTCTCACGGGTTGAATAATTAAATAGTCAATTTCAAGATATACTGATGTGGTCAGGTTGAAATTGACTATATAAATAACAAAACGATGCATGAATGAAGAAAATCGCTGAATTTGATTCCGAGGAAGAAGAACATAATGTCACCCTCACTACCCATAGGGCTGGGTTCCAAGTCACGATGAATTCCAAGTTTTCAAAATGGTCGATAGGTACTAAATGTTTTGAACTCATTTTATTAACTTCATTATGTACGAAAAATGTTTTTATAAAGTGAACACAACCTGACTACACATGTAATATTACTAATAGCATTTGTTTAAATTATAAAAAACCATGATAATCAAAATATATAAACAGTGGAAGACCAGCTCGTGATGAAATCTTGAGTTATCATCCGTGCAACCCATTGAGCAGTTTTCTCCACTGGTACTGCAGACCATCGAGCAGTTAGGGTAATGAATAACGAAGAAAGTATTCGATCATGGGGAATCGCAGAAGTTTGATTGTAATTCAATTCATTAACGAGGCGCTTTATGGTCATCAAACTAAGTTAGTCCAACCAACTCCTTTCCTCACCCTAATCTTCCTCTTATATTATAGAATATTGCTGTTCGAGATGTTGACTGATGAAAATTTTCCTGTAATTAAAGGATGATTTCTCTCTCCCCTTCTTAGATGGGGAGTAATGGAATTACCGAAGTTTTCCAGTAAAGTCCGGGCATTAAACAAAGCTTTAGAAGCAAGTGATACACCTAGCTTCGACGAGAAATCACCGCATTACCTTAACGACGCCGATAAAATGGCATTGTCTTTCAATCGACCCTAGTTTGATTTCCCCCTTATTGATTGAATGAAATTTCGAACTTGAAAAAGGAAACTTCACATCATACTATTAACTACCTAATAATAGATACAAATAGTAGAAAATTATAATTATTGTAATTTAAAAAAATATAGGTACAACAGTTGCTGAACACAATAACAATTCACGGCGTAGGAAACCTCAAAGTACACGTTGATTTCACTGGGAAAGGGCAGCCAAAGTTTGCTTTCTTACTAGCGCAATCAAGTCAACTACAAAATTCAGCATGGGAAAATACTAAAAAGCACAGTAACTTTGGGTGGCTGGAGACTCATGGGACGATGGTATAAGTAATTGAGCGATGAAAACTTCTCGTAAAATAAGGGATTTGAACACAGAAAAAAATAGAGGAGTAATTCGCTTTGAAGCAAGTATCGCAAACTAACCGAACTCCATGATACCAATCGTATATTGAAATAACCCACCATTCACGGCTTTCTCGTGGTAATTGTTTTGTTATTGACTTACAATTACATGTACGTTTTGCTTTAGGACGCGGCTCGAGCATGAAAAATAGTCCGGAATCTACCAGAAAATTAACTGTGATCAGAGGCAGAAGGTTTGATGATTTGGAATTTTGGGATTGGCCGCCATCATGACGGAAACCATGAAGTAAAACGGATTAACAGGATATTTTAAGTTGTAATATAATTCAGAAATTTGAAAAAGAAAATGTCAAAAAACGTAATATGAGGCAGGCATGAAACTAGTTAGTATTGGCTCAGAGTGCATCCCAGACAGATAAATCAGTAGAATCTGGCATTTTTCTGGATGCCTTTTATGTGAAACAGACAAATTAGAAAGTTTTAAAAAATGTCTAAAATAACGTGATGAGAGGCGGGGACAGAAGAACCTCCGATTTCACTAAGAGAAGCGTAGGAGAACGAAGGGGAATACCGCCAGGGTGGGAAGTACCACCCACCCACCTTTTTAATTACAACTTCACGTGATGGGGTGGGTAAAATGTTTTTTTAGAAGCTCCTCTAGTCGCCCACACGTAGGAGCAAAGGATTTGATGCGGGTGGTGCTCCTTTTCTGCGTAATGACCGTTTGAAATTTCACCTACAAGAAAAGTGAAAAAATGAGGACTCTTCACAGTGAGGTAAGGGCTGTTTTAAGGGCTTTTTCTTGAATTTTGGGTATAGGATCACAAGCCTAATCAATTATCTGCAATTTTCTCACAATATTTTTGTAATTTTGTATTTAAGTGCGTTTGTGTGTGTGTGTGTGTGTGTGTGTGTGTGTGTGTGTGTGTGTGTGTGTGTGTGTGTGTGTGTGTGTGTGTGTGTGTGTGTGTGTGTGTGTGTGTGTGTGTTTGTCCTTCCAGATGACAACTCTCCTTAGGATTGAGATAAAAATTCCGTTCTTGTGTCAAAACGCGAAAGGAGGAGAGGAGGGGGTGTTTTTTAAACGAAAGGATCAGTCACATTAAATTGGTCACATTTCATAAAATGTTACAAAAAATCAATTAAAATGACTAAAAACGGCTAAAAATCGATAAATCGATATTTTTTAGCAAAACTTTAGTTTTAAAAAAGTTTATCAACAATGGAGTACAAATATGCACAAATGTATGCTGAAAAATGTAATTAAATTGCATTAATATTTTCCGAGAAAAAGATAAAACTACAAAAAAGCTAAAAACCCTAAACCTTTTTTGAATCGCAGAATAACCTCTAGAAGGTTTTTTTGTTGCCATACAATTGTAAGTTCACAATTTCTTTTCACTTTTCGAAGCAGTTCAACATGATATAGTACGATAATTTACGTCATAAAAATTCGGTCATACGATCATGCTGCATGAACGGAATTTTTTCATGCTTGGGTTCCACAGTTTCACAACCTTCTGTATCATTTCTAATAGTCCGTTCCTTTATAGAAGAAACCTTTAGTTTCAGAAGGACATCCTAAAAAGTCCGGAGGGTAAAACATTTTAAGCATAAAAATGTGCTGATAAAACAAAAACGGCCGAGAATTATCAACACAAGCGTATTGCAGATTTTCAGTTGGGAGACGATCTGTTTATGTCGCCGATTAACAATATTTGAGCAAATACGTAAAACAATTTAATTATATTTACTTTGAAAAAATAACCGGCTCAAAAGTTAAGTGCATTGCACAGGAATGTAGGGTAAAATAAAAACATTTGTAAGTAATGCATTCATTACTTTGATGGATGGATCGTATATAATTTGTATGAGAGGTAAGATAAGTGAAATAAATACTTCATGTAAATAAACTTCGCAAAATTACCCTTCTTCTCCATTAGCCCCCTCCACCGAAAGTAAATTTCTATCTAAATACTTCCAGCAAGAAATTTGAAACTCGTGACATATTTTCCAAAACTAGACCAAATTCATAAATTAACGCAGAGTGTTCACGAAAATCTTACAAGAATAGTCAAACTATCATGACATAACTATTACCGCCTACCATCCAACACCTTCGATAATGAAATTTGAGACTCCTGATATATCTTCCTAAATTAGACAGAATTCATAGTTGACCAAAAAAAGAATCACGAAAATCTGACAAGAATAATCAAAACATCATGATTTATTTCCATTACCCCCTCCATTCAACGCCTTCCATAATGAAATTTGAAACCTTTGATATACGATTCAATCAAAGAGCTTATAATAGGATGGAGAGGAAGGTCGTTGAGGGGGAAGAAGCCACTTGAGACTCCTCCCAAACGGGGAGTGAATCCGTATAGCCAATGGAAAAACGATAAGATTGTCGATATTTGAGCATCGATAACTACTATCGATGGCTTCGGAGCATTGATGTACGTTATTGAAATCTCAAATCGAATTTATTCTGAGTTCGCTTATCCTCCCCAAATCGTTCACTCCATAATAAATTCATATTAAATTATTTTATCTGTTGTTTCTCCCATGATTAAGGTGTAGGACGGAGGCAACTTTCGAAGTGAGGTTTTATAATCGTGTTGGAGTTTAACCCCCACCATACGATTATAGGCTCCGCCCATTCGATAAAACTGGCTTCAGAGCTCCCTATAGCTTAACGTACACATGCCCTATGTATCCTATTATAAGCTCTTTGGATCCAATACTGAACCGCATTCATAATTGAAAAAAAAAAAAAAAAAAAAAAAAAAAATCGGACGAGAATTGTTAAAACCATAACGATTAATCAACGTTATCCCTCCATACACCCCCTCCCATGATGAAATTCGAAATTCCTGACACACGTTTCAAAACTATTGAATTTGTAATGGAACAAGATATAAATCATGAAAATCGGTCGAGATTTGTAGCTTGGGTAGCCTTTGAGAAAATTGGTAATTATCTCCTCCACACCCCACCAGCAAATCCGACATTCCTAAGGTGTGTTGCACAGCTAGACCAAAATCGGAATGGAACAAAATAAGAATCACGGAAATCGGTTGAGAATTGTAGCCAGGGTAGCGTCGACAAAATTTGTTGGGGGAAAAAAAAAGATGTCTTTGTTCTTTGCCCCCCCCCCCCCCTCCTATTTCTCCTCTTCCAACGGGTTTCGAAATTTCCATAGTTAGTTGTACAACTAGACTAAAATTAGGATCGTACAAAAAAATAATCTCGAAATCTGGTTGAGAATTTTAGCCTGGGACAAAATTTGACATACACACACCACACATGCTCATACACACACCTACACACTTAGTCATAAACCTATGGTATTTTCACCGATTCGGTCTTAGAATGGTCTGAAACGGATTTTTATGCGGTTATTTTATTCGTCATGCTTGGGTTGTCCCTCACCCCCCCCTGTATCAATTCCAATAGACGTCCTTCTTATTAACGAAGCCTTGCCTATAAGACATAGCTTTGAGGGGCATCCTGAAAAAAGAAGACTAAAAAACTGAATCTAAGTTTTAATGGACTGTATTATTTACCTGAAATAACGGTGATTTTATTAACAATGGCAATTAGGTGTAATGGAATTTAGGGCAAAAAAATAGGCCTTAGAAATTAATTGTAATTATAAAAGTTCCTATTGCACGTGGTAGACAGAAAACAGCCGAAACAGAAGAATGAGAAATGTTACGGATCTGACCTTACTTAATTGACGATCATGAAGTAGTCCAGTCGTAGGTATACCCGAAAATTCACAAAAACAGTGAACGGGGATCGCATGGCAATCAAACCTTACTAGCTGGTGGCCACCAATCTATACTATTCCGAAAAACGTACCTTTACGGGGTATATTTTAATCGGAAAAAACCAAGTTTTTCGGCGGACTTTTCGAGAAAACGGGTCCGTACTCTCGCATTTTTTTAACGCATTTCCCGATACTTTTTTCGCGATCCGATCGCGCCGTCGTCTTCCTCGTTCAAAAACCTACGAAACCCGTATTTTTCCGGAATTGTCAACGGCCGTTTAGAGGGGTAGGGGAAGCGGGGAAGTCCAAAAAGCGCACATTAATTCTTACTTCGGCCCCCCTCCCGCCCTACGGCCCATGGTTCGGGTGGGATTAGAAAATTTTAAATTCGCTTATACACCCTATCGGAAAATCCAAAAAGATCCCCCCACTCGTAGACTCCCCCCACTCAGCCGTTTGGCCGTGCATAGACACGACAGACAGAGCGACAGACAGAGCGACAGACGGAGTTTCATTCTTATTAATAACTAGCCGCTCCGGCTCGCTACGCTCGCCTCCACGTCCAGCCGGGGGGCAAGCCCCCCGGACCCCCCATTAAATTGCTCGCTTCGCTCGCAAAGTGTGGTATGTAGGGAATGTTGCTTGCTTCGCTCGCAAAGTGTGGTATGTAGGGAATGTTGCCCGCTTCGCTCGCAATTGAATCATGTAGGGGATGTTGCTTGCTTCGCTCGCAAACGGTAGATCTCTAAGGGTAGGTTTAACTTCTGTAGGGGATGCTGCTCACTTCGCTCGCTTGAGGAAGTTATACTGCCCACCCAACATGTAGGGAATGATACTCGCTTCGCTTGCAAACGGTAGATCCCTAAGGGTAGGTTTAACTTCTGTAGGGGATGCTGCTCGCTTCGCTCGCTTGAGGAAGTTATACTGCCCACCCAACTTGGCAGACGTTTTTTTTTCTGTTGGAAATTCTTACAAAAAAATTAAATCTTATAAAACTACGTGGAACCACGAAAAGTTTATTAGAGAATGTTGCTCGCTTCGCTCGCAAGGTATTGCTGCATAGGTGTTGGGAAATACCCGTATGAAATTCCGTTGAAATGAGTTAGTGTGTACAACGGCTGGGATGAGGTGATTACTTAAAGAGGTAGCTAAATAGGTGCGGGGGATTGTACAGGTAGGCTTCGGAACGTGATTTCCAAGGAGCTGGAGGTTGTTGAACCAGGAAAAGTTTATTAGGGGATGTATACTTAAAGGTAGGCCATTAGAAGGGCGAATGGGGAAGTTATATTGCCCACCCAACTTGGCAGACGTTTTTTTCTGTTGGAAATTCTTACAAACAAATTAAATCTCTCTTGGAACCACAAAAAAGTTCATTTGGGGATGTTCCTCGCTTCGCTCGCAAAGTGTGGCTGTATACATGCGATGTATTACAATTGAAACGTGTAGGGGATGTTGCTCGCAAACGGTAGATCTCTAAGGGTAGTTTTAACTTCTGTAGGGGATGTTGCTCGCTCCGCTTGCTTGAGGAAGTTATACTGCCCACCCAACTTGGCAGACGTTTTTTTCTGTTGGAAATTCTTACAAACAAATTAAATCTTATATAACTACGTGGAACCACGAAAATTTTATTAGGGGATGTTGCTCGCTTCGCTCGCAAGGTATACCTGTATATCCTTGAGGAAGTTATACTGCCCACCCAACTTGGCAGACGTTTTTTTCAGTTGGGAATTCTTACAAACAAATCAAATCTTATAAAACTACGTGGAACCACGAAAAGTTTATTCGGGGATGTTGCTCGCTTCGCTCGCAAGGTATTGCTGTATATTTGCAGGAAAAAATCCGAATTTATTCCGTTGAAATGGCTCTCGCTTCGCTCGCAAGGTACCTGCTCGCAACACCCAAACACCGAAACCTGTACCTGACTTATCGAACCCCAAAGACCTCTGTCTTCCCAGAGCCTTCTCGCGAACACGGCAAAATTAATTTCTGATGTTTAACGCTTCCCTCGCAATTCCCCTCGTGATTTGACCTACTTTCCGTCACTTTTTTCGATATCCGACTTCGGATTCAGATTCGGCGGGATCAAAGCTGTATTTCGCCCTCGAAAAACCGTTCCGAAAAACGTACCTTTATGGGGTATATTTTAATGGGAAAAAACCAAGTTTTTCGGCGGACTTTTCGAGAAAACGGGTCCGTACTCTCGCATTTTTTTAACGCATTTCCCGATACTTTTTTCGCGATCCGATCGCGCCGTCGTCTTCCTCGTAGGAAAACCTACGAAACCCGTATTTTTCCGGAATTGTCAACGGCCGTTTAGAGGGGTAGGGGAAGCGGGGAAGTGGAAAAAGCGCACATTAATTATTACTTCGACCCCCTCCCGCCCTACGGCCCATGGTTCGGGTGGGATTAGAAAATTTTAAATTCGCTTATACACCCTATCGGAAAATCCCAAAAAGATCCCCCCACTCGTAGATCCGGCCCACTCAGCCGTTTGGCCATGCATAGACACGACAGACAGAGCGACAGAGCGACAGACAGACGGAGTTTCATTCTTATTAATAATAGAGATAGAGATTTATAAGAATGAAACTCCGTCTGTTTGTCTGTTTGTCGTGTCTATGCACGGCCAAACGGCTGAGTGGGGGGATTATACGAGTGGGGGGATCTTCTTGGGATTTTCCGATAGGGTGTATAAGCGAATTTAAAATTGTTTAATCCCACCCGAACCATGGGCCGTAGGGCGGGAGGGGGGTCGAAGTAAGAATTAATGTGCGCTTTTTGGACTTCCCCGCTTCCCCTACCCCTCTAAACGGCCGTCGAAAATTCCGGAAAAATACCGGTTTCGTAGGTTTTCCTACGAGGAAGACGACGGCGCGATCGGATCGCGAAAAAAGTATCGGGAAATGCGTCAAAAAAATGCGAGAGTACGGACCGTGTTTTCTCGAAAAGTCCGACGAAAAACTACGTTTTTCCCCATTAAAATATACCCCGTAAAGGTACGTTTTTCGGAACGGTTTTCGCGGGCGAAATACAGCTTTGGGTCCGCGGAATCTGAATCCGAAATCGGATATCGAAAAAAGTGACCTTAAGTCGGTCGAATTGCGAGGGGAAGCGAGACTAAGCTATTAAAATGAGAAATTATATGTGCTGTGGACGCGAGAAGGCTCTAGGAAGACAGACGTGTTTGGGGTTCGATAACTCAGGTACAGGTTTCGGTGTTTGGGTGTTGCGAGCAGGTACACATAGGTACCTTGCGAGCGAAGCGAGAGCCATTTCAACAGAATAAATTCGGATTTTTTCCTACAAATATACAGCAATACCTTGCGAGCGAAGCGAGCAACATCCCCGAATAAACTTTTTGTGGTTCCACGTAGTTTTATAAGATTTAATTTGTTTGTAAGAATTTCCAACAGAAAAATACGTCTGCCAAGTTGGGTGGGCAGTATAACTTCCTCAAGCGAGCGAAGCGAGCAGCATCCCTTACAGAAGTTAAACCTACCCTTAGGGATCTATCGTTTGCGAGCGAAGCGAGCAACATCCCCTACATGTTTCAATTGTAAAACATCGCATCTGCGCAGCCACACATTGCGAGCGAAGCGAGCAACATTTCCTACATGCCACACTTCGCGAGCGAAGCGAGCAAAATTCCCTACATGCCACATTTTGCGAGCGAAGCGAGCAATTTAATGGGGGGTCCGGGGGGCTTGCCCCCCGGCTGGACGTGGAGGCGAGCGTAGCGAGCCGGAGCGGCTAGTAATGAATAACACGAAGAACGTCTTCAACTTGGAACCAGGGTGATCTAGCGACAAAGAGCGATTCGCAACTGCTTTATCAAGGTCAGAGTTTCGTAGATTTATGCTAGATGATGAGGGCTCACCAGGACTTGAGGAACTTTGTCGATCAGATGATTAGTCAGTTTCGGCGAAGTCCATTCTCACGTCGATGATAAACAAATAAAGAACTCATGATCCCCGAAAGCTCGACAGCTCTGTTTCTACCTTAGGTTTACCAAAAAATTTACTGGTTCGAAGTTTACATTTCCGATATTTTGTTATTAAAAGGGTATTACACTATTGGAATCATTGTACAACAGTCATTATTAATCGTTATTAGCCAGAATTCACCTTGATAATCGGTTTTGGAAACCTAATATAAAGTTCCATTCATGAAGCATGATCGTATGATATGAATGTATGTATCGCATGATATATTAGTATGTGTCATTCCAGACGATCTCCAGATTCGTTTCAGAATGCCTCAAAACGGATTTCAATGAAGAAATTTTTAAAAAATGTTGATTTTAAAATTTTCCGAGCTGTTGCAATAGCTACACTTTCTACGAAAATTCGCTGAACTGTAGAGAATTATAATGTAAAATCCTCGCGGCGCCCAGATGACTGAACCGTATGTCAACATTGGCAACACCAGATCTACAAAAGAGATAGCTCGTTTTGATGTTATTATAGTTCCTTGTGCTGCATTTTGAAAAACCCAGAGCCTGTATGCCTGGATCTGAAGTTTGTGCCCGCTGATTGAATACTGAACCTAAAAACAGCTTTATGAAGCCTGCAGAAAGATGTTAGTGAACTTTTCGTGCGAGCAGCGAGTCACCAATGAGTCAAGCCGTTGTTGAATTTGTAATCATCCAGCTGATGACTTCACAATGCTCAAAATTTCACAGCCTTTGGTGAAAAGTAAATATTTTATGCCAGGGAATACGTTCCTCTCTCCGTTTTTCAAGAGGAGAAACAGCAAAGGCCCAATATGAGACCCCTATGGTACGCCAGAAGAGGCAGAATATGGATGTGAGATAACGCCTCTGAATAGGTACTACAATTTGCTGTCTATTACTTTGGTAGTTGGTCAACCAACGAAGAAAGCGAGATATTTGTGTCAAACGCCTTCGTATAGTTACTACTGATTTCATCCAACCGTAGTTTCTGTTCGATGTTAGTGATAATGAATTAAGTGATCTTAAGGAGGTTTGTGATCTGGAACGCTTCCACGAAACCTGTTAGGTAAGCGGAGAGAGAGAATAGAGAAAACGATCTCGTGCTCCGAATAAGGTATTTAAGTTTTATTTACTAAATTCGTCACAAAAACAAAATAAAATAAGCTATTATCTGCAAAAAAAGTTGGCGATCTTTAAAGACTTGGATTCACTTGCGGTCGCGGAAAAAATATTCTTGATGTTTCCTTGAAAACTTTGACACAACCGAACACGCGTTGTCATGCCAACTGAAAGTACGAGCGAACTGAAGTACCTGAAGACGAGTAGCCGGTGAAGCTACTGGATAGTAGGTAGTTGAATGATTTACCTAACAAAACCTATGTTCCTCATCGGCAATGTGACTGAGGAAGAATGATGCGATCTGAGAAATCAACATCTTCGCGAGAAGCTTAGAAATCGTGAAAATGAACCAAATCACTTGAATTTAATTACTTCAGACTTAATTTCAGACTTGTGGGTAGGAGTGACGAATTGAAGTATCCACAATAACGAAAACATCCCAGGAGAAAGAGAGAGTTGTGTTGTACTATGTAGTTGAGTGAGTAACAAGGGAATCAAGACACCCCTAAACCACAATGTTAGGCACTCGGTCTGGACCCATCCCCCTACTTGGATGAAGAAAGCGGAGTTCCTTAAGAACATCACCCACAAATACCTCAACACCGCTCAAGGATACCACATCTTGAGGTTCACATTTTGGAACGAAAGTATTACGTGGATCGAAAACAGAGGAGTAGAAGTTGGCGAAGAGCTTATCTATTTCAAGGGGCGAAGATACAGATTGGCCGTTGATGTACAATTACAATAACTATTGCCGCCAGTATTGTAATTAAAACCATTCTTAAAGGTTTGAGCCGATATAATCTTTTACCAATTCGATGTACATTTGATAATCTATTAACGAAAGTGAAGAAGACAGAATAATCTCCCTGTGTAGCCGACAACTTTTATCGAAAATGAGCCAGTATTTTTTGTCCAATAAGTGCGATTAACTCCTTCGAAAACCATATAGGGTGTGTGAATGGCATTATGAACATATAATTCAAATTCTGTATTTAGAATACCATACAATGTATCAACAGCTTGATCCAGTGATAATGAATTTATGAATGACCAATCAAACGATGACAAGTAGTTATTCATTGCAGTGTAATCAAAAACGGATTTGGAGGCTAGGGCTACAGATATGAAGAATTCAAACGGCGGGTGTTCCACGTCGACCTTGATTAATGTTAACACGCTTTCAATTTGGTGACATCAATATCGATGAAAAGTAGGTCGATCATGTAGTTATGGGCATTGGGGATATTGCTAACCTGGCGTAGAATGTGCAGGAGCATTGACTAAAAAATAGACCGACATTTGGGATGAGATTGCTGGGGAGTTCTTCCAAGTTTACGCATCTCATAAAACTGCTGGAGTGTTACAGTCTTCCACAATAATTATATTAAAATTGGGATAGGTCGTGTTTAATCATCAAGCTCAGCTGCATGTTGATAATTCGGCAGGTATATGCAGCCAAGAATAAATTTAAAGGTAATCGGGATTCGAGACGAAAAGGTATTCTACGTTATCTATTTATTTGGCCCTGTATACAACAGTATACCAAAAAACATGAAGTGAAAAAAATATGTTAATTAATAAATATTCTCATTAATGTTCGTTTCTACGAGGCAGGTTTTTTTGAGTCGTGTGTTCACGTGGCGCAAAAATAATGAAATTATACAATGCATGTAGGTGTAAGTGAAAAATAAAAACAAAATGACACTAAGAATACAGAGCGAATTGTAAGAAGGCCATAAAAGATTATGCAGCGGATTGCAAGGCTGCTGTAACTAATTTTTTAAGAGATGAAATGTTAAAAGAAAAAAATAGAAAGATTATTTGGATTATATAGCATATTGTAAATAGTAATACTCTGTGTATGGGATGGTTTAGCAAGTCCTTGGTAGGAGCATAGGGAATGCTAAATAAGGCTTCATTCTTAGTGTTTCGATTCGGAATATGATGAGATAATATAAGAGATTGAATATTCGGAGCATCAATGAAATTATTCAAAACTTTGCTCAAAAATACGAGTATAACATCATACTGTCGCCTAGGATTCTCCAGTGATTCCAAACCACACACATGCAACAGCTCACCATTAACCACATTTTCATAGAGTATTTTAAGTTTGTGGGCTATACTCGTATACCTAAGAAATTTATGTTTGATGGCCTCAATCCTTATAATGTATTTGGAATAATGAAGAGACCATACAACTACACTATATTTTAAGGTGGGTCTAACGAAAGACGTATATAATGAAGTGAGAGCTTTTACATTGCCATGAGCTTTTACAAGTCTTGGGAAGTTCTCTTGAGCCAACCTAAAGACCTTAACGCTTTCCTGCTAATTCCCATAGCCAAAATCTTGGATCTTGTTAGCGATCTGGTGAATCTTGCTAGTAAAAAAGGAGAAACAAAGGTGCCAAATGGGATCCTTGAGGAACGCCCGATGAACCAGGAAAGGGCATAGAGAGACATTGATGAGTTTAGACGATGTTCCCTTTCTGATAAATAACAATCTACTTATCCAGGACAGCAGAGTGCCATGAAAACCAAAGGCATATGATTTTTTGACCAAAATTGAGTGTGGTATTTTATGGAAAACCTTGGAAAAATCGGTAAAACTCCCCCAAAGTCACCCCGACAATGGGCCTCACCCCGAAAAGCATCCATAACATAATTCTGCACTACTGGCAAGTTTGTTGATGTCGATCTACTAGACACAAATCCATGTTTTTCAAGTGGAATATGATACTTTATGTGAGGCGTTATAAGATTGATGATTATATTTTCCAATAATTTTGGGATTGTCGAAATGGAACAAACAGGACGGTAATGGATGGGGGTTATGAAGAACGGGAACACTCCAATCCCCAGCGATTTGTTGAAAGTCACGGTTAGTGGTTCCGATAAACTATTACAACAAATCCTAAGCATAATGAGAGGTATGCCATCCGGACCAAGGCCCTTGCTTGAATTCAAAGACAACAGCTTCATCAAAACCACATTCTCGCTTATAGTCAGTGATCCTGTGACACGAGGTCAAGATCCGTAAAACTGATTTGGGAAGCAAGATTGGTCGCAAATGATTGTGCTATGTTAGGGGCTATCAACTGCGACTCCATGATGAAATATTAACGTAGGAAGCGAAGAAGTACCCTTCATATAGCTCAAGTAATTCCAAAAATGTGTTATGTTAGCCAATAAACATTCTTCTGTCTCCCCAATATATTGCCTATAACAGGTTCTGGATGAAGATTTACATTGCTCCCGAAGATCGGAAAAATTAACATAATCTTAGAGAAGACTAACATTTTAAACCAAGTTTGAATATAGATTTTCGTGTTTATCAAATTGATCAATTCGATGGTAAACCACTTTGGATAGTTGATTGAAATAGGCCTAGTTTTCGGAATAAATACTTCTATGACGGAATATCATATAATAGAAGAATTTCATAATATTTCATGAAAATAGAATTTCATAAAATTTGTCCACTCTCATCCAACGCTATTGACTAAATCTGTTCCCAATTTACATTAGATAAGTAATCCTAAATAGCGAGATAATCACCTTTTTCGTAATTATATTTCAATTGATGGACATGGAAATAGTCATTAACGCTGGCGACTACTGTAACAGTGCATTCGAAGGATGGGTGATAGGGGACCAATTTCAATAGCGATGCAAAGAGTCTTATCTCGATGTTATCGAAATCTAAGATGCTTAGATCCAGAACGTTCCCATCCAAGTTGACAAACGGATAGAATTGTTTAAGATGAAGAACATTGATTGGGTCAATCAAAGTCTGGGATCTCTATAAAAGCCTCGAGTCCACCATTCGCCATTCCAGTTTATTTCAGGTAGGTTGTTGTCGCCCAACAAGAGCAGCTTGCAATTAGGATACTTTTAGGATACAAAGTCTAGAGCTGAATAATGCGCATCTAGTACTGAAGGTGGGGAATTATCCGGAATGTAAATACACCCATGGACAATAAGGAAATCCGGTACCACCACGAACACATGCTCGGCAAAATCACAGGACACCAGACTTGAATTAGTTGAATCGGTTGCTCACAGCAACAAGTTCGCCACACCCTGTCGATTTAGTGCAGTTTGTTTCCGATCTATCTATCGTTTAAGGTCATTCAAGGTCGTACAAGGTAGGTGATTTAAGTTCTGACGAATCAACACCATGAGATAACCAAGTGTCGGAAACAAAAAAAAAAAAAAAAAAAAAAATCAAAATCGCAATGTAAGCTAAATTTGTTGCTTGCCAGTCCCATGGTTTTTAATTCAGCCCTCTTTTATTCTGATAAAATGTACGAATTTTGAGCTATGAATAGAATTTTTCGTACTTTAAAAAATACCAACATTCAGAGATCTTCTCTGAGGGCAGAATGAGTTATTTGAAATTATGATTAAGTAAGTGAAGTGCCATGAAAATCCATAAAACGCCAATCTCTCACTTCTATGGTTTGTCCACAGGTGCAGTTTTACAACTGCCTAGGTTCACTCTCGCTTTGCATTTGAATTTTAGCGGGAGTTCATTAATGTATCTTGTTGTTGAGTCTCTCAGGCGGGAAAATGAATATATTGAGGTATTTTTCCAGCTGACTCCACTTCTAACGGCCTTCCAAAGCGCTTTGCAACCTTTTATTTTGTTTGGGACCATTAACAGTTCTAGTTTTGAAATTTTGTATTGAAGGATTCTCATGTTATTTGTTCATAACGCCTCACTTCTATGCGTCACCTGCAGAACCTAAAGAGTGTAACACATTTGTTTCAGTAATACTAATAAGTGCCAGTTTGGGAGTATTATTCAAATAAAGAAAGAAACAATACTTAGTCAATGAACCTGAGGCCTACGGCTCAATTTCATAGAAAAAACCTCCCTTTTCTGGTGCTTACTTATATGATACAATTCTTCCACCGAAGCGATTCTTCGAGCAGAGGAATGAGGTTGTGCATACTTATAATAATTTTTCGTGATTTGCTTCATTCCCATGTTCTGTTAGGATCTGTTGATTTTTTGGATGTCCCTCAGTAGCAACGGACGTTCTTATATTAATATTTACATTTGATTTGGGCCAGAAGCAATTAAGGGATCCAGAACCTTTTTTTTTTCTTTTTTTCCCTCTTCTTCGAGGCTGGGAAACTTTGTGTTCGTGCAAGAAGTAATAATACGCCCCTCCCCCAAACAGAAAATCTCCACTCGCTTTTGGTGCTTCAGAGCTTGCTGATCAATTGTGATTCTTTATCTCTCTTTACCAATTCTTGTTAGGCCCCAATGTATACCTACTGAGTTTTAGTGATTGATATAAATACCTGTATTTTTTACTAAGTTTAGAAGAAGATAGCATAGCTGCTATAGCAAACATGTTACCAGAAGGAAATTTCTTCCTTTGAAGGGACTATGAAAGTGCAGCAATTGGTTTGGTCAGAGAGTACCCCAAAAACTTTGAAAATGAAATTCCAAAGTTGCTTCAATGGTCCTATGATAGGTTTTTGTTAGGGATCCACACCTTGAAAAGTCGGAAATGGAAAAAGAACCACACCTCGAAGGGATTCTTAAAATTATTACGTTTGGTGAAGAAGACACTATGGATGAACCAGCAATAGAAAACGGCCAGTCCCGACCAGCTCCTTCAAGAACCAAAACAATCTTGCTCCCTAACTCACCAACCGAAAGACATTCTGATACGGTTCTTCAGCCAGGGACTTTCATACTTGCAAAGTTTGATTGTACAAGATCCCCACACGAATAGTACAAATACGTATGTTGCGTACGGGAGAAGACCGAGAAGGAGAGTTCCAGGCTTACGAATTTTAGAAAATTTTCGTAAAAAATACAGCTGTTGTAATGGCTCCAAAAATGTTATAACAACAATTTTCGAAAATTAAAATCCATTTCGAGGCATTCTTAAATGATTCCTGGATTTTGACACTTTTTTCATATGAGTATATATACCGTGTGTGTGTGTGTCATTCCTATATACCGTGTGTGAGTCATAACACTCCTTAGGATTGAGATGAAATAATCCATTTTTTCGCCAAAAATCTTGCTTCCCATATGAATGGACGCGTTCGTTGGCCAGCACTTTTGTAGCACAATAGATTGCCCACATTTCAATAAATGGTCTCCCGAAATTTGAATCAGTCATTTCGTACTTCGTTATCGGATTCTCTCTAAATCGCACGGACTTGCTGATACTCATTTATATCGTGTTTGGATTATTCTGAAAACTGAAGAATTTATTATACCTATTTTATTTTTGAAGTGTTAAATAGTGCTTATCCCTATCACATTGGTTACTTCTTTCTTTGGTTTTTATACATGCAATGGAAATTTTTACGAGTTTCTGTTAGCTTTATATTGTTCGAGTAGCGTATACAACTGATATAGAAAGCATTATAGTATTTTCTTGAAGTACCTTGTGGGCGACGGAACGAATTTAATTTATTTTTGTTTTCATGATTTGATTTATTTTCAAAGTTAATTTTTCGTTTCCAAGATCAAAATTACTAACTTCATGTTTGATTATTTTTAGGCCCACATGTTAATTTTATTACTTAGAGATTTTTTCATTCGAATAAAAGCAGTCCGTTCTAAAACTCCAAACCGACCATTTCTTACAAATTAATTTTTCATAAATATTTTCAATTAAGTACAGCACAAAAATAATAGTTAATAATTTACACGTCCCACAAGTACATCACGAACACGCACAAAACCTTCTAATTAACAACAGATACAAGACACGAGGGGACAAGTGGTGAACCACCGACTTACAAATGGAGAGAGACACCTATTTCGTACCACCCGAAAATGTATCGGAAATTCTCGCCAGGCAAATTGATGAACTGAAGCGAAGTATTGACGAATTGAAACGAACAAAAAGATCTTCATCAAAATCAAGTTCAAGTCGTGATAGCAGTTCTAGTCGAAAAAGCAACACTAGCTTCTATCATAGACGTAGACGTTTCAATCCGAATGGTAAGTTTTGTTACTATCATTTTAGATATGGTCGTAGATGTCAGCCAGGCAAGTGTGTACCTCCATGCAAATGGTTAGACCAGGGAAACGCCAACAGACAGAACCAGTAGCGACCCTGAGTGCTGTCAACGATAGGAATGGTCGTAGTTTTCGTTTATTCATACGAGATCGGAATACTAAATTGCGATTCTTGGTTGACAGTGGAGCAGACGTTTCTGTTCTCCCTGCCAAGAAACATCATAAAGCCGAATTCTCCAAATTTAAATTATTTGCAGCAATTGGATCCGAAATTTCAACTTATGGTAATCAGCTTCTAAATTTAGATCTCGGTTTAAGACGAAAATTTGAATGGCAATTTATTATAGCAGACACGAACAAAGGAATTCTTGGTGCAGATTTTCTCCATCACTTTGAGCTATTAATTGATCTAAAAAATAAGTGTTTAGTAGATAACAAAACAAAACTAACAGTGAAGGCCGACATAACAGAAATTACTGAATCCGACGTACTAAGCACAGTGCAAGCGAATTGCATATTCACGAACCTGTTGCGTAAATATCCAGGACTTACGAAACCTTCACTAATCCCCGATGGAAATTTTCATGATGTTAAGCATTTCATCAAAACATCTCATGGCCCACCCGTTTTTAGCAAGGCACGAAGATTAGATCCTGAAAAACTAAAAATTGCTAAACAAGAGTTTCAATTTCTTCTAGACAACAATATTATTCGACCTTCTAAATCACAATGGGCAAGTCCTCTTCATATGGTAAAAAAGAAAAATGGTTCTTGGCGCTGTTGTGGAGACTACAGAAGACTCAATGATCGAACTTTTCCAGACAGATATCCCCTTCCCCATATTGACGATGTTAACCAAATTTTAGTCGGAAAAACTATATTCTCAAAAATTGATTTGTTGTCTGCTTACCACCAAATTCCTCTTGCGGAAGAAGATAAAGATAAATCGGCTATAATCACACCTTTTGGCTTATTCGAATATAATTTTATGCCTTTTGGGTTAAGAAATGCTCCATCAACATTCCAACGTTTCATTAATTCTATTATTTCTGGACTCGACTTTTGTTTTGCCTACTTGGACGATATCTGCATTGCATCTCGCACAGTGGGTGAACATAAAGAACATCTAGACAAAGTTTTCGCAAGACTGAATAATTACGGTATCAAAATTAACGTCAGCAAGTCGGAATTTGGAGTGAACGAAACCATATTTCTAGGCCATTTGATAACACCAGAAGGAGCCAAACCTGATCCAGAAAAGATCAAAATTATAAAAGATCATAAACTTCCTAAAACTGTTCGAGAGCTTCGAAGATTTTTAGGAATGTTAAATTTTTATAGACGATACTTAAAAAATGCAGCTATGCATCAGGCACTTTTGAATAACTACTTGAAAGGAGCTAATAAAAAAGATAACAGACAAATTCAGTGGACAGACGAAACAATTGAACAGTTTGAGAAATGTAAAGAACAATTGGCAAATGCCGCATTACTCACTTACCCTGACACAAAATTCGAATTAGCGTTATTCGTGGACGCTTCCGATTTTGCTGTTGGTGCAGTGCTTCAACAAAAAGAACCTAATGGTTGGAAGCCTATTTCTTTCTTTTCGAAAAAATTGAATGATGCACAACAAAAGTATAGCACATACGATAGAGAACTTCTTGCAGTGTATCTTGGCATAAAGTACTTTAGACACATGGTAAAAGGAAGAGACTTTGTTGTGTACACAGATCACAAACCATTAACATATGCTTTTATTCAAAGAAATGAAAAGGCTTCTCCACGACAATTGAGACACTTGCAATACATTTCACAGTTCACCACCAATCTAAATTATTTAACAGGCAAAGATAACGTAGTTGCTGATCATTTTTCAAGAATTGAAGAAATAAACCAAATTGATTACTCCGAAATAGCGAAATTTCAACAAAATGACGAAGAGTTGAAAGAGCTCATGAACAATTCATCACTAAAATTCAAAAAGTATTCCTTATTTCCGAATGTTTCCTTATATTGTGATATATCAACCGAAAATATTCGGCCATATATCCCTTCAAAATTCCGTCAATCTATTTTCAATCAATACCACAACTTAGCACACTCTGGAATCAAATCAACTGTAAAATTGATAACAACAAAAGTAATATGGAAAAATATCAAAAGTGATGTATCTTTATGGGCTAAAACATGTCAAGAATGTCAAAAAAGTAAAATATCCAGGCACACTAAATCTCCAATTGGCAAATTTCCAAAAACTGATGAGCGATTTCATACCATTCATATAGATATTGTAGGACCTCTTCCATTGTCAGATGGATTTTCCTACTGTCTAACATGTATAGATAGATTTACGTCATGGACGGAGGTTATCCCATTGAAAAATATAGACGCCCAAACAATTGCAGAAAATTTTTATGTTAATTGGATATGCCGTTTCGGAACACCCACATGTATTATCACAGACCGTGGAAGACAATTTCAGTCGGAACTGTTCCACGAGCTTGCAAATTTATGTGGAGCAAAAGTTCAACACACAACTGCTTACCATCCCCAAGCCAATGGAAAAGTAGAGCGGTTTCATCGAACACTCAAAGCAGCGATCAGGGCTTATGGAAAGCAGAAATGGACAGCAGTCATCCCAACAATTCTGTTAGGCTTGAGATGTGCATTCAGAGAAGATGCCATGTGCACAATCGCGGAGATGGTGTACGGAACAACGCTGAAGATACCCGGAGATTTCCTTGAAGAGAGAAACTCCAAGTTAGTGGAGCCATCCGTTTTCGTCCATCAATTACGAGAACAGATGAGAATGCTGAAACCAGTTCCCATTAAAACAAGAAACAGCACATCCACATTTGTACACGAGGATTTGAAACGGTGTAGCCACGTTTTCTTGAGGGTCGATAGACTGAAACCCTCGTTAGACAAACCATACGAAGGTCCATATGAAGTTAAAGCACGTACAGAAAAGTATTTCACTCTCAACATTAAACAAAAACAGATAAACGTAACAGTAGACCGACTCAAACCAGCATACATCCTTTCAGAAGACGAAAACTCAAGAACCACTAACAACAGAGAAGAATACAAGAAAGAAGAACACAAGAGAGAAGAACACATGAAAGAAGAACACAAGAAAGAAGAACTCAAGACAGATGAACAAATCACACACAAAACACGCTTTGGAAGAACAGTCAGATTTCCCTCTCGATATTTGGAATCGTAACTTCGTTACTAAGGGGGGAGTGAATGTGGGCGACGGAACGAATTTAATTTATTTTTGTTTTCATGATTTGATTTATTTTCAAAGTTAATTTTTCGTTTCCAAGATCAAAATTACTAACTTCATGTTTGATTATTTTTAGGCCCACATGTTAATTTTATTACTTAGAGATTTTTTCATTCGAATAAAAGCAGTCCGTTCTAAAACTCCAAACCGACCATTTCTTACAAATTAATTTTTCATAAATATTTTCAATTAAGTACAGCACAAAAATAATAGTTAATAATTTACACGTCCCACAAGTACATCACGAACACGCACAAAACCTTCTAATTAACAACAGATACAAGACACGAGGGGACATACCTGATTCTAGCCTATTATAATAATCTCTTAAAATATCCTACTTTTCAATTTATGCTTGGTGTCCCATGAAGTGTTAGTTCCTTGATTACTTTCAAGTTTTCACTTGTTTGAATAAATTAATTTAAAAAATTAAGAGTTTCAATCTGTCATTGCTCACTTCCCTATGACCACGTCACTCCTGTGCCACCTTTATTTTTCAAAATGGTGGTATCATGAGATCAAGACGTTCCTAAGGAAACGTTTTTAAGCATTTGGCTTCTAGTGTGGAACAGAACACAACAGTGACTTTTTTTTTTTTTTTTTTGCTGAAGTAATTTTCAAGTTTTTTTGTAAGGCCGAATTCGCCGCTTTTCGTGGAATGGCCCACTGATCGTTTTATAATGTTGTAGTTTGAGAAGATGTTAAATGCGAACGGGAATTCACAACCATAGGAACAATATTTGGTACACCAGATGCATATTTTACATGTTGTTATCCCGAATTTGCTATTGGAATGATATAAACCTCCTTGAAATAGGCATCAATACTTCACCGTCCGTCGATTTACCACCATTATTAAGGCGAGAACGGTCCACGTTGATTAAAAAATGATGGTTTATATATACGATGATTTACAAATCCTATCTCCTTTGAACCAACATCGGTTGAAAGCCATGTTTATGGAAGAAATACTAAACTATAAAGCAAATGAGGAGCCTTGTGACAAATTTTTTTATGCTGGGATTTGAATCCTCGAACTAGCACAGCTGGCTGCTTAACTCATTTTTCGACTGGCCGAGGGTGGACGAGTAGTTACAATTGAAGGGACACCATTTACACAATTTTTGTTCATATTCGTCTCTCGATTGCCGTTGTCTCTAAGCTTCAGCAGCGATATCAAATTGGTCATAATATCTGTTGAGCCGGAAGTCGATCAGAGGAGGCTGACAGCACTGAGAGTTAAGGTGCGCTATTGGCAACTGGAACACTCATCACGGTGGCTGTCGAACACACACTTGATAGGTCCGATCTCTGGAGCCGTCTCAATGTTATAAAACTAAGACTTGAGTTTACTTAGCACCAACTAAACTTAGCGGAGCTGCACTCACAAAATCAACAAACTCGGATTAAGGACCATTGAAATGGATACCATTATAACATTAGATAACCTGCGACGCCCTTCCTCCTGCTCAGACAAAATAATTCCCGTAATATGACCCTGTGGTATAGTGATGATGACGGATGATTTTATTATTTCCTTGACACGCTGAGACAGCTCGGAGAACTCAAATTCTAAATTTCATTACTCCTGAACAACCCGAGCGTTGTGGGTGGAATAGGGTGGCCAATTCTTTCCGAAATAGCAAATCCTAGTAACAAGCTTATTATCCACAGTTTTCATCCGAATTGGATGACATTTTCAAGGGATGTTCGGGCTAGGAGTTAGACGGTCCCCTATCAGTTTCTGTGTTCTTGACTCAATACCTCACTCTGCGTATGTGTGCGCAAACGTAAATTCTACCAAACATCATTTTCTCACGCCCTAGTCGTCCCTATGCGTTAAACTTGGATGATAGTTGGGAGATGACAATTTGATCATCTTAGATCAATTTCAACATAATTGTATCATTAATAGCTACTGCGCATGCGTCAACATGAAATCCTTATGACAAGCTTATTTTCCAAATTTTTCATCCGATCTGGATGAAATTTTCAGGGAATGTGCGGGCTATGGGGTAGACGGTTCCCTGTCAGTTTCATTGGTTTTAAATCATCAGTTCATTCTGCGCTAGCACAAACGTAAATTACATTGGGTATCACTTTTTCGTTTCTTAATTAACCAATTATGACATTTCACGTGAAATCTTGATTTACTCTTTTCCGCTATGGATTTTTTCAAGACCATTTAAAACTTTTCAATGATCTATGCATTCATAATAGGTAAACGAGGAAGCAATGAGCCACACCCAACTTGCCAGACATTTTTAAATGTATCTGTTAACCAAGAAAACAGTTCTTGTAGGTATGATGAAAGTTATAAGCAGCATTATCTGAAATATAAAATGCACATACCGGATATACTGAAACTATGTATTGATCGTTCGAGTTATGACCCCCTGGACTCATTTTCATGTCACCATTCCATTATCGTAACTTCACGCCAGCATACCTATCAACTGAGTTTATAGCGGTTTGATCTATATACTTATAAAACTAGAGTACCTCTTTATTGAACGCACTTTCACGTGTTACTAAAATTTTCTCAGGAATCGATAACTAATAGTTTTTAACTAATAGTTTTAGCGAATTTTCGTAGAAAAAAAAAGCTGGTGGAATGGCTCGGAAAATTTTAAAATAAGAATTTTTGAAAGATGTCTTCATTGAAAGCAGTTTTTAGGCATTCTGAAACGATTTGCGCTTTTTCATATGTATGTAGGAAAATAAAAATTTTTTGCAAAAAATTATGGTGAAAGACGTAATTAAATTCCATTAATATTTACTGAAAAATCTGTAAAAACTTCAAAAAACCTAAAACTCCAAAATATTTTCTGAATCACCGAACTTTATTTAGTACAAGCTTTTTTTCTCCATAAAACTAACAAATACTTTCCACTGAAATTACTCAAATTTCATAACAGTTTAACATATTATAATACGATAGATTATTTAAGAAGATTCGCTCATACGATCATGCTGCATGACTGGAACCTTTTGTCAATAGGGTAGTATGAGCAGTCAAGGCAAAGTTTTAAAGAGGAGATCCCAGGTGGAATGTGGTTTGGGGGTGGAATAGAAAAATGCGAAGACCATTCAGTTACAGTTCCGATACTACATTTGTGTATATATTCACGAGTTTGGTGCATTAATGATACAGTGTTGGATACTTAAAAGCGATGTTCATGCAGCGGACTCCAACGAGTCACATCCCATCGGTACAAACTTCTACCTGTGGCGTCACGAAAATGAAAACAGCTCTAACTCGGAGCATGCTAATCAAACTTGTTACACAATCCAATACCGCCAACAGTAACCCACGATACGTTGATGAACTTTTCCAATAAAATGGCATCACGATAGCGTCATCGCGTTTTTGTCATTACTGGTGATAACGATAGAAAAAGGTAAGCAATATTCGACTGATAAAAATTGGAAAGATCGTTTCATTGAACCACAGAGTATCCCAAATACCTATATTAGTTTGCTTTACAAAAAAAAAAAAAAAAAAGTTCCAGTCATTCACCATGATCATATGAGCGATTATCATGATAGTACATTATAACGTTAGATTAAAATGTGAGCACTTTTATGGTAAAGAAATTGTCAAATATCAATTTTATGGCAAAAAAATATTTCTAAATATTATTCAGAATCACGAAAATTTTATTGGGTTTTCAGCTATTTTTAGAAGTTTTTATCGATTTTCAGCAAATATTACCTATGATATTAGAGCACATTTTGATGCAAACAGCATCTCCATGCATTATAAAGTCTAGGAACTTTCTATGTACTAGCTCTCTCCTATCCTAGACAAGACTGTCGGGTGATACATATTTCTACCACTAGGGTCGCATTTCTACTACCATACAGTGGCCTCTCATCGGCTAGAATAGCAACGAGTATTGCCCTCCATCAGAGGTATAAAAAGGGCCATAAGCCCATGGGGGTATAAGCACCATGTATTCATTCTGAAATAATAACTCAACTGCGTACTGCAACTGCGTCATTCACCTCACTGGCGACGAGTCTGATTCCCACTACGCCTACCTTTCTGCCGCTGGCCGCTTGTCTACTAGGATGTCCACCTCCATTCCGCCCATCGTTAAAGGGGAGAACATCACCTCGTTCTTGGACCATCTGGAGCTGCTTCTTTTTGCACAGTGGATCACCGAGGATCCCAAGGTGGTCGGCAAACTAGTTTCCCTGCTGCCGCTTCCTGTCTTCAACAAACTGAAGGCCGCATTGTCCCCAGCGCAGATCATCTCGTTGAAATACTCGACCGTTCGTTCCAAGCTTATTAGTTTGGAATTTCCCCCGGTCAACAATCCTCTTGCCCGCTTCCGATTCTCCTCTCTTGCCCAGGCCACTAGCCATTCTGTTTCAGATTTCGCTATTGCTATTAAAAAGGCCTATTATACCCTGCGAATTCGGCAGTGCTATGGGTATCTTCCTTTGCAAACGTCTCGATGGGGGTGTGAAGGACTCACAGATCGTTGGCGCCCTCCTCGCCCTTCCTGAAGGATCCACATTCGAAACCATGGATGCTGCTGCCGTCAAAGCCGAAGCTGTAAAGGAGGCTATGGGTCGTCCGACTCACCCTACGCCACCTCCTGCTGTTGCTGCCCTTCAACAAGGAGCCACTGCTCCGAGAGGAATGCCGCGGACCTGGTTGAGAAGGCCACCGTTCCGAACTTGCCAAACTGCCTTCAGAGGCCAGCCCCAAGGACGACCGCAGTCTGCGCAGACCTCTCAGCGGGCAAAGAAGCTATGAAACGTGTGCCACGTCAGCCACCGCCCTGTCGACTGCCCAGCGCGAATCTTGATATATATTTATTTATCTGTCATTCTAGCTTTCCAAATGAAAGGATCAGTTCGTTGGCCAGCACTTTTTGAGCACATTAAGTTGGTCAAATTTCAAAAAATGTGCTGAACAAAATCACTGAAAATGGCTGAAAAAAATATTGCTCAAATAAAGTTAATAACTATAAAAAAGAACATCAAAAAATTTATGTACAAAATTATGGTGAAGAATCTATTAAAATTTCATTAAAATTTACATAAAAAATCTATAAAAATCGCAAAAAAGGCTAAAAATCCAAAATTTCTTTTTGAATGGCAGATTATTATTCAATATACGTTTTCGGCCATGAAATTAATAGTTAACAATTTCTTTGCACTCAAAAAGCTCTAATTTCCAACATTCTAACATTATAAAATACGATACTTCACGAAAACTGGCTCATACGATCATGATGCAAGACTGGAAACTTTAACATTTAAACAAACTTTTCTCCCTAAGTAGCAAAGAAGAAGTAAAATTTACTATACTGTTGGAAAAAGTATTAAATGAAGCAGTTCTCATGAGATTTGCCAGTTTCCTGGAATGTTTTGTGGAAGAGTTGTAACGTTTTAAAAATTTTCAGAAATTTAATTTTTTCAACATATTCTACGTTTGAGTTGCTGTTGTGGTCTGTAGATAGGAATTATTCTGAATCAAACTGCACCACGCTTATAGAAAATTTTACGCTAATGCCGGAAATGTGGTCGAAAGTTAAAAGTTAATAAATTAAAGTGGAGAAACACGGGTTTAAGAGGGGGGAAAACACGGTATAAAAAAAAAAAGTTGAAAAGTCATATCGCGAGATTGGATTTAGATAAAAATATGCGGTTGGCGGCATTTTACTCCGTTTCTGATGTAGTTTAAGCCAAAAAATGGTTAGCATCTACGAGCAGTTCACCGTGTATATATATATATATATATATATATATATATATATATATAATATATATATATATATATATATATATATATATTCTATACGTGTCACAGTTTCTCGTTGCCATACTCTAATCCCAGCCGAACCATCCGAAACGGCTTGACCGATTTTGATGAAATTTTTTGTGCTTATCCGGTATCTATGAGAATCGGCCAACATCTATTTTTCATCCCCCTAAATGTTAGGGGTAGTCCACCCCTAAAATTTTTTTTTTATTTTTTAGACAAAATTTTTAATTTCTATTTTAATTAACGTCTGCCAAGTTGGGTGGGCAGTATAACTTCCTCAAGCGAGCGAAGCGAGCAGCATCCCCTACACTTTGCGAGCGAAGCGAGAGCCATCTCAACAGAATAAATTCGGATTTTTTCCTACAAATATACAGCAATACCTTGCGAGCGAAGCGAGCAACATCAGATTTAATTTGTTTGTAAGAATTTCCAACAGAAAGTTGGGTGGGCAGTATAACTTCCTCAAGCTAGCGAAGCGAGCAGCATCCCTTACAGAAGTAAACCTAACCGGGGGGCTTGCCCCCCGGCTGGACGTGGAGGCGAGCGTAGCGAGCCGGAGCGGCTAGTACTCGTGTCACAGTTTTCGTTGCCATACTCCTCCGAAACGGCTTGACCGATTTTGATGAAATTTTTTGTGATTATCCGGAGAGAATCGGCCAACATCTATTTTTCATCCCCCTAAATGTTAGGGGTAGTCCACCCCTAAATTTTTTTTTTATTTTTTAGACAAAATTTTTAATTTCTATTTTAATTAACGTCTGCCAAGTTGGGTGGGCAGTATAACTTCCTCAAGCGAGCGAGGCGAGCAGCATCCCCCACAGAAGTTAAACCTACCCTTAGAGATCTACCATTTGCGAGCGAAGCGAGCAACATCCCCATACATGTTTCAATTGTAATACATTCCATGTATACAGCCACACTTTGCGAGCGAAGCGAGCAACATTCCCTACATACCACACTTTGCGAGCGAAGCGAGCAACATTCCCTATATGCCACACTTTGCGAGCGAAGCGAGCAATTTAATGGGGGGTCCGGGGGGCTTGCCCCCCGGCTGGGCGTGGAGGCGAGCGGTGTGTGTGTATGTTTATATGAAGAAACGTTAAACTCTAAGATTTGGTTCAGAATGTCTCAAAACAAATTTACTTAGATGAAGAAAATATTCGAAAATATTTATTTTTTAAAATTTTGGAGCCATTGCAATAGTTTCATTTTCTACAAAAATTTGCTAAAACGGACTAGTGAAACTAAAAATTTATTCTGATTAAATCAGAATAACGATTTGAGCCCCACTATTGCATAACAAATAATGTAATCATGTCAGGAGGGAGAGTGAAATCTATTGAGCTTAGTTTCCACCTAATAACAACTCCGAACAATATTGTGGGGTTGTCATAATTCACTTGAAGAATAGGTGGGAACTTCTGTAGAGAAAAGGGGTGTTATGAAACAAAATAAACCTCTCTATAGTCTCCAAGCGAGATTGGATTTTAACCAAGTTCATTTGAATATCAATATCAAGGTTAACCACATGTCACGTAGATTCAATTAGTCCTACGTGCCCCCCCTATGTGTGCAGCCCTGCCACCCCAACATCTCTTCTACGAAGTAAAAAGACTTCTCATCGCCCGGTCTTATAACTGGATTCAATTTGAATAATAAATAATCCTCGCTCGAAAAAAAATATATAATGAAAAAAAAAAAAAGTTTCATTCCATGTACAAAGCAATTGGATGAAAAAAGCCCGAATGTTGAACCTATTCCGTATGTACTGAGCGTCCCAGTTGTTACGCTCACTTCTTTTATACCTTCTGTTCCTGGATATAAGGGAAAATGTGAATGCACCAGATTGTTATTTCATCTAGAATTCAAAAATCTTAGTTTGGCACTCGTGTGTATTCGCAAATCAATAATAATATACAGTAACTTTATTTTTTCTGGTTCACAATATCTAGTCCAGCCGAATAGTCACAGAACGGGTCAATAGATGCCAAATTTGCGTTAGATGACTATAAGCTAAACTAAACTAAAATCACAAAAAGCAGGCAAATAGAAGAAGAATATGATAACAGCTCTTAATAAACATCTCATGGAGAATAACAACAACAACACATCCTAAAGTATATACAGTGGCTCTCCCAGAACTGATTGAAACCAAAATGGGAACAATTAAGCAGTCAATGGAAAATTAACAAGATGGCGTCGGAGAGAAGGTTCCAATCACTCAACACCAGACATTGCTGCGACAAAAACAAAGGTGACCTGCGTGATTTGCAGGACAACCCAGATATTACGCAGTACAGTAAGCAGTTGGTGCTTGCCTGTTTTCACTGTCTAGGGAACCGCCGACTTTACAATTGGCCTGAATTCACCAAACTGACTTATGAGAATAGCTATGCCGTTTAGTGAAAGACCAAGAAATCTGTGGGAATTTCCTGAGTGGAAAACATTAGGTTAAAATGTATTTCTCTAAAAGGTTTTTTTGTAAATATAGGTCCCGTTATCAAAACTCTTGCATCAGGTTGGTAATCATGATTGCCTGCTCTTGCCATTATTGAAAAACGCTGCTAATTATTACATAATGGTTTATTATTTCTGAATCAGATAGCCAGCTATAGTAACCATCATGCTCTGGGGCTTTCGTCAGTCTCTTTTCTAGTATCCACCTCTGTTCTCGCGTTACAGGCTGCGCTCCCGATGGGGAACAAATGGATGATCGTACAGCCACCCGAGTGGTTTCATTCAATCCACGGAGCTAATTTCTATAGAAATCAAACTAATACCGTAGGTACACTGGATTCCAAAAGCATCTGGGACATATCCCAGTAGATTCTGCGTCCGGAATTACTTGGGTGACGACACCCCAATTACTTAGGCAGGAATATAAGTAAACAGCTATTCATCCAGAGGGTTCAGACTCCAACCTGACCATGTAATGCAATTTAAATTTAAAAACGATTTGCTTCGAACTATCTGAGAAGATTTTGGGAAGAAGAAGAACAAAGGATTTTAGATGGGCTGGATCAATTATTTTTGTAACATACTATAGTATGATATAATATACTAAATATACTAGTGTGTTCAAGGTAGGTTAAATGTTATATGGGGTAAAAGTAATAAAATATATATTATATCCGTTCCGATACGCCCCAGACGCCTTTCTGCTACTCCACTATGCCCCTAATGCCGTACCCGTCTCAGGTTGGCGCGGCGTATTATATGGGTATAACACTTAAAAGTAATAAATATCCATTCTCCTACACCCCTCTGCTACGCCCCTGGTCACCCCAGCCGCCACAAGGTGCCGCGGCGCCTCCTCTCACTCCACCCCGCTCTTCCGAGTTTGCTGGTGAGAGTAAGCCCTAACAGCCTTCTGCAGGGCTGCTTTCCATCCCCAGTTTCTGTTTTTCTCTAAAAATCTACTATAAAAAGCATATTGGTTTCATTCTGGAAAAAGGATGTTCACTTATTCCCACAGCATCCATCACCATATCATTCACCAGCAAGCCTGGATTTACATTAGTTTGTGCTGTTCTTGATTCTGGCGGTGACTGCAATTTGATATCAGCAGATTTTTCAAAACGACTGTGTTTAATTAACACAAGTACCCAAACTCAACTTATAGGTATATGGGATGAATGAAGCACTTTATTGAGTTCTTCATCAGCCATAATTTAGTTTCCAAGCTTAGATTTCATAGCCCTGAGGTACCAAAATTCACCGGAATCAAGAGATTTGTTGCTGAACTGCCCTCTTAACCATTTCCCTTAGATCAATTTCCCTTAGCTACAGAAGTTCCCCTAGCTGATCATCTTCATTTTGAGTGCTCTTTTCAAATTTTTTTGCCAGGAGATTTTCGAAACAGAATTTTCTTAAACACTGTCCCAATTTTTTAGATCAACTTCCCCCATTGTTACAAAACTATCTTGGGTTACATAGTAATGGGTTCCGTTTATTTCGGTCCAGAAGAAAGGGTCTCTTTCCACTCAGATTCTCCAAATAATGAGGGTCAGTCAGTTCCTTGAAGATGTACAATATCCCCCAATGATCAAAAATCGTCAAGTTGGGAACGAATAATAGATGATGCCCAGTATCCTTTACAAAATCATGATCCCAAAGATCTTACCCCCACTCTATATCCGAGAATCATACCATCCACTTGCAAATTTCAACCTATTATCTCCGTGGTTCTGTCATACAATTATGGATTGCTAAATGAGCAAACATTAAGTACAATTATGTTAAGTTACATTCTCCCGAAATTTGAACCCTACTTAGAATCATCTGGCGCATTGACTTAACTACATCTCTGGGTGAGAACATCCTCAATACAGTATCATATGGAACAGCATCTGCCCCCTTCCTTGCAATGCCATGAGCTTATCGAACTTGCCAGTGTGATCAACAGAACGTATCCACTTGTTTTCGAAGTGTTGTCATCCTCTACCCATGTAAATGACATAAATTTTTTTCTACTAACTCCATCAATGAAGTAATAGCACTAAGAGATGATGTAATTTCTATTTTTGCTTCTGCCCAATTTCCATTGCAAAAATGGAGTTCCAATTATTCCAGGAATCTTAAAGACTTATCAAAAGAACATTTGCTATATTCCAAATCCCATTTCGAATTGAGTGGGAATCCAAATGATTCTCCAAAAGTGTTGGGCTCATTTAGAATAATGTTTATGATTTCTAGAATTTCTGAAATAGAAAGGTATGATTTATCTATCTAATCACATATGCTAATAATTGTACCTATATCTTTTTATTGATTTTTCTCTCAATTCTAGGTGGTTAGCGTGGGACTTTTGAATGCCACTCTAAAGGTATGGATTCAACTTATTTCTTATCATCTCATCTTGAATTGGTTCCATATTATAACTTTTCGCTTTCCACCAATAAGATGTGCAACGGTAGAAAGGAACAGCTCAGGGATATTACATAATGCAAAGAGTGATTAGGTTTTGGATGTGGGTGTTTAGGGGTTGTAGCTGGTTTTGGTTTAGTAATTATCACCTCCAATATGGTAAAGCGAGAAGCCATGAATTTAATAAAATGTCTCATGGACTCCATGAAAAATATCACAGGTTACTAATAGAAAACGGTCCGAAACATTCTTCAAACGATGATTTATAACAGTATATTTAAAATAGGGAGCAATCCAAGAGTCCAAAATCGTTAAAAAGCGCTTCAAACTCGATGTTTTCTAAAGTTGATGAGCTAGAAACAGGAAATTTAGTATATTTACTAGTCTTACCAATTGGATAAAGGAAATCAGGCATTCTAAAAAACAGTCACTAGGTTATCTTAATTTATTCTGGTGACAATTTTTTTAATACTAGACAAACGCTGAAAAATAACTTAATTCATTTAAATTAAGATCAACCAGAGCATAAAAATTGATAATTTTCAATTTTGAATATTCACATGCTTTCAATGTTCCATTTTCGCAATAATGTTGCTTAATTGTTAGCTCAATTGTTGTGGTGAATCAAAATTAATCTTACCCATTCAAACTAGTTTTACGCAATTCTTTCTAATATACTTACATGTATTTTAAACCAGGAAAAAGTAGGAGAAGAATTGTTAAAGAAGCAGTATTTTGTAGGTAGGATTTAATTTTGGGGAAAATATTAATGTATACTGATGCGGTAAATAGTCGTAAATATACAGGTGTGCCTGTTGAATTAAGTTCCAATCAAATAATCCGTTTATTTGTAAAATAAATAAAAGCTTCACAACATTTATAACATGTTAATAATACATAACGTAACACACTGACCATGCATAATCCACCTCATTTTCGCTTTCATTGTTGACCGAAGCCCGAACTTCATCCTCATGTCCGGCCACATCAGCGTTACCTATATGTGCGACATCTCACCGTTTGGTACTGACTGAGATACTACAAATGAACTTTCATATGCCGACCAGTGCCTCGCTAAATAGAATTAAACCTCATTTTTATTGTTTACATTAGCAAGAAAGCGATCTGTAGGTGCCTACATGTTTTACCTAGTTCACTGAGCTCTGGCTCTGAAGTTTGGAGCTAATTTCGGTTTGGGATCTTTCAATACTTGTTTGGAAAGTGTTTAAGACCTTAATTGAAGGGTCAAACGGAGGCACAACGACTGTAGGTAAAAAAGAAACCCGATACTTGAAAATTTGTTGATTATATAATAATCCTTCTTTTATTTTTGATTTTAAATTTAGAGAAGCAATTTTTCTCATAATAGAACACGAATAAATTGCCTTAACCACCTCCAATACGAAAATAAAAGAACGTAGGGAATGTAGAATTACATGAACATTTTCGGAATTTCCATAGTTTCCGTTATTGCAACGATTATTGACGATCTTAGAATCATCGTTGAGGCCTGAGACTCGAGAAAAAACATCCTTAGAAAGTTATAAGTACGTATTTATGGTCGACAAGGCGGGGGAAAATACTTCGAAAATTTGAGTTTTAAGCGCTCTTTGACGATTCTGGACCACCGGCCTACGATCTCGTTAATAGCATCTCAAAGAGTTGGTGCTAAAGCCAGACTTCATGTTATAATACATTTTATATTTATGTGCTATTGATAAACTTAAATTACATGAAAATTATAATCGAATATAATTATAATAAAACTTAAATTACGAATAAATTATTAAATTTACACCCCATCATGGTGCATCCATGAAGTTTACCAACAGTACAGTATTGTTCTTCAATAATCAACAATAATTGTTACATCTACTTTAATCATAATTAAAATAGGTCTGTCTGTTAATTATATGTATATCATCTATATCTACAATTCTTTCAAACCTGCCCTCGTTATTAAGAAAGTAGAGAGAGGGCATTTCACAATATCTTGGATAATGAAACCAAACCTTGAAGTTACATGCATGAGTACACCCTATATATTTTGTAAATAGTTTGTGTATTTATTTATGTGTCCATTTATGTAGTATCCACCCAACCATTAACCGCTTGTGTCTTGAGTGACGTTGATTAGTGGCTAGAGAGTTCTAGTTTGCAGCAGTATTAGATGTTAGGTCAATACGGTCTTCGGGAACCTGAATCAATTAGCGCTCTTACCTACTGGAAAACCACAGTAGTAGTGGTAGTTTACAACCGCTATACTTGAAAGTAGCGACCTACTATCAAAGTATCACAGCAAGTGCAAACGCTCATTGATACTGGTTCATAGTAACTAGAGTTTGTGATCCTTACATGGTTCTTCCGAAACCACTCGGCAATCATGAACTCTTGCTGTAATTTTATTTGTGAAAATCTCGACATTAAATTCATTTAGCACAACACACAAACTTAACCCACTAGAAAGTAATAATAATAATGAGTAATCAAACCAGCTAAACAAAACTTTACCGATACATATTGAGAATTTAGAGGCGTGAAATAGCCTGTAGCTGAGATTGGTAGATGCTTGCAGGGCTAACGATGAAGGCGGAAGTATAGAACAATCTCTGCAGCTCATCCAAACTTTCTCAATGAAACATGGAAACTTCTGCAGTGGCGCGGGATAAACAATTAAGGTTAACTACTAGTGCCAAACTATGGAGCTGTTCATTTCAATTTACACATGAAGTTAGCCGGCTACTCGACATGAAGTTGAGCAGGGTAAGTTATTAGGTAGGATTTGAGTCGAATGTGGGTTTCGCGATCAGTGAGGCCTATGGGGCGCAGATTAACTAGTTTTCACCGTTTGGGTTGTTACCGTATTTGCATGAAAGGGGCTCACGCGTTACAATGTCCCTCGCCGTTAATTCCTTCACACGTAATCTCATAATAATTATAAGTGAGATACCTATATCGTAAATGTACACTGTAATGTGATAAGTATACTTTACAGTACGCTACAGACCGTGTGCTTCAATGCCACATTCATTTTAATCCAGGTTATACCTCATGATGGGTGTCATTTCTGAGGAAAGTAGCTATGTCTATGTTCATCTCATCCAAAACCTAAAATACAGTTACGATTCTTACGATGCGTTCATTTACTTATTTAATAGTCCATTGTATGTCAGTTTTAAGACTCCTCACCGTAAAACCTAATACCTTAAACTTTTCTAACAACATAAACGAACAACTTTATCTGCTCCAATAATTCATGAATAAAAATGTAGATAGGTGTACATTCGAAAAAGCGTCTCCTTTTTATTTTTCCTTGTAAATATTATAACTAGATTAAAATTTTATAACTGGAAGCTTGCCACCCAAATGAAGGGACATCATTTAATGCTTTGATCGCTGTTTGAAAAATGCATAATGATTTATTTATTTCTACAATGGTGACACATTTTCAACATTATTTATAAATTGCCATTACGTTAAAATCTTGTTTATTTCTATAATGATTCACGAAACCAACAAATGTTTCTCCTACAACATCGACATTTTTACTAACACTTTTCAAAACTGTACAGGGTGGACACATTTAAGGTGTTACAAACTTTAGGAGTCGATTCTAAAGCTCATTCCTAATAAAAAGTTCTTCATGGTGATTATTTTTTTTTAAAGCTTTGTTTTCGAGTCATTTAATTTTTAGCTTTTTTCCCCCTCGTGTTTTGTACCTTATGACTGGAATGGATGATTTATGACCCCTTAAAATCTATGTAAGCTAAAAAAAAAAAAAAAAAAAGTATAGAAATGATAGTAAAATTTTATATCTCTCTGATGCCAAACCAAAACTTGTTTAGCACACGTGATGCCTAAGAAAGGAGGCAATACAGAAAATTTAGAAAAATTCCTTAAATTTCAATTCTTTCATTCGTTTTCCTGCTCCAAATGACATATTTATTTTGAGAGCACTCTTGAGGAACACCTTTCTGATAATCTCAGTTTTCCAACGGAATAGTCAATGTTACTTTGACTCTGCTTATTAGCAAAGAAAATCATGCTTTAATATTTTGAAAAACGTGTTTTTTCCATGAAAACTCAGGTTTTTTCGATATATGACCCTCTAAAAAATGCAAGTTTCAGGCCGGTTCTCATCACCATCACCATCATCGATTTATTGTTGACGTACAGCAACGGTACATAACAAACGTCATAAAAGTATAACAACGTTTTTTTCCAATAAATAGAATGGCAACATTTGTGGATATCCCCAACTTTGTTGTACCCGAGTAGTACACTTCAACTAACAAGTTTATCCTTAAAAACACATAAAATTGATCGTAACAAATAAATTAAAAAATTGTGGGTAAAATTGTAAAACTCTCTTATAACAAAGATGAAGATATCTGCAAGCGTTACTATCTAATTCAGCGGGAATAAATACGAAGAAATCAGCTCCAAACCAGCATTGTCATAGATGGTAGTTTTTCAAGAAAACCACTATTTTATTGGGAAAAAAATAACACTTTTACAAAATATTAGGCATATTTTTCTCCATTGATAAGCAATGTAAAAGTAAAGTTAACTATACCGTTGAAATGCCGAGGTTCTTAGAAACTTTTTCCCCAAGAGTACCTTCAAAGTAATTTACGAAAGAAAAAAAAGAAGAAAGTCAAATTCTGAAAAACTTCCTAAATCTGCCCTTTCGCCTTTTTTTAAAGCATAAAGTGTGCTTAAAACTCGGCCCTTCGGGCCTCGCAAGGGGCTCCGCCCCCCTGGACCCCCCCGGATGTTATTACTTTGAGCCTGATTGCTAAAATGTAAAAAACATGGAATCATGTTTTAGCTCCTCGCTCTCACTTTATTATAGAAATGATCACGACGATTGAGCTCTTGTGAGATGATGATCTCCTAATAGAAACTCGCGAGTAAACATTCACTTTATTATAGAAATGATCACGACGATTGAGCTCTTGTGAGATTATGATCTCCTAATAGAAACTCGCGAGTAAACATTCACTTTATTATAGAAAGAGGCTAAAGAGGCTACATACGAAATTACAGCTTCCTATAGTGTAAAGTATAGAAATTACCTATTAAAATTATTTAACCACCGCTTCACAAATCAAACCGTTCTTGCAATATTCGGATCACCTGCTATGAATCACATAATCGAAACACCAGCTCAATGAAATCATCGGAAATTAACAAGCGGTTGCAATCATGTTCACAATATCAATAATTGAGAATGATCACCTGTGTGTAAACAATTATTCATATAACCATGCTCATAACTCAGCTTGTTGGCCACGCACTTCGCAGTAGTTAATATAGTATGGTTGGATAAATCGAGAGCTTTCGAACGAATGGTCAACGAATTCTGTGGGATGAAAAACGAGGAAGTATCATATCCCTAGCAACGACTCGGTTGTAAGCGGAAATCATCACAATTATTGGCGCTACTTTCATCTCACTTTTCGGCGGGGGATCCATCGCTAAAACATGATTCCATGTTAAAAAGTTAAAAGAAAAAGAAAGATAGGAAATTTAACGCTCATTCCAAGAATTTACTTATTTTTGAGTTGACAAGCGTTTCTGATTTTTTTTTTTTTTTTTTTTTTTCCTTTGCCGTTAACGAGAGTAAAAATAAAAAGTTCCAGTCATGCAGCATGATCGTATGAGCGAAGTTTAGTAAATTATCGTACATATAATGTTAAATTGTTTTGAAAATTCAGGACTTTGAGTAAAAATGAATAGATGCCTACCGATTTGATGATGAAAAACTTCCTCTAAAAAATATTCTGCAACTCAAGATTATTGCGCCACATTTCTATCTCCCTACCGCTTTAGGAACTCCCTAATTTTCGGAATACATTTTTGTGTAACCTGTGATGGACATGGGTTGTTCTTCCTTCTCGATTCCTGCAACTGCCGCATCTTGGGATAGTTCCTGGGTTTTTTGTTTCAGGATTCCCTCTCGGTTAGGAGGTTATTTGCCTCTACCCTTTGAAGAGGCATCTACTCCAATTCCATCGCCTTCTTGTTATATGTTGCAGAGCTTGGTTTCGACCCCCCACCCCCACAAAAAAAACTGAAATTGGGATTGGACAAAGAATCTTGAAAATCGTTTGAGGATTATGGCCTAGGCAGCGTCGAAAAAAAGTTCACACGCACAAAGAGCCGGAGAGAGAGAGAGAGAGAGAGAGAGAGAGAGAGAGAGAGAGAGAGAGAGAGAGAGAGAGAGAGAGAGAGAGAGAGAGAGAGAAACTATATATATATATATATATATATATATATATATATATATATATATATATATATATATATGTACTTGATTAGTGATTGTCATATTGCTGAGGTAAGCCCAAACAGCAGTTCAGACTTCATTAAAAAGCTTACCTAAACTAATTTTCAGCGTTACCATTGTTTTTCCGTTACACATCTACACTTATTTCAATTGCAAATGTTTATTTGATGATGAGCTATATTTATAACATATTATTTCTTCTTTTCCATAGTGTAGACTCAGAGTGCGATTAGGAAATTTCACGATAGATAGGTTTTTTTTCAAAAGATGAAAGGTTTTGATAACTACACACCTCGAACAAATTAAGGGATCACTTTTTCTTGTAGGCGTCAAAGACCCCAGATCGATCGGACCAAGTTCACAATATATTTCATGATTAGGTTCCCAGTGTAGATGGGATGCACCTTATTCTTTTTTTTTTTTTCCTCAAGCACTGAGAAATACCAGCAATATGAAGCTCCGACTTGAGCCAAAACAGAATGGAATCAAAGCATTTCTCTCAACAGAAGTAACCCCTTCCCCCTACTTTCCCCCCATAATTTTTGAGATATCGAAGTAAAACTCAGAGAGCGTTTATGGGGTGCTAATACTAAGTTTCAAGCAAATAAAATTCAGAAGAAAAATCTAAAAATTTTTTGGACTACCCAAAGGGAAGGGGAGTATTTGGATTCTTATAAAACAATTTTTCCATTTTTAACGGAATGACGCCTCATTTCAAAGATTTTTTAGTGCTGAATACAAAGGTGAAGCCAGAATTGTGATATGTTATTCCGTTCTTGGATTAGAGCCGATAATCACGAAGAAGCAATATTCATTCTCTTTTGGATCAAGTCGGAGCTTGAAAACGCTGGTCTTTCTCCGTGTTTGAGAAAAAACAAAAAGAATAGGATGCACCCCATTTCCATTAGGCACCTAATCATGAGATTAAATATGAACGGTGTCCGAATGATCTGGGGTCCTTGGCGTCTACATAATTAGAGATTCTTTTGAGGTGTGTATAAACATTGTTTAGAATATTCCTCTCCACACTATAAAGCTTGTAAAAATAATCTTTAAAATTCAATTTCTGCGATAGTCATTATAAGTTTGGATCATTGTGATCTTGCCGAGGATCCATGTTATCGGGAATTCACAAATTATCGTCCGTGAGTTTGGCAGATCACCGTATAGTTGTATTCAAGTTGAAAGTCGTAAAGCCATACGTTATGACCCCAGTCTTGCGAGTTATCAGCTCGTTTTATGCCCCGCTAGAGCACGCTATAACTTACCCGCTAGGTAACGGCCCTAAATTATTACGCTAATACCCTGTCATCTTGGGGCTCTGTCACTTCCAACTGAATTTCAACAAGTTGTAAAAGAGGTTATGATTTTAGATACTGAGTAACATGGTACTTCCATATGATCTCGTTCGAGGATATAATTATTATATACAAACTACTCAGTTTTTTCATTCCTATACCCCGAAGCAAATCTTTAGGTGTGGGACTAATTGGTGAATATTCTCATTATATTCGATACGGATGTATGATCAGAAGGGCCTAAACGGGTCATGAAATCAAATACGTATAGGTACATCACTACCATATAAAACTTACCGACGCCGACGTAAGCAATAAATTTTAGATGGTGGTGACAACCTTCTCTCCAGAAAACAACAAAAAGCGGGAAATTCGAGTTATTGCAGTCGGTATACAAGCATTTATACTACCGATCCTCATCAAAATAGATGAATTATGACGTCAGCAGTTTTTCTGCCTTCTAAAAGTAACCTAAGAGTCTGTTACACCCTCGTGTCAGTGTCACCTCAGCAGATTGGACAGATTATGTATGATATCGTTAGTTTTTTAATATCAAAATACTAGTAATAGAAGAACTGGTATTAAATCTAGAGGGTTCTTTCCGCTAATAGTAATTGTAAAATTACATCTAAATGCCCTTTGGAGGAGTCCGTCGTCACTAGCAAGTCGAGTAACAGAGGCGAGCGCTAGATCAATGTAAGGACATCATCATCAGGCCGTCGAAGCAGTACTGTTTGATGCTGTTAGTGTTAGTGAACAGGTAAGATTAGTTGTTACTCCAATGATTGAATCTAAGAGGCATGATGTGATTATGCATTAAATCTCAATGCACTAGATTTATTTGGTCACGTAACGATTTAAGCTGGTGCCAAACAATATGATTTCAGCATGGAAGAGGGTTGCTCAGGTTAAGGCGAAACTTTCTCAATGGTAGGTAAGTAATAAGTTTATAAGTTAATGGAAGAGAGAAAATTATAATCATCGAAGACGAGAAGGAAAAAAGGCTTGCTGTAGAGGGAAATCCTAATTAGAACCATTTCAATTCTTCTGGGCTGTCACTTGTTCTGAAAAGATAAAAGAGCTGGAGAAGCTGACGGGTGTTCCGGCATTCATCTGAAACGAGAAGAAATGGGAAGATGTTCGCTCTCTGTTCTCTAAATGACTCGCTCTTTTGTGCATTAAGTAATCTGTCTCCACCTGTAGACTTACTTCCACAGTTACTGAATAGTAAACTATTAGGAAGTTTATCTCCTTGAATTCAGAGACATTTCACAGAGAGATCAGAAACTAATCGTGTAGCTAAACTTATGAGCTAATTTATCTGTTTAATAATGATTTAATAACTTTTCAACTTATTTTACACTCTCAATTATTACTAAATAGAACATACAAAATTAATGTGAAATTTCATGCTGGGAAATGAACTTAAATTTCATTAATTTTGCGATTAAAAGAACGAGTTTTCTTCTCATAAAATTAGTAGTTAACAATTTCATTGCTCAAAACGTACGAATGCAGCAATATTATAATCGATAATTCACGAAAATTCGCTCATACGACCATCTGCATGACTACTATTCATAATCTTTAATTTTCCACAGACAGGAGTGGACTCGATATTATTAAACTTCAATGAAATTCAAAATAGACTATGGTTTCTATCCAATACTGCTGTCAGTTCGAAATAGTCCAGAAAGATACAGGCAAAAATGGACTGTCACAAAACTGAGGAGAGCCGGGAAATTCGATGCGTTTAGGCCAACTGACAGTGTGTGGCGCAGGGCATTTGAGATCACGATCCGTCAGATATAGGCCTGTCGTCGATCTCTTGTCAGTTCCTACTGTATGGGCGATCCCGATTCTGCAGTTAAGCTGACAGTGTGTGTGGAGTCCTTAAGAAGAATACCTACAAGTTCATTTTCATATTTTTCTTTCGTTTTTTTCCAAACTCATCCCTACATCACGGGATCTTTTGCAGCTTACTATCTTTGCGGAGTGCTGCCCTAAGATTTTATACGTTCATTTACAATGTTTGTTTCATTTGCAAGCTAACCATAGGCATGACCTACTCCGTATGCCCTGCACATACTAGTCCAGATGGGCAACGTTTCGGGGTTTCGGGGTTTCCCCGTAACAAGACACGGGATAAGCTGATATAGTATATTGATAATAACGAAATTAGAAACTATCGAAGAGAAACATGTGATGGAGTATGTATCACAGAACTTTTTTTTTTATTTTTATATAAAACAAAAAGTGATCAGTCATGCAGCATGACTAAGAGAGCGAATTTTCAAAGAAAAGTAGCGGATAACATTAAATTAGGCACTTAAAATCTGATCATTGAGGCCAATCATGTCCTGAATAAAACTGAGGGGACAGCCGTGTGACAAGATCACAAAGAAAATGTTAGAATACGCAGCCTAAAACTACCGCCAACTTCGACATCCTAAGTTTTGATTGTTCTGGGAATGCGCATCTTGCAGATCTGACTTCACTGTAGACTTATTTAATCAACAGGAAGCTTAATTTGCATTATGTATTACATATACATTATTGAATTTACAAAAACTACAGTACTGCAAGATAAAATTTTAATTATAAGAATTTATCTGGTGGAAATTAAAACAATAAACTAAAAGATATTTACTGAGAAGGAGAAGAGGATTAGTCTTTAATTTTGAGAGGGTAGAATTGACAAAATCAAACTGGGGTTCGAAGTAAAAAAGTTCCATTCATGCAGCAGCATCGAATGAGCGAAATTTCGTAAATTATCGTGGTATATAAAGTAAAATAGTTTTGAAATTTGAGATTTTTGAGTGCAAGGAAATTGTTAGCTATTAATTTTACCGAAAAAGAGTATTCTACATAATGATCTGCAACTCAAGAAGAGATTTTGAGTTTCTAGTTTTATTTGCAGTTTTCATCGATTTTTAGCAAATTTTAATGAAATTTAAGTTCATTTTTCAGCATAATTTTGAACATAAATCTTTGAATGTTCTATTTTATACTTAATGAACGTTATTTGAACACTATCCTATTGTAAAATACAAATTTAACAATTTTTAGTTGTTTTTAGCCATTTTTAGTGTTCAGCACATTTTCTGAAATTTGGCCTACAATATTGCCGGCGAATAAAATTATTTATCTTTTCGTTTGGAACACTTGATTTTTTTTTGCACATACACACACACAAACACACACAGACACAAACACATACACACACACACACACACACACACACACACACACACACACACACACACACACACACACACACACACACACATATATATATATATATATATATATATATATATATATATATACGTGTGTGTGTTTCCACCAGATAAATTCTTATAATTTAAATTTTATCTTTAAGTACAGCTGTTTTTGTAAATTCAAAACAAACACACATACACAAATGCAAATCAAATCACGCATGCAATGCAAATCACGTTATACATAATGCAAATCAAGCTTCCCATTAAATAAATAAGTCAACAGTGAAGTCAAATCTGCAAGACGCGCATTCCCATTACAATCAAATCTTAGGATGCTGGAGTTGGCGGTAATTTACCGCCATGCGCCTGGTAATGTGATTATTATTCCAGCCGTCTCAATGAAATCTGAGTGTTCAACTTTTTTCTGCTTGTATTATTGAATTAACGTGTGGAAGCAATACCTATTACACTAGCATTTATAGTACCATACTAGCGTCTAACAGGATCATGATTACTTGATATCAAGAAGCGCTTTTAGCAAATTTTCAAAGAAAAAAGGAGCTATTTAGATGGCTTTGAAATTTAAAAGTCGGTAGGAAGGGTCGGGGATCCCTTACAAATCCGTTTCATTCATCAAAGAACACGATTCTAGATTTTAACGTTCTATCGTAGGTATATAGATATATATATAGGGTGTATTTCCAGACGATAACTCCCTTTAAAACGACGTAAAAACCATCTTAAAAAACATTTATGGTAGGTACTTTAGGGAGATGGGAAATTCAACACTCATTCCAATGGTATAATTAAATTTGTATTTTGTCAGGTTATTAAGGAATTTATAGCCTCAGAAAATTATAGCCTTTTAGTGAGTCAAGGTCGAAATCATGAAAAATTTCTTAAAAATTGAATAACTCGAGAACTAAGTGTTTAAAAAATCTCTATGTGGAACTTTCGGTCGGAAATTAGTAGCAGAATACGTCGTTGAAGTTTTCCGGGTATACCGTGCGACACCCTGTATATATATATATATATATATATATATATATATATATTGATTTGAGGTATTACAGAAGGTTGGAAAAAGATAGGAAACACTTAAATGAACTTACAAAATTGAGAGAATATTTCGCTGTGTCAGCGTCGTCAGCTCTGAGAGCTATATATATATATATATATATATATATATATATATATATATATATATATATATATATATATATATATGTATATGAAAAAGCGTTACACTCTAAAATTGTTTCAGAATGCCTCAAAACGCATTTCAATTAAGGATACTTTCGAAAATCTTGATTTAAAAAATTTGGGAGCCATTGCGATAGCTTAATTTTGTACGAAAATTTGCTACGGCAAGTTGGCACTGCGTGGAAGACGGTGAAGAGGACGGTTCTGCTGGTAGTTGGTAGATGGGAATGGAACGTAGGAAGGAAGAGGTGATCGAGTAGTACTACGAGATGTTAAGAAAATTATTTTTTAAAGGTGCGTCGGAGAATCGATGAGGTTGTTCACAATCTTGTAGAGCAGTGTAAGATATGCTGAGGTTCAGCGATTAACCTGGGTTCTTAGATGGCATCTTTGCAGCACTTTATCATATTTTATATCATGAGAGATGGTTCCTAACTTGATTTTACTTTGTACCCAATAGAGGCGATACTAGTGAACTGCGCACAATAGAGACTAGACTGGCGAAGCGTACTCTAGAACGGGTAGGACGAGTACTTTGTAAAGTCCCTCAATGGTCAGGAGATTCGAGAACTTACTCGTTTTTCTCTTGATAAAGCCAAGCAAGCGCGTGGCTTTCCCCGCAAGTGCCCCAACATGCCCACAGAATTCCTGTTACGCGTCACAGAGCACACCCGCATCAGTCGAATCATGCGTCCGCCGCACGGGGGGGGGGGGGGGGGGGATCCGTTAAGGTTGTAATGGTAAATAACTGGGTTAAAGCAAAGGTGGTTTAATAATCGCCATTCCTCTAAACGTCCAATAGTATGACGTAAGGCTTCACTGTCTGATGGGGAGCTAATGTGACGGAAGATCTTGTGATCGTCGACAAAGAGCAAACTGACTTCACTGCTATTTCATATCATACATTAGCGTGTATGAACCATTACGTGTATGAACCATCACGTGTATGAATCATCAGCTTGGTGTGAACCATTATTCATTTTCTTCACGATGTATACCTGTTAATAATCTCCATTTATTTTGGGATTGAATGTTTATTTTCCTGGCGTTATTATTGAGCACCGTAACTTCAAATTTATCCTTAATAAAATCCTGGACGAAGAGCTCTTCTGTCCCATAGTATTTATTAGTGGGGAACGGGGGCACATTTTTGGCATGTTTCCTTTCACTTTGATTTTTGAGAACCTTGGAATTTTTAGATTTCAATGTTATAACGCCACTTTGAGCGGCCCCACCCTAGCTCAGTGGAGTGGGTCTTCAAATTTAAATTCCCAATTTAAATCATAAAAATAAATAAATTAAGTAAAAAAAAATTAAGGGAGAGATAGCCAGAATAATAATTATTATACTTCTGCGTTGAGCGCCACTAATTTCCAATTTTTGAGTTTGTAATTTAGGGGAAGAATAAAAATTAGAACGAAACCCCTAATGAAACACCAGCCGAAATCATAAAAATAACTTTGAGAGAGAAGTTCACTGAAAAGAAGAGATTGCCTTTAAATTGAAATAAACGGAACTGTAATCTTCAACCAACAATATGATAATATGCAATTTGGCACACCGTTCGAAAACGCAACTCGACTCAGAGGGCCGAGGTTCGAGTTCAGCCGACCACCAAACTCACCGCTCCGAATCCTGCCGCCTATACTAAGAGGAAGGGGGACCTATTGCTATTCCTATTTTCTATTTTCCATTAAATTCTAAACTTAGCAACTATGGGGACGACTTAAGTTTAAATGCGGCGTCTGGCATTCGGAGGGCGACGGAGAATTTTAAATCGAACCTGAGTCCGTCGGCTTGAACGGGGTGCGCAAGAACCCCACAAACGTAGGGTTCTTAGAGAGTATGGGGTAGGCTGGACCGCAGGCCCAGCGATTCTCAAACTGGCGATTTAGGGCTACACTTTTAGAACGGGCGTAGGTTCTTCTTTACATGAAAAATACCTGTAGGACGAATTTGATTGTACACAAATTCAATACGTTGACCGACAGCCAGGGACTGGTCCGAATCATCAAAGCAGCGATTATCCTGCGGGTGGCAGATGAGTTTTTTCCAATGGAAAAACAAATTCGCATCGATTCGTCGATTAAATTTCGCACGGAATCCTGCTTGGCAGAGGCGACCGGAGTCAAAGCGGAACTCACTTGATCTCGAATCTTCGAGCAGGTGTGAAGGAGTTTATCTCAGTGCAAAAGTGAGCTGGAGTCAGTCGATTTTACCAGCTCCCCAGTTCATTGGTAAACATAAACATCTTGTTACATTGTAACAATGTTCTGGAGAGATACCATCTTTGCGCTTCTTACTTTTAAAAATAGAATCAGTCACTTTTTGGATATCATCCTCATCTAAGATATAATACATGGGGACAGTGGATTGAATAAGTAAGTCCCATGTTTGTGCTCAAATACTTTAATATTTGATCATTAGTTCGACTGGAAAAATCGGACAATGAATGAACGACATCGTGTTAACTATTTAATTCATTGCGTACGTGGACTTTTTTTTATTTATTTTATGAACTGCCCGTGTAGCCTCATGGTGTTACAATCACTTTTCTTTTGTTCAGGCAACTATTTTTGAAAGATCGGGTTCCTCGTAGCTCGTCACCCACTCTGTGTAAACATTCCCAACCACGGCGCGGATCGGTTAGACACTCGATTATTTACTTTACACGAGAGCACTCCGACGTTGACTCCTAAACCACTCGCACATGGCTGATCTCCAATATAGACAACAATAGTTACTCATGGCATTGGGAAACCTTCACAAAACTTGCTCTTGAAAAGAAAATTAGACTTTTAATTCTCCTTCTCGGATTGTAGGTCATATCAAGTTTAAATATCTTATATATATGCCAAGCCAACCGTGTTATAGTAAATACGGTATGTCCTGGAATAAGTTATATAAATGAATTTCTACATAAATTAATATATGAACGCCTTAAATAGATGGTACGTTTGTGAAATTAGTAGGATCTCCTCAGATTATTTGGGCATTTCTCTATCATTTAACTTCACGAAAAATTGGATATAAAGTAGGGCAACGGGCCCAATAGTTAGACACTTAAGGTTGCTTTCCCGCTAAAATTCTCGGTATAAAATGAGCTTTTGATCAAATCTTTCAACTCTGTTTCTCATCTTCTCAGAGAAGAAGAGAAATGATAAAATGAATGATGGCCTTGAGAATTATGATAAAATTCAGCACTACAGCAATGGTGATAGTATTCCTCTTTGAGAAAGACCTCTATGGGCTGTTCTAGGACCGTAGAGTCGACCATTTACTCTGACATACACTTGTATTTCACTCAGTAACATAAATATATTTCTCACAAAGTGATCAGGTAGTGCTAACTCCCGGAGAGTCCTAGCCATTTTACTCATGTTCACATTGTCATATGCATTGGATACGTCCAAAAACATACCCAAAGTGGTTTTGTTCATTGATAAATTAAGTTGCACATCGCTTACTAACTTCGTAACCGCATCCATCTTAGATCGACCAGTCCTGAATCAAAACTGGCTCTGTGGAATAAGGTTTTCATGCTCAACCCACCATTATAGTCTTGTCTTGACCATTATTTCGAGAGTTTTGAGTAGACAAGAAGTCAGAGAAATCGGGCGGTATAAGGTATACTCCTTTGGGGGTTTTTCCTGGCTTTCTAATGGGAACTACCAGTACAGTTTTCCATTCTTCAGGAAACTCACATATCTCCCAAAATTTATTGTAGAGCTGCAGTAAAACCTTCTTCATGGAATAAGGCAAATGTTTAAGGAAACTGTAGTGGATTTGGTCCATTCCAGAGATGTATCATATTACCCCCGATGGCATTATCCAACTCTACCATATTAAAAGGCTGATCCAAGAAATGTGGTGTTGACCTCGGATATATTTGCTGCTCTGAAATTTCGGAAACGTAATCCAGAGTCAGGGACAGTAAAAAAAGTTCAATTCGTTCACCTTCAGGTAAAACACCTCCAACATTCAATTTAGAGTTCTTCAACTTTCGGATTTTATTCCAAACCTCTCTTATTGGCGTTGACTTGATTAAGGAATCACAAAAAAAATTTTCCATGATTCACGTTTTGTCCTTATTCGCTTTGCTACAGAGGCCAATCGCTTTGCTTCCAGAAAATTTGAAAGATTGGGGTTGTTTTTGTATTCTCTGAACGGTCTTTTCCTATCATCAACAGAATTAGCACAAGTGTAATTCCACCAAGGACTATCGAGCTTCGGCCAACGACGGCTATTTTCAACTTATCCATCCAGGAAATTAACCGTTATAGTTGATCGTTATTTTACAATAAGACCTCCTTCTTCCACCTAACTTCTGGGCCACAAGCCAGTTTGAAAAAATAGCACAATCATGCAACCCGTTGATTCTGACCATTGCATAATCAACCTGTCCTGTTGAAAATTGCTCATAATTCCCTATTTTAATCATAAATGTTTATCTGCAGTTCTAGAATAATCATATTTGTACCAGAAGTTATGTATAATACACAATTCATACCTCGTTGAGGTTGACTAAAATCGATCTCAGACCACCGCTTCGATATATGGGTCGAATAGGAAAAAATTCTGTTCTTGACGGATTAGAATTACATCATCCGAACCCAAGGAAAGTTAACTTTTATTTGGAAAAACATAATTTTTGGGAAATCGAGTTTTTATGAATCAGAACTTCGAGACTCTTGCGAATTTAATCACGACAGCATGCGTTTTAGCGTTTTTTCTCATTCATTTTCAGAAAAATTTTTCTCCTGTTACCAACATAGAAATAATTTGGGGGAGGAAGGGGGGGGGGGGGAGGGGGGCATTTCTATTCATAATGCCAAGAAAATAGGATGGGCTTCACGAAAAAAACGCTGCAAATTATTTCACAAAGGTTTATTATTTTTTCAATTGAGTTTGATCGTAGTTTTAGTTGGCTTGCGTACGTCATAAGGCCCGTCCAGACTCCTTGGACGTGTCCTATTTCGAGTTGCCACAACCTATACTTCTATAATTATATACGCATTATATTTCTCGATTTGAGCTCCTATCTATTCAAATAGTTATTGCCTTAATAATATCATTATCTAAGTACGTACGAAAAGTCGAGAGGATATGTTATTAAATATGCGTAGGAAAAGCATTGATATTAACACATAAATATGACCTAGAAAAAAACATATATTCATGCCTCGAAGGAACGCTGTATCCACCTCAAGGTGCCGCGGTGTATTATATGGGTAGAACACGTAAAAGTAATACATTTAATATCCATTCTCCTACACCCCTTTGCTACGCCCCTGATCACTCCAGCCCCCACAAGGAGGACGCCGCGGCGCCTCCTCTCACTCCACCCCCCGCTCACCCCCCTCACCACCCACCGTGACCCCCTGCCAGGCGTGCTTCTAACACGTCTAACACTCAAAAACGTCGAAAAATACACTTTTTTCGCCCGTTTTTGGCCCATAGCATTTATGCGAGTAAAGCGATCGGGATGGTCAAACGTTAGGACCAACTAGACCCCAAATGGAGTCTATGTGCGAAAGAACGGGTTTTTTAAGTAAATTCTTAGGCCTTTTATGGCCCGGACGGCGAACGGCGGACGGCGGACGGCGAACGGCGGACGGCGAACGGCGGACGGCGGACGGACATTTCAAATTTGGATTCTACGCACCTTGAAACGTAAAGTGACAAAGTTTGAGGGGGGTTATAAAAATTTTTTGCTACACGATCACATAGGCTTATTATTGGAAATAATAAACCAAAAGGCAAAATCAACACCCTTGTTCCCATAATACAAGAATACTAGAAAGTCCAATCAAATTTGAAAAAATAGAAGAAAAGAAAAAAACGATAAATCTGTCTTCTTCCTCAACGTCCAGTTATTAAATTTTTAGGAGATGATAGGATGAAGATGGTCAAGTCTTTGATGATTCGTCAGTTTTTCTCAGGAAAATTCAGAAAAATTAAATATGATAAAATTCATAAATGGAAAAACGTTGTCAAAAGCTTGTTTTCTGGGAAGGTCGCTTTGGAACAAGACAGGCCGATTACAATATGACTTGGTATATTTATTTAATTTTCTATGTAAAAGAATAAACAAGAGATAATCATTACCTCAAAAGGAGAGAAATTGATCGAGAATGTAATATATAGGTACAAAGAATTTAGGGTGCTCCTATTTAAGATGATCATGGTGACAACTGTTCCAGACATCACTTCTGCCTCTTTCTGTAAGGATCACGCTTATAAGGGTAATACTCTCTTTACAGCGTAATTCTTGATGTCAATAATTCGAATATAACCAGGGGAAAGATATTCGTTAAAAATAGAGCTAAATTGTTTGATAATTTTCAAAAAGTACCAATGGAATAACAAGAGGACTGTTTCTAACCTAATAATTCAAAACCCACTGAAATACTTCACTAGTTTATGGGGTGAGACTTCAGAAAGCTGATAAAGGGTGTGCGCTATTGATTTTGGAAGGAGAGGTTGCAGAACCTCAAACAAGATGGTCATGTATTTAATTGGAGGTGTTAGGTAAGGCTGGGATCCCGTGTAAGCAATTGACCCTAATGGAACCCCGCTCTCGCCCAATGATTGTCCTTGTCTAAATAACCCCTTTTAAGAACATCCTATTAATTCCCTTTACCATCCCAAGCTCTTTACCTCTTCCAAATTGAAGGAACCCCTTCGCAAGCAACGTTTTTGATAAAATTAAATATTCAGCAATTTTTAAATATTTGATTTAAACAAAAATTCTGTCAGGATCAAAAATGCATTCAGATATAAAAACAAACATTGAGATGTCATGTATATTACGGAATTCTTGAATTGGAAGCTTTTTCTTTAAAACCGATGTTCTCCAAGGTCCGAAATTTGACTTTTCCAACACGCCCCCTCAAGTAAACGCCTGGAGACCCAGTGTTTGGGAACATACTCCATGCTTCAGATGTGAAGTCGACTTAGTCACAAAATCAGCTGGCATACGTTCAGTCTGCATCTATTTCATCATTTTATTATTAATGGCTTATGTGAGATTTTCTAGTATATCAAGTGCGCCTTGGTTATCGTTCCTCAGCAAGAGCGCCCCTTCGATTGGATGCCCTAGACCGGCAAAGAGTCGTTTCAAGGGGCGTATGAGCGTTTACTCCCATGCCCGAAAAAAGTTGATCATTTACTCCCGCAGTTTTTCGCTGCGTGCAAAGCGAGGAAACCGGGGAAGAAGACCGTTGCTGTTTACTCCGCTCCAGAAGATGTGGTAGTTGCAGTTTACTGCAGCCTGAAGTGAAACCCCCACAAATTTTCCTTCCCACTTGAACAGACTTAGGACTCTCCAAAAGTTGAAGGAGTGGTTAAAAATTTGAGGTTCGCATTATGTCGGGAAATCCGACAATCGACTAAAATCCCTCCCGATTTAGGAAGACGTCAAGATGTTAAAAAAAAAACTAAAGCGTCTCGAGGAGAGAGTTGTCAGAATGCGAATATGTAGGTACCGCCGAATATATCATTGTTCTGCCACTTCATCCTCACTTTCAGCCTCAGCCTCGAAGTGAGGTCGCAGGCTTGTGGGATATCTTTTTCAAGAATTTGTAGGTTGAAATCTCACCGCTCATCTGCCACCCAATAAAATTTTCAACCCCCTTTTTGCCCTTGTCGAGTTCTTTCCTTGGTTGGATGATGGAAATTGCTTGGATGATTATGCCTCCCATTAAATGTGACCTTCCCACTTTCGGTTTTCAAATACACGATGCATTTTCACGAAACCTTTGCCGCACAGTACCACCTTTCACCCATCGCAAGCATTTTGTGAAAATTAAATTTAAAACCTTCATGGAAAATTAACTTTCCTCCTTGTTTCGAGCCCCCCGCGACCTGAACTGTAGCCATTGCGCAAAAAAAAACTGACTCGGATCTTTCCAGGGCAGCGATAACATGTGAGCAGGGGTAAACGATAACGACGTTGATTTTTGATTTGTCGGGAGTAAACCGCACTCGCTGTTTACAAGCAGCATTACTGTTTACTCCGTCAGTTCCGATCCTACTCGAGTAAACGATCAAACTCCCGTTTCAAGGAAGTGTTTCCTTGATAGTATCTGTCGATGAATGATATTCTGCTTTCGTAGTAAATGCAGCCACAGTTGGCTGCTTCAGTGATTCCCAAGATACTGATCCTCCAGCGGACATCATAAACACCAATCCACTGAATGATCTTGGGTCAAGTAAGCGATTTTCCCAATCAGCTTCCGCTAGCCCAATCAGCGGCTGATCGGTTTTCCGATAGACCAACTACTTATCAGCTCACCTTTCAGATACCCGATAATGCGCTTTACTGCCTCCCAGTGCGTCTCTGTGTATTTATTATTATATTGGCTCAGACAGTTTACGGCTAAAGCTATGTCAGGTCTAGTTCCTATGGCTATGTAATAGGGAACCCGTCAGTGATCTAAAAGGTAGCCGATTCATTCCATCCTCATTGGTCATAACATAATTTAATTTTTCATTCACTTCAAGAGGTGTGGAAACTGGTTTGCTATTTTCCATTCCATCCCTTCTGATTATTTCCAAAATATATCTTTTCTGTGATAAGAGGATTTCTCCCTTTTTCTTGTATTCGAACTCTATACCCGATCATCAGTAATGAAAACACCCTATATCTATTGTCCTAAATTTTTCATTAGTTTTATCCTTCACCTCTCCCAATTTTTCTGGATTCTTGGAAGCCAATGTTTGGTCGTCAACGTACACCATCACGTACACAGTATCTTCGCCATCATATTCCTTGTGAAGGCATCTGCGGTTTTCTTGCCGAACCTTTAACTTTTTCTACTCACCATTGACTTAAATTTTTCTTCTTCGACTGCGATTGCTTCAATCCTTACAATTACGCTTTTCCATACGGCATACCATTTCAGCAAATTTTCGTAGAAAATGAAGCTATTGAAATGGCTCGGGAAAATTATAAAATCAACATTTTTGAAAAATTGTCTTCATTGAAATACGTTTTGAGGCATTCTCAAACGATTCGTGAAGTTTGCGCTTTTTCATATTAATAAATATACGTATATATGTGTCATTCCAGACAATGACTCTCCTTAGGATTGAGATAAAGATTCCGTTCTTGCGCCGAAAAATCAAGCTTTCCAAACGGAAAGAAGGGGTTTGTTGGCCTGCACTGTGTGAGTACATTAAATTGGGCAAATTTGAAAAAATTTGCTGAAAAAATCACTAAAAATGGTTAAAAATTGTTAAATTTATAATTTTTAGCAGAATATTGCTCAAATAAAGTTGATGAAATATAGAATAGAACAATAAAAAATTCATTTACAAAATTATGCCGAAAAACTCACTTAGATTTCATTAAAATTTGCCATACAATCGATAAAAGCTAAATATCCAAAATCTTTTTTTTTTTTTTTTTTTTTTTTTTTTTTTGAATAGCAGATTAATATTTAGAATTCGTTTTTTGTCATAAAAATAATGGTTCATTTCAAAACAACTTTACTTGATATAAAACGAAAATTCGCTCATACGATCATGCTTCATAACAGGAACTTTTTTCCAGTTTCCTAGTCTTTAATCATATTTTTAGCTATATTTTGTACATTTTCAGTTTCATTTGAAATCAAGTCTCGCAAGGATCCCTCAAAATTTTCAGGGACTCCCATGAATATATTCTGATCCAATTCCCCACTTAGATAGGTTGTTTCGATGTTATGATGGACGGCAAGGGCCATCTTAGGGTACCTACTCTCAGAGAACTCAACCTGACTACTCAACCATTTCGGTCATTGGGTTGTAGTGTCATTTCCCATGTACCATATACCAGTAAGGAAGAAAAATTCCTTTCTAATGGCCTTTCTAGGACGTCTCTCTGCAGCAATGTCTTATAGGCAAGGCTTTGTTAACACGAGGGACGCCTATTGGAATTGATCCGGGGGTGGGGGGGCGACCTAAGCATGAGAGTGGAAAAATATATAACCGCATACACATCCGTTTTAGACCATTATAACACAGAATCCGTGAAACAAACCATAAGTGTGTGTGTGTGTGTGTGTGTGTGTGTGTGCGCCTGTGTGTCACAAATTTTGTCGACGCTGCCCAGGCTACAATTCTTAACTTATTTTCAATAATCTTTCTTTGATGGATCCCAATTTTAGTCTAGTTGTCCATCAAACTGCCGAAATTTCGGATTCCATGATGGAAGAAGAGAAATGGAGGGGTGAAGCAAAAAAAAAAAAAAATAAAAGTGTTTTTTTCGAAAAATTTTGTCGACGCCACCCAGGCTACAATTCTCATTCGATTCTCGTGATTCGTGAATGTTTCAATTAAGATTTCTATAAAGTTGTGGCCTTGTAAGATTCAAATTCACGGTCGGTGAAGGGGTAAAATGGTGGGGGGGGGGGGGCGTTATTTCCGATAAACCATACTTTTAGCGAATTTTCTTAAAAAATAAAGCTATTGCAATGGGTCCAAAAATTTTCAAAAATTTTCTTCATCGAAATCTGTTTTGAGGCATTCTGAAATGATTCCTGGGTTTTGACGCTTTTATATATATATATATATATATATATATATATATATGTATGTATATATATATATATATATATATATATATATATATATATATATATGTACATATGTATGTATGTGTCATTCCAGACGATAACTCTTGATAGAATTGAGATAAAAACTTCGTTCTTTCGCCAAAAAATCAAGGATTTTAAAAGAAAGGATGAGTTCGTTGGACAACACTTTTTGAGCACATTAAATTGGTCAAATTTCAAAAAATGTACTAAAAAAATCTCTAAAAATGGCTAAAAACGGCTAATTTATCGTTCAATTTATATTTTTTGGTAGAATATCGCTCAAATAAAGTTTATTTACTATAAAATAGAACATCCAAAAATGTATGTACACAATTATGCTGAAAAATGTACTTAAAATTCATCAAAATTGGCTAAAAAATCGATAAAAACTGCAAAAAAATCTATAAATTCAGAACCTTTATTTGAATAGCAGGTTATTATTTAGAATACATTTTTTGCCATAAAATTAATGGTTAACGATTTCCTTGCATTCAAAAAGCTCAAATTTCAAAACAATTCAACATTATACAATACGATAATTTACAAAAATTCGCTTATACGATCATGCTGCATGAATGGAACTTTATTCTTCTCTTATTTTAGTTCTCACCAAAATTTTATACAATCCATCCATAGGGACGTCCCTATGCATGCATGAATGCATGCATTACTTACCAATATGTTTCCTATCCTCAAATTTTCCCCCAAAGGTGCTTCGCGTACAGATACCTATCTCAGCAGTACGAAATATTTCATCATGAGATCCACTTACATGGGGATTTTCTGACGTCGTATTTAATACTACCATATTGTACTCCTTTCATGGTCTACCTCTTCCACCATTTCTAACTATCCAAAGTCTTCCTTCTAGTTCGGCCACGAACTAGTTCTAAATTTTCGATCACATCTTCCAAGATTTCAGTTTCTCAGGAATGGCATCAACTACATGGGCATTGAGCATTGCAGCAGATTCAAAACGTGAGCCCTCCGGTTCAGTTTTCATTAGTATTTCCAATTCTTCTTGCTCAATAGGATATGAAAGGATATCATTCACATTTTCTAGTCTTCTCTCTACTACAATACCTTCATCAATGAATTTCAAATCTCGAGTCATGTGAACCCTTTTGTCATATGGAACCAATAATATATATGTTTTTAATGATTGAGAGTATCCTATGAAAATTCCCTCTTTCGATCTGGGTTATAACTTTCTTTTCGCTGATTTATCTGGTGAGTGCCTTTAAGTGAGCCACCACAGGTGGTCGCTCTACCCATAATTCAGAAGCTGTCATATCATCTAGAGCTGCCGAAAGGCATTGATTAAACCGTAAACCACAACATCGAGTAAGCCGCAGATGCAACTGCTTCAGCCCAAAACATTTTTGGCAAACCAGATTCGATCACGAGACTTGGAATTATGGTGGGATGAACTCATGAAAATCTGGAATGATTATAGGTTCCTAAAAATCTCGTAATTGTATGTAGACCTACTCAACAACAGAAACTCAAAATTTTCTGAAAGTTTCAACTTTGCAAAAAGTTCAACTAACGACAAAAATATCTTTGAACGGAAACAAAGGGATTTGGCTGAAATGGTCGAGCGTCGGACACTCCCAATTTCATTCTGACGCTTCCCCTTCGAAACTATTTCCATTTAATTTACTTTCCTCGTCCTATCATCTGCAAGCATGTCAACGATATGCCACACACGTATCCAATTGAATGCAGATCCGGGATTTCAATAGTTGTGGCAATGAATGGCTCTCATTGCTCTTCTGTCTTCGATATGTCCATTGCATATAAAACATGCGAGAGTTTTCCGTCGATGGTGGGATGTCGGACACGAAATATTTTCAGCTCAAAAGCATATCCTTGACGACCGATGGTCGTGACGTTGCTTGAATTCTGCATAAACGTGAAAATAACACATTGAAACAGTTAAACATAGGAATAAATGTTTGCTGATTTATTATAATAAAAAATATCACTTACAAGTGTACCAAGCGTCGCACAGTATGTCTATAAGTGATAACTGAGTATAACATGGGACAACCGAAACACGAATGGCTGATTATTGAAAATTTGTGTATCCACAATTCAAGAACGGATCACTGGCTATCCGTAAACCACGATATGAAATCATTGCTATCTATATAAAAGATTCATGCACAAAAAGTTCAGCCTATTATATGTTTCTATTTGATCAAGATATTATAAATACCTATAGCTTAACTAGTAATAAGTTACAAGTAATTAAATAATTAATTAAATAAATGATTAATAGTTGTGGCAATGAATGGCTCTCATTTCAAATTTAATTAATTAATAATCAATTAAATAATTTATTGAATAAATTAAATTATCTTATTATATAATATAGTAATAGTTCATTATATTGTTTTCCATGAAACGTGATCCAGCCAACACAAGTTTTTCTTAGATGATTTTTCAGGTGCTCCGAAAATTTGATAAATGTTCCCAGCTCACAAACACAGACACCAATGATGATGATGTTCGCGGACCAGGTAAGGTGGTATGCATTAAATTACGATTTCATTCTGCCACATTCGATTCGGAATTTTGGATGCATAGTAGATTATTATTACTTACATTCTAATCGCATTATTTGAGACTATTTGAAATTCAGATGATTATTTACGAACGGATTGAGTCCTCTGTGGTGATTCGCCTGACGCTAGTCTGTCTGTCCGTCGCACGGTTGAAACGCCAATCTAGCTGATCAAAAACAGAAGAAAGAAAATTTTATTGAATAAGCGATCGGTAATGGCTTTAATGTCTGGGGGATGGGTCAACTAAAACTAAACAAGAGAGAGGGCTGCAACAGACAGTCAAAACACTGAGAAATCTGAACAAACAAGAATTTATTCATCGTCGACGCTCCAACTCTCCATTTTACCCCAAGACAGATCAAAGTCGTTCCACAACTACCACAGTGCTATGGGCATGAGTAGAAGTCGAAAAATAAAAAATTAAATTTCCTTAAAACGAGGGCACTAATAGGTATATTGCCAGATAGTCTACGAGTACAGTTCAATAGGTACCTTGCCCCAACAAGTCGCGTACGGTTGCCTGAGGGGCAAATTCCGAGGTATTTCGACAGGTCTTTTGGACTCATAAACATAGTGCGACTATCATTTCAGTTCAAGAGTATCGGCTAAGAAACACGAAACGGGGCGAACCTTCATTTTCTACGAATATGAGAACAGGTATGTTACTCTATTAAGATTTTAAACTGTTTTCAATGTAATGGGATTGATCCCAATTAAGCACTGATATCCCAATGATATATTCAATGTTGACTCATTCCTCAACTTGGAAAGTGAATTTCTCAAAAATAGTGAAAACGTTCCAGTCATGCAGCATGGTCGTATGAGCAAATTTTCGTAAATAATCGTATTGTATAATGTTAAATTGTTTTGAAATTTGAGCATTTTGAGTGCAAGAAAATTGCTAGCTATTAATTTTATGGCAAAAAATGTATTCTAAATAATAATTTCGTTTTCAAATAGAGGTTTTGAATTTTCAGTTTTTTTTTTTTTTTTTCAATTTTGATCAATGAATTCCAAGTACCTTTTTCAGCATAATTGTGTACATATATTTTTTATTGTTCTATTTTATGGGTAATAAACTTCATTTGAGCAATGTTCTGCCAACAAATATAAATTAAACGATTTTTAGCCGTTTTTAGCAATTTTCAGTGATATTTTGAGTACATTTTTTGAAAATATACCAATTCAATGTGCTCAAAAAGTGCTGACCAATGAACTCATTCTTTCGTTTGGAAGACTTGACTTTTTGGCGCAAGAACGCAATTTTTATCTCAATCCTAAGTAGAGTTATCGCCTGGAATGACACATTGTAAATAAATAAATAAATAAATAAATAAGTAAATATATATATATATATATATATATATATTTCTTACGATTAGCTGCGACTTTTTTCTAACGATTCAAATTAAAAAATATATTCCTGCCCGAGTTCCCAGTACCTAATAAGGAACTCAATGAGAGGTGAAACTGAGTTGTGAGAGATTGTCTCTTGGATTAGCTGCAAATAATTATATCTTTCTCCGAAAAATGGGTATTAGTTCTGATTTTCTCCAATTAAATAGTAATTTCATTGACTCATGCTCGTTTTAAAATAAACTCCTTATTTCACGCCATAAAATGATTCTGCGAAGTATTTTTGTTTGTCGACATAAATAATATTATTATATTTCCACATTTAGGCCTAGAAAACTAGTTTTTTTTTTCAGCCTGTTTTTGGCATTTGACAGTTAAAGGACAACTTTGCGACCACAACATGTGGGTGTATTTGCATTCAGCGTTCTTTCCTGAAAGAACCCGTCAAGGATAGAATTTTTTCGAATCCAACCCCAACATCATAGCACTGTTCGTCGCAGAGTGAACGAAATAAAGGATTGTTTAAGGGTTGGTCAATTTGTTTAAGGGTTTAAGACGTTAGGTTTTAAGCCTCTAAAACCCATGTTGAAATAATGTTTGAAGCATTTTTCTTTTTATACCTAAAAGTGATAAGATTGAAGTAAGATTGAAGACCATTGCGCTCTCACGCCAATCAGTATTCAATAATATGTGGGGAAGTAGGCTTCAAGGAATACATCCTGGGTTTGTTTGAGGGCTGGAAATAGGTTATCTTCTCGTATTTATTTATTGTCGCTTTGCGCTTTCGCCTTGATGACCCTTAGCTTATTGTAAATGGGGGGGGGGGGGGGGGGTCGTTTGGTTAGTACAATTTCCATGGGGCAAATAATTTGAATATATCTTAAGCCTTTTAATAAAAGGGATCGTCGGCCATTTTTGAACGAAATGAATTGGTAAAATTAAAAAATAAAAATGTGCAACAACAAAAAATTGTTAAATTTATATTATTGACACAGTGGAACTTGAAAAAATGGTACCAACTACATACTGGGAAAGTAGTTATCCCAAGTTGGTTTATCAACTGTAAAACATCAGTGTGCAAAATTTCTAGTTCTTGAGAAGTCCTAGCGTGAGTGTGGCAAAATGGTTTCTTAGAGGGTATAGCTTTTATGCATATTTCATAGGAAGGATGATCTGGAAGTTCATTAGCATTCGATTTCGTTCCAAGTGAAAGCTTTTGCAATTTTTTCAGATTATTAACACCCAAATGGTCTTGCTTGCGAAGCCAATCCACACAAGGTGGTATCGGAGGTAATGACGCTTTGGGTTTTTTAAAATATTTATTCATTTTTTTAACAGGCATTGTCATTTTCAATTCAAATAAACAACTTGCGTACATTTTTACATCATTCTATTCAAAAAGAACTTTACCACTTTTTTGTTTGTTTTGTTATTGCATTTACTGACGTCAACATTTACGGACATTATGAGATTGAAACGTACCTGCTTCTTTTGCTTTGATGATATTGTTACATACTTTTCGCGATAAAAATATCAGTGTTAGCCGGACGGACTTCATTCAGTAAGTCTCCGTGGTTTTTCGTCACTGAGCGCTGGCGCCACAATCAACAATCCAGTTGATAACTTCACGAGATAAGAGATTGGGGTCGTATTCAGCCATAACGGCTGTTTCCTTGCTGTGAGATTCCGAACGCAAACCCCGACAAATTTTGTCAAAGCCCATCAATTTATACGTGCCATAATGTCCCAGAGAGTCTTCCTACCAAATTTTGACTTTCCAGAATAAACAGGAGAGAATTTTCTCAACAAGATGATCGGGAAATAACCCCCGAGTTTATTCGTATTTTGATGTCCTAGAGAGACTCGCTATCAAATTTCAACTTCCTGGGGTGAACGTGGGAGAATTTAATTCACTCAGCTGATCAGGACTTGGTCGTTGCGTCTCTAAACTCTCAAAAGGCATTTTGTGAGGTCAATTGTAGCCTTTGTTTCAAATTTCATCAAAATAGGCTAAGGAGAGCTGGTAAAAGTGAGTGGGCGAAAAATCGTGGTAAGACGAGAAAAAAAAAGAAGGAAGTCCGAAGAGATCTGAAACCACAGGTTGATGTCGGGAGAAAGCATATTAAATGTTTTTCTTGGTTTACTCACAAAACCTGAGATTATTATTGCGATTCTGCATTTCGATTCGGCTGGGCACAACAGCTAGAATACAGCGTTATACCAGAATGGAAAGGGCACAACTACGTTTTTGTAAAGGAAGTTGATATTTTAGCTGTTTGGATATTGATATAATTCAAAACTGTCAAATTACTTAAAAACTAGAATAACATATCATATTGATCCAAAAATTAAAATGGAATTACTTACTTCATAAATTGTGGCTATCTCATTGTGGCTAAACTTGGAAGCTGATTTCTCAAAAAAGGTCTTTTTGAGTTGTGCCCCTTCCATTCTACATGTGCCATAATATATATATATATATATATATATATATATATATATATATATATATATATATATATATATATATATATATATATATATATATATATATATATATATATATATAGTGTCACTCCAGGCGATAAATCTCCTTATAATTGAGATAAAAATTCCGTTCTTGCGCCGAAAAATCTAGCTTTCCAAATGAAGTTTTAGGACATTCAACATAATATTATAGAACGATAACTTACGAAAATTCGCTCACACGATCATGCTGCGTGACTGAAACTTTTTTTTATTGCTGAAATATCAATCTTTGGAGTCAAAGTTTGATTGTACTTTTTTTTTTTTTTTAATACGAAACCAAATTTTAGAACTGTTAGTAACGTTTTTGCCTTCATTACCATATTAAAACTTGTTCTTGTGATTTACTCGTCCCCCTTATTTTATGTTTCCATTTTTGGGATGCTGAAAACGCGGCTGAAACGCTATTTTCTTCCTCCTGCTTCATAGCTTCACGACTTTACTCGAGCAAAAGTACAGCGGTTAAATTCACAACGAAACATCATTAGGATTGGGAATGCTTGAAGCGATCTTGACGACGAACATCTCATCTTCAACTTTATTAGAATTAGCGAATTTATCCTAAATGCAAGGTATTCAAGTCGACTTATGTTGATTGCTACAGACTTTGATGTGTCGAACTTGTTTGAGAAAAAAATTTCTAGTGACACTGTTGGTGCTCTGAGTCTCGTTAAAATATTTTACTAATTTTGTCGAACTTTTCTTGAGCTACGTTTCCATTCATCTTTATCAGAGTTTCTAGCTCTAATAATTTCGAACAAATTTTTAGACTCCAACAGGGATTTCAAGTTCCTACATTGGAAATTACTGTATGTCAGTAAGATTTTCTGGAGTGAGGTTCTATGGTTTTTCCATGGTTTCCAAGGTTTTCCATGGTTGAGGGAATCGACGGATTTCATCCTGAATATATTTTACGTAATTATTTTACTAAATTGATTAGTACGCCTCACCTTAATTTTCTTCTGCGTAACTGGGCCTCCTGACCCATTGAGAATTACGCACAGTGGTGAACACAAAGTACAAGCAATTTTCGTAAGAATATATTTTTTTAGGGGAATAGTTGTAGAACAAAGTTTCCAAGTTATTGAAAATCTTGAATGTTGTTGGTTACTTCGAGATGTGGGGACGTTGCTTTCAACGCAAAATTCGTTACGTACTTATTTTTCCATTTTATCCTTCATGAAGATATTGGTAACGAGAGAACAAATATTCAGATTCAGCTTTAACACAGATGTTAATCGAGAAACACCAACGACTAGTTTTGTAGTAAAATCACCATTCTAAATGTGCCCATTCAATCACCGTGACATAGACTGACACCAACGGAGCATTTAATCTTATTGTCATGTTGACTTCCAGCCGGCCGCCGAGGTAGCCTCTCATCACAAAGCCTCACAAATACATGAACTGAAAACAATGTTGCTCTTCTAGGCTGCGTTCAGAAGGACCAATTATCGCTAATTGAGTCCTCAGCTCTCCTGACCTTAACAATCGTCAATCATGAAGGATCAATGATGATTGAAGGAACAATGATGCGATTGGGAGGCACCTGAACGTTCGAATTTAACAAGTGTCGTTGAACAGAACAGCTAGCCCATATCTATCCGTCTCTTGCGGTTCTGTTTCATTCATCTCAATTGACCCAATGAAATCCAAGCGTTCATAGCAGGAAGCTGAAACCGGCATTAAAAAATTTTAAATGAATGAATAAATCCACGCTTTTATTTTGTTATTCGTTGCTACTAGTCAGAAGAGTTATTACTAAAACAAAATTTTTATGGTAACTCCTTTTTGTCAACTACAGCCTCACAATTTAAATATACCCTGAAGGCCAGTTGAACGAAAATCGGAAAAAAACATTACAGTGGTGAACTCAGATAAACCTTAAAGTAAAATACAATGTCCTTTAACAATTTATGTTTAGGATGCTTATTTCAAACATAGCTAGCTCAAATAGGTACTCATGTTCGTATACATATGACTGTAACAATCTGGAATGGACATACAAACTCGAATGTTGTATATTTATTCTTTTTGGATTAGTATTGTTTCGATAAATTCTGGCTTCATCCCATTTCTTGCCTTCATTCATCGTAATTTCATAATTGTCGTCACGCTCATTTATTGAGGCAGAACTTGATTGATAGGGTCTTATGCGAACCGATTTGCCTGAGATGATTACAAGTTGGTTATAAACACACTATTCTTCCCGTTTCTTCATTAATTGAACATTTAGGTAAAAATAAAATTCACTCGCTTTTAAATTTTCCTTACCTCTGCAGGATTCTTTGAGGTAATGAATTATAATTATTGATCATAATTGTTTTTTAATAGTAGTTATACATACATATAAAAATAAATGTATGTTTCTTGTCTTTTATGCGCGGACGAGGCGTTCGTTTGATTGGAAAAAAAACTTTTTCCAACTCATTCCCTGCATTTCCGGGACGATCATAGGCTATCGGAATCTCCCGCAAACGTACTCATTATCGTCGAACTGCCAGCCCTTCGCAACGGGTAAATATGCAACGCCATCAATCGTTCGTCCGAATAACTTTACTATAAAAAAGTGGTAAGCATTGAAATGGCAACTACTTGGAGCAACAATTTACGACAACTACTTGGAGATGGAGTGAACCCGTACCCATCTCAACCAAACTAAGGGCGAATCATAGTAGGAATTAGAGCAAAACGTTTTTTGAATGTTTTAGCGCATTGTTGCAATTTTAGTCGGCTCTTTGCTTTTTTCCGGCTGCAACGCGTCGGTTAATCCTCTAGTTACCAATAAATTTATTGAACTCACTTGTACCTTCTCACGGCAGACTTTCGGTGATATCTTTCTTGCCGTGCCTCAATGGACAAAACCCCTGAGACGCTATCAGAACTCGGTCCTCCTACAACCTAAAGCTCCCTGCTACAAAGAGGAGTTATTGCTATTCGCTCAAACCAATTCGAACCTAGAGAAGGGCCCGATACAAACCTCACGGGCGTGCTACCTCCATTTTCGCCAGTAGACATGGAAGAAGAAAGTTTCATCTGATGAAGGCTACGGCATATGTTATCGCTTCGTGGCACCATCGTCTTCTGAACAAAATCAGCTAAACTGTCAGAACTATGATTGACATCCTCACCGGTCACTATGACTTTGATAGGATGCTACATATCATTGATAAAAATATTTAGCCGAAGTGTTCTTACGGTTTCAAAGAAGGTTCTTTTTAAACAACATATAAAATAAAGGAGCATCAATCCGAGAAAGAGCATAAGCTTGCCCTAGAGCATAGGCCTGAACTTCCTTTCAAAAACTCAAGAAGGGAAGTGAAGTGAAGTGATTGGCGTTCTAAGATTACATGATGTTCTACCAATAACCAGACAACGGAAACGTTTGTTAAAGGATGGAAAACACCAAATGACACGATTGATAGGAAATCATAGGTGGCGTGAAGACATTCATGTGCTGTACGTTGATGGGATATACTCTAAACATTCAACCTTATACAAGTGATGTTTTTCGTGTCAGAGTTGTACAATTTTTCAACTTTTCCGAATAATTGTATAATATGCTTTTGTCTGTTTAGCAAAGCTCTTACTACGTCGACTGCATGATCATTATTATTATCGTTACTTACCATAAACAAAATTAGAACTCATCAGTCAGTGATAAGGATGTGCTTATCGTCTCTGAATGGCATTTAAATGGCCATCTGCTTGCTGTGAGTGTATCTATGTAAGTGTTGTTCACCAGCCAGAGTCGTGTTTTAACATTATTAAACATAGTACATACATATTTATTTATGATAAATAGGAAAGTCTAACCATGGATGACGGTCTTAATAATTGCTCTATGGAGTGTTTGAGTTTAGCTTTCTTCAGCGCCAGGGCAGATTAATAAAGTTCCCCTCCTCCTCATCCCAGTAAACTACATTAAGTGTGGTTTGATGTAAACATTTGATCTCAATGGTTTTCACCTCGTGTTTCGCAATAAACGCGTTTCGAAGGTTTGAAAGCGGGCGAAGTTGTGTCGTAGTTTCCTCCCAGTAAACTTGCTTTTCCCTTTAAAGTTCCGTTCGTAGGGCGAAGTGACGATTCGTCACTCTTCCTCTGCCTCCTCCATAGGTAGGTAACAACCACCTGAGGACAAACTGTACGACGCTGTAACAAATTAGTGAACTGAGAAGCAACCTAACGAAGTCAAGTTAACATACGTTTTCCCCTTTGACTGTCACTTAAGGGCGTTAAGGGCAACGCTCCTCATCATTGTGTGAACCAACTTCGTCTGCGATTATACATTTACCGAATGGAGAACTGTTTACTCTGTAACAGTGAATTGAATTGAGGTTTATTAGGTACTAGTAATATGATCATGAATAGATTCTAAGCCTCATTATACATTTTGACGTGTTCAGGGACATGATTGTATGGATGATTGAAATGTAGTAATAGGTAGGGGCATAAATATTGAATGAATTCGGGAAATACATACGTACTTCAATAGTCTAAGTTAACATTGATTTCCCACTATACTGATTAGTTCACATACGGTTAGACACTAAACCATAATTGCTCATATAGGTCAAAACCGGAAAGAAATTTTGGTTTATCATCTCGAAAGTGAAAGCGGAGTATCTGCAGGATGAACCATAACATTCGTTGGTACTGTATGTTGATATATATATATATATATATATATATATATATATATATATATATATATATATATATATATATATATATATATATATATATATATATATATATATATATATATATATATATATACTACTTCTTCACTAGAGCTGACGACGCCGACACGGCGAAATATTCTCTCAATTTTGTAAGTTTTATTTAAGTGTTTCCTATCATTTCCAACCTTCTGTAATACCTCAAAATAATATATATATATATATATATATATATATATATATATACATGGATATCTTGTTACACATCATGGAGCACCTATTACAATTTCAAGTTTGAACATTCAAGACGCTGTCAATAACTTGGAAGCTATGAAATGAATATGGAAATATCCTCATCCCGAAATTGAGATTCGGTAAAAACTGCAGAAGTGTTATTTGGTAGACGTGAATTCGCGCACGGAAACTATCATTGACTTGGCAGAAATGAAATTTATAGAGTACATTCAAGGGCCTATTCTTAAAAATTCCCAAATTTCCCCATGAAACCATCCATAAACGAATAGTTGTCGTCGATTAGTGAAATCCTACGTAATATTATGAAAATTCAACACAGCTTTACCACTTTAACGATTATTACACTAAACCAATACTACTCACAAGAAAACTGGGAAAGATGAAAGGGCATTTTTTGTTTAAAATTTGTTTTGGAACTTTATTTTTCATACTACCCCCACCCCCCACCCCAACCCCTCCTAACATCCTGGATTTGTTTCTACTGATATAGTATGCTCGAAAACAATAAGAGCACACAAAGAGGGCCTGTTAACTCAAATAGAAAAATGGTTACAAATGTAGTATAAAAATCTATAATTCACTTGAAAGAAATTAAGGCATAGAAACCTAGTCAGTAATAAATATATCTATATCATCACAAACAGTGATGCTCGCAGTTAACTCATCAGGGTCTGTTTGGTGTAACATGGTACATATTTAGGAGCTTCCTCAATCAATGTTTTATGTTATATTATACAGGTTTCATGTATATTATGAATGATTTTGGTGTGATAAAATCCACCAGAGCTGTCGTGAGATCACTGAATGACTGGTTTCTGCTGCACTGATCTGTCACAGCTATTTATGATTCCAATGAAGCTATCTGAAGGGCCTCTATCTATTTGCTGAGGGGAGATTACTAATATCTAAGTTTTGCTTAAAAACCGTTGTCGTAGTTAGCCCCTTTGCAATATTATTAGCTCTTAACGTTTCACAACTATTGCATTAGTTATACGTTTTGTGCCATTTTACGTAATGGATACGGCGATTCATATTTAGGCCCAAGAAGAAGGGTCTGATAGGGAACTTGCTCGATATAAATTGTTGGAACGATTCCACCTAGGGTCAAAAGAGCGTTACAAGCCTTAGTCGGACCAATAAGGCGGTAGGTGATTTTGAAGATCCAAGGTCTTGACAAAGAGAGAAGAAGACGCCCAAAATTAGCCAGATTTTCAATTGTTCTTTATTCTCTTATTTCAGAAAATGATAGATGATTCTTGGGGTCAAAACTTAAATTTTAGTCGCTCCTGAAGTCAAGCAGTGAGTTTACTCGCCATTAAACAATGGTGACATAGAAATTGAGTAAGATACGGTCATTTATACCTTTCTAGTTTAAAAAAAAACTTGAAATCGAATATCTTGTGAGGTTTAATAAAATTAATGCAAAATTATCATCCAATAGACCAAAAGCTCATTGTTATTATTTTAAACTATTTCATCGATGAAACGATTAGATTACTGAAAACTGATGATTTCACGGATTTCACATTTCAACGGTTGATTTCCCATGAACGGGAAAATACTTGAGAAATCGTGTTGATTTCGAATGAAGGTGCGTCAGAGGAGATATCAAGCTGTTGATGCTCTAGATAACGTTTGAATACCATGTCACTGAAGTATGGAGGCGTCATGGTAATCCGTATTGGAGAGGGTAATAGCCTTCAGGGCTCGTGTTATCAAGGAGGACCACGCACACACAATAATTAGTTAAGTTACTTAACAACTTGGTGACGTCGCGTCGGCCATAGGTATGGAATAATTGCCACGCCTTCATATGGTAATTAATTACGGGAGGTCCCAGGTGAGACCCTGAACAGTTAACAGATGAATGAATTGTTCTCCCTGTTAGATGTCTCCAGATTAAACCACTGTATCGCTTCCAGTATGAATGGCACAACTAATTATGCCGGATTCCATCATCTTGGTAGTGGAGAGGAATTTAAATAATCTGCCTCGACCGTATGAACTTGTAGGATATCAAACATTTGTCTCCATAATGGAGTTTGCCCAAGCGTTGAAGGGACAAAAAGGGTCGAACATCGATCATTCATTGCTAGTATTATCACATGAGTCTGATACCTCATTCTCATTGGAGATTGTCGCATGGCATATACTACAAGAAGGTAAATTTGATTTGCTAACACGTTGTAACCCTTGAGACGGCGCAAGAGCTGCAAACTTCCCACAATTTGAGATAAGTTGATGTAATTTTTTTAATCTTAAATATCTGCTAGGATCTTTTCGCATCTTCAAGTTACTATATAAGATTCTCGATAGCGTAGAAGATTCTAGAAGGGAACCACACAGTTGAGCTCTAAGTTAATGAACTGGAGGACCGTGTGCTCAAACCACTTGAGGGTAGCGGGTAGAAAAAATTAAAATAAACTTTCAACTTTTTTTTCTTGTCTTAAAAAATTAGATAATGTCCCAAATCAAATGGCGTTATAAAAAGCAATTTTGGATGCTCCATTGTGCACTAAAATGTTTTTGAATACAGGCCTAAAAGTTCCCAGCGTTATCGGATGGCTCGTCTACTTTGCCTTCAGCTAATTCAGCCTTCAGCTGATAGCTAAGAAAAACAGTGATATGATAAGGGTGATAGAACGCATATTCTTCCCCTTCATTTTTTCATGTCGAGTCGTGTCCGAGACCTCGGAGAGGAAACATCGCGCTCGAGATATTCGGAAGTTTGTTTCGCTAATGTGAATTATCAGTGAAAAATGAACCCACCGGACGCCGCCCGGTCGGTGACCCTTCGTGAAGTTATTGAAGAAACTGAGGCGACAGTTGCGAAAATAAAGGCTGAGTTGAACGTGTTTACCGAACAACTACAAGATTCACCGCTCGTTCATCCAATTGGTGAGTTATTTAAAACCGTTTCTACTCTAATTTCATTTCTGAGTGAGACAAACGAAGTGGTCTTGGAGGAGAAAAGAAAGGTGACTCTGCAGTCAGGGTTATTAAAGCAGCGCGATGAGCAAATCGAATGTCTCAAGGAGAAAATCGAACAACTAGGCTCACAAAAATCGCTGAAGCCACAACAGTCGACTGTGCGCTATTATTCAGACGAGAGCGAAGATGTCGACGAATCAGAAAAGGAATTCTCTGATCCCCAAAAGCGTAAAAGGAAGAAATCCAAGGGTAATATTCCAACGCAGAATAAAACAAAACAAATTTTAAAAACCAAGGACCCGAAACCCCCACCAATCTACTTGCATAAAATCACCGATAATTATAAAACGATTGAGGAAGCGGTGCATGAACATGCTCCAAATTCCAAAGTCACTGTTATGAGGGATAATCAGGTTAAGATTAACCCATCTACCTCGGATGGATTTCGGAACCTAAGTGAATTCCTTCGAAACGAAAAATGTGAATTTCACACGTACCAAGATAAACAGACTAGACCCTATTCAGTCATGATCAAGGGTATACATAAATCTCTGTCTGAAACAGAGATAGAGCGCCGATTCCAAGTAGAATACCCTGATCTCGGAAAAGTAAAGGTCATACGCAAACTAGGGTGGAAAACGAAAAACGCCCTGGACATGTGCATAGTTGCCTTTGAAAATGGGACTAACATAAAAGATATACATGCAATTACATCCTTACATGGAGCGAAAATTGCTGTGGACAGTCTTAAGTCTCCTAACCTTGTTGCACAATGCAAAAACTGTCAAGGTTTTGCACATACAAAGAATTATTGTGTCCTTGAGACAAAATGTGTCAAATGTGGTAAAAACCATGCGACAAAAGATTGCCCCAAGCCCGTTTCAATACATCCAAAATGTGTCAATTGTAACTCAAACGAACATCCCGCAAGCTACAGAGGATGCATAGTTGCGATCGAGGCCCAAAAGAAGTATAAGGAGAACACTCGAAAACAGCAAAGTGCAAAATTCACTGTCAAGACACCGTCACAAGTTCTTCGGGAAAAAAATTCAACTCCCTACTTACAAGGAGAAGGGGGAGAAAACTTAAAAACATACGCGCAAGTCCTCAAAAACGTCCAAACGCTTCAGCAAAAACCTACGTTGAATGAGAAACATGCTGACCCATTAACTGTTATTCTTGATCGTCTAAACCAAATTGATCAACGATTCACTGAATTCAATAGAAGAATCGGAGCACTGGAAAGTAAACTCCAATCCAAATCGAAGAAATAACCATGAAATATCTCAACATTATGTCATGGAATGCAAATGGGCTCATATCTAGAAAAAGTGAGCTCCAATTAGTGCTTGAGATAAATAAAATTGACATTTGTCTTGTGTCAGAAACACATTTTACTAAAGAATCTTATTGCAAAATAAGGGGCTACAAATGCTACCATGCACTTCACCCAAGCAATGCTGCTCAAGGAGGAAGTGCTGTTTTCATAAAAGAAAATCTCTCCCATCACGAATTCACTAAGATTGAAACAGAAATGTTCCAGATTAGTGCAATAGAGGTAAAAATGGAGTCATTCTCAACCATAGTAGCGAGCATCTATATACCACCAAAACACACTGTCAAAGAAGAAGATTTTGCTGATGCGTTTGAGCACCTGGGAAATCGGTTTATCATCGGAGGGGACTTCAACGCCAAAAACACATACTGGGGCTCCCGAATTACCTCTACACGAGGAAGAGAACTGTACCAGTACACATCTAATCATAACTGTGAACCACATTCAACAGGCAAACCAACATACTGGCCAACAGACAGAAAGAAACTTCCTGACCTCATTGATTTCTTCATTACCAAAAACATATCAACAAACTATCTGTTAGTACAAGAATGCTTTGACTTAAGTTCAGATCACTCGCCCATTATTCTTACGTTAAGTGACTGGATCATCCAAGCTCAACAAAATCCGACACTTACTAACAACAAAACAGACTGGATCAACTTCAGAATTGAAATAAACCAAGAAATTGATCTCAACGATTCTCTAGACACCCCAGAAGAAATAGACAGTGAACTAGCAAAACTCGTTTGTAGCATACAAACAGTAGTCAGCCGAAACACACCAATTATAAAAAAGCGACAAAAAGGCTTGAACTATCCAAGGGAAATAATGAAAGCTATTATGAGAAAACGCAAAGCAAGAAAAAAATGGCAAGAAACGCGAAGCCGAGTGCACAAAGCTGCTTGGTATAAAGCTGCAAATGAGCTGAGACAGATGGTCAAGGAGATAAATGATGCAACCATGGAGAACCTTGTTTCATCTCTAACCAACTGTAGGGATACAGACTACTCCCTTTGGAAAGCTACCAAACACTTAAAAAGACCAATTGTGCAAGCTCCGCCCCTTAATAACGAACTAACTGGTAGGTGGATAAGGAGCAATCAAGAAAAAGCAGATGTCTTTGCAAATCATCTGGCTGATATTTTCACAACAAACCCTGGAGTGCCTGATGAAGAACCGCTTGAAGTGGTCCAGCCGTCGGAACCAGATATTTCCATTCCATTTGTCACTGTCAAAGAAGTACAAAGAACAATTCAGAAGGAGATTAACCCAAAAAAAGCACCGGGATATGACTTGATCACTGGTTTAATCCTGAAATATCTTCCCCGAAAGACCATAGTCAAGTTAACAAAAATCATAAATAGTGCCATTAAATTTCGTTACGTCCCTCAGTTATGGAAAATAGCAGAAGTAATCATGATTCCCAAGCCAGGCAAACCGGCAAATGAGTTAAAGTCCTACAGGCCTATTTCACTCCTACCTGTGCTTTCAAAACTATTTGAAAAACTCCTTCATAAGAGACTACTAGTAGTTGTAGAGGAACGAAAACTTATTCCAAAGCACCAATTTGGCTTCAGAAAACAGCATTCCACCATAGACCAAGTCCACAAAATTACAAGTCTCATTGAAAAAGCATTGGAAGAGAAAAAAGTGTGCTCTGCAGCCTTTCTGGATGTGTCACAGGCATTTGATAAAGTGTGGCATGAAGGGCTTATTCACAAACTTCGCAAAATTCTACCAGCACGCTATGCAGCAATTCTGGAGTCTTATCTGACCGACCGATACTTCCGAATCAAACAAGACGACGCTTTCTCGAAACCTTTGAAGATTCATGCTGGAGTGCCACAAGGCAGTGTACTAGGCCCACTACTGTACCTGCTTTACACTCGAGATCTACCAGAAACTGAGGAAAATATAACTGCGACGTTTGCAGATGACACCGCAATTTTGGCGACAGGAGAAACCAACATCGAATCAGTTACGAAATTAAACCACTCCATCCTCCGCATCCATGAATGGACAAAAAGATGGAGAATTAGATTGAATGAAGCGAAGTCTGTACATGTTGATTTCACAAATAAAAGGATCAACTACGTACCAGCCTTCCTTGACAACAAGGCGATTCCTTATGCCAATGAAGCTAAATATCTTGGGATGACACTCGATGCCAAACTGAGGTGGAAATCACATGTTAAAAAGAAAAAGTCTGAACTAGTTATCAAATTCAGGAAAATGTACTGGCTTATGGGAAGACACTCAAAACTGTCTATCCACAATAAGCTCATATTGTACAACCAAGTCCTCAAACCTGTCTGGACATATGGTGCGCAACTGTGGGGGTGCACTGCACAAAGTAACCGCAACATTATTCAGCGCTTTCAGAATAATGTTTTGCGTACCTGCGTTGATGCATACAGATACTTCAGAAACGACAGATTACACTATGAGTTGAAAGTTGAATCTGTCAATGAGGTTATCCGCAAACAAGCCGTCAATCATCTTTTGAGGCTTAGAGATCATGTTAACGAGGATGTCGTTCAGCTCCTTGACACCGAAGATCTACTTAGAAGACTTAAAAGAACTAAACCGCATGAACTAAGTGAAATAAAATGAACGTCAAGACTAGTGAATCAATAATCAGAACAATAAGTCTAAAGTGAAGTATATTAGATCTTAAGAAAATGTATATATAAAGTAACCACATGAATATTGCTTATAAGTTGTTATTACTTGGCGCAATAAAACTTGTCAAAAAAAAAAAAAAAAAAAAAAAATTTTTCATGTCACACTATGGACACAAAAGTGGCGATAAGATGAGTTGAGGCGAACTTTTCGAAAAAACGGCTTTCCTGAAAAATGACTTTTTTCCAACTTTGGGTATCTATTTCTCAAAAATAGTTCATCGGTAGCAGGATGATCCTGTTTTGCCGGATAGAGGAAGAAGAGAGTATTAAATGAGTCGGATAGTTTCATAAAATGATGATTGGCTTAGGTAGTACGGTTTTACAAATCGAGGTCAAAAGAGCCTCTTTTTGGATCGCACGTATATTTTTTCTAATCATATCAAAAAACTATCCGACTTATTTGAAGAGAAAGACAAATAGGTAGTACATGCTGAAAAAATTTGAACGAAATTGGCCGAAAAGTAACCGAGAAAATGATACCTGTAAAATGGCCAAATCGTCTGTTTTTTTAGGTAGTTACCCGCTACCCTTAATGAGTTGGCACCAGACGCTTTAATACTTGTCGAATTGAAGCCGTGTTTAGGTTAAACAGATTCCTCGGTGATGGGGACGAAGACGATATAGATTTGTCAGAATGTAAATCTGAGGATGGGTGATCTGTCTGGTGACTCCTGTATACCTGAGTGCAGAAGAGATGCGTCAGCACCGACTACGCAATCTTATTTTAATGAACCCTTGAGTTGAAAGCATGTGCTGTTGAACATACTGATAGGTATTTATAGATTCTTTCAATCATTAGCGTAAAAAAACATCAATTAAATTACTTTTACAAGCTAAAAATTTGTTTTAGGTGATGTTTTTTATCAGTTAATTTAACTTACTTTTTCGATATCAAACCTTTGTAACCTTTCAAGAAGAATTTATTACCCAACTTACTGAAAATGATTCGCTTTACATTTCTAGATACATTATACTTTAAAAAAGAGGAAAACGCGAAATAGGTAATTAATTTAGAACAGAACAAATAAAAACACTTGTTTCGAGAACAAACTTTATGAGTAGGTTTATCTTTGATAACCAACTGAAATGGTATCATGTAATTTCTAGTAATTTCTAGTATCATGTAATTATGGATAGCCACCGGCTCCCGGTATATAGGTTAAGTTGGTGGTATATACGACTTTAATTGGGTTTTATTGTTTTTCGTGATGTTGGCACGAGTGGAGTTATTTAAATGCTCACACACCGCGTAAATGATTCACGGAATTACATGAAGAAATATAGCTGACCACCGACGAGGATTTATCCAAAACAGCCTTAAAATTAAAAAAAAACGGCCTTAAAATTATCGCCTTATTGTATGATTGAGATATGAAAAGATTTGTGTTTCGGCCTTGTTAGTTTCAAACCTTTTCGCTGATCAAACAATAATTTGATGGGTTGCGTTAGTCTCTAAATTTAACAAAGGCGGGTTCCTTTTCAACCTTATCGCTCTCACGTTAAGGGGTTCGAGGATAGCTCAAAGTAAAGCACCTCGCTAACTAAACTGGGGTGTAGGCTGGAAATCTAATATGCCTCCTAGCTAATCTTTGGATTATCGATTACCCAAAAGACCTTCCATAATGGACGGTCAGATAGCTCATGTGTATTATATGAAAATGAATCCTTGGGCTGTTTACCATTTAGATACATTACAAAAATATAACCTTCTTCAATCCTGTAAGCTTTCTCCAATTTCGTCCAAAACTTTACTGGACATTATAGGACCAGATTAGGTCGATAGGCAGTTATTTAATGTTGAATGTATTAAAGTTAAAAAAAAATGTGTACACAAGAACTTGGCTCGGTGAATTCGGAACATTTATTGAATTTCAAAAGAAACCAATCATATGTAAAAGATAAATAGAAGGGTAAACTTGGTAACATAATTTTCACTTCATCAACACGTAACAAATTGAGTCAACTTGTAGTAACAATGAAATGAAGCCTCCAAAACTTCAATACCTTCCCTCATTGTTACTATGTTACATGGTGACTGTTGACAAACCAAGCTTCGACCGTAACAACTGAAATTTACTCCTGGACAAAGGTTTTGTAAATATGTCAGCAATTTGGTCTTCAGTGTCCACTTTTTCGATGTTCAGCTCCCCACTGGTGACCAATTCCCTGACGAAGAAATGCCTTGTCCTGATATGTTCGTTCGTCTGTGGAACTCAGGATTTTTTGCAAGTCTAATGGCAGCTTCATTGTCCACAAACAGTGTAGGAACTTCTTTCAAACTACCCATTTCTTGAAGTAATCGGGTGAGCCACACGACTTCCTTCCCTGCTTCACTAGCTGCCACAATCTCAGCTTCCGTCGTTGAGATCGCAACTGAAGCTTGTCTCTTGCTCACCCAAGACAGCGCTCCACCTCCAAAAAGAGCTACAACTCCAGAAGTTGATCTTCCTGTCTCAACATCTCCACCATGATCAGCGTCACTATAACTCTTCAAAGTTTTACCCTGATCGGCTGAGTATGTTAGCCCTATGTTGGTGGTCCCTTTTGAATACCGAAAAACCCTCTTGACTTTCAACCAGTCCTTCCAAGATGGTTTTTCCAAACTTCGTGATAGGACTCCAACTGCATACGCTATGTCAGGTCGGGTTCCCACCATCAAATACATCAGCGCACCAATAGCTTGTTGGTAGGGAAACGACTTCTCAACATTGTCATGTTTCTCAAAATCTTCCGAGTCCTTTTCCATTGGTGTCGCTATAGGTCGACAACTCTCCATACCAAATTTTTCCAATACCTTCTTCAGGTAGGCTTTCTGGGTTATCATGATTTTCCCATCTTCTTTTTTAAGTTCAAGCCCCAAATAGTATGACGCAGGTTTTGTGGTGATCTTGAACTCCTTCCTAAGATCCTTCACAAAATTGTCCAGGTCTTCTTTACACGTTGCAGCTAAGATCCCATCATCAACATACAGGGCAATCATGATCTGTACCAATCCCGACTTCTTCAGGAACAAACATGGATCCGCCTCACTTGCCTTGAACCCTATTTTCT